>OX411557.1:23029834-23436732 GCA_948146395.1 Fragum whitleyi
AGAGAGAGAGAGAGAGAGAGAGAGAGAGATTTTATTCGAATAATTTGAAGCTGTAAAAATTTTTGAACGATTCTGTGACATTTTCGTATGGTGTTTTTGGGCGTTTATGATTGGTTTGAGTGCGTTTTTGGAATTCATTTAAAGGATGGAACGTTGAGCGAGCAATTTATAATGGCTTGGAACGGGACAAAGTGTCAATATCAGAATGATTCTTACAGTTGGTTACATCGTGAAATTTCCATTCATCCCAATCAGAACCATTCTACATCACTATCCCAGCGCTCCATTCATTCATTCCAAAAATTCACTCAAATCGATCAAAAACGCTCCAAAATCACACACACAATAAAAGATAAAATCAACAACTGCACTGAAAATAAATGAGCCTGTGCGTGAGATTTCCAACAATTTCATATATGTGCAAAGCGAAGACTCTGACCATCTTGTGCATCCACACAGTCTGACCAGAGTCTTCAATATGCATTTAGAACATAAATACGGTCTCAAAGTATCTGTAGGCCATCAGGTAACTTTATATTTACAGTATGTGGCTGTCAATGCTATTTATTGTTTGCACTCTCAAACAGTTCAAATTGTTGGAAATGTCACACACAGGCTCAAATAGAAATAGAAACAAATCGCGGATTTACTGACATACTTGAAATTGTAAGTGTGTGATAGGTTCATTGAGAAATAGGAAGCTATTTATATAACTTCTATGCAATTTCTTTTTATTAAATGGAGGTAAGAAATATCGCAAATTTTGTTCATTGTGAACAGAATTTACGATATTGGTTCAACTCCCATTTAATTCCCTCAATACTCGCTCCACACACTCGCTCTATTTCATTCAAAAATCATTCCAAAATCATTCATTTTGTCTATTTCACGATGTTGTTAACTGTACTGTGCCCACAGACAGAAGAAGGCCGTAGACATAGGAAAGGCTAAACCTATCAACGAAAATGCCAGGCAAGAAAAGTGAGGTGATATCACCAATGAAATTCAAATGCCGCCAGTGTGTATACAAGACGAAGAATCGGTCCGATCTACGACGTCATGAAAGACGCCACAAAGACGTGAAGTTTCCATGTGACATCTGCAACATGCCGTTCATGACGGCAGGGCATTTAGGAGGCCACAAACGCAGTGCCCATAACGTACAATCTGATAGAGCGACCAGCAAGTCATCTTCCCGCCATTTCTGTCACGAGTGTGATTATACAACTTTTTACAGTTCGGATATGTCAAAACATCGACGGAAACACGAGAACAATCAACACCCATGTCCTATTTGTAATTATCCATTCGGTCACATTTCCACGCTGACAATACACATAAGAAAGTATCATGGGAAAGACGAGACCATGGGTCATGAAAAAGAGAATTACAGTACTGAAAATCAAAGAAAGGCCAAGGAAAAATCAAATATCAAAGATGACAACTCTCTTAAACAAAGAAGCAGACCAACCTATGAAATGTCGAATAAAAGAGATACTAGAAGGGCAGCCTCGACTGTCACAGGACAATCTGTCGAACGAAATTCTGTTCGAACATTTGGTAGATATGACTCAGATAATGAAACTTTACTGGCTACAAAAGTTGAATATTCAGAAATTAAAGCTAAGTCTGGAGAAATTAAACAGGGAATAAGAACTAAAGGTCCATTTGTCTCTGAAAAGACACGGAACCTTTTGCCACAAGAAAAGATGGAAAGTTCGTCATCAAACGATATGAAGACAACAAAAACAAACGTCTATTTTTGTAATCTCTGTGAATTTCATACAAGAGACGTAGACACATTTGATAGGCACAACAAGCGTCACGACAAAGGGAAATTTAAGTGTGACACGTGCGGAATGCCATTTCTGTTCAAAACCAATCTAGACAAACATCTCGAAACTAAACACGTAGATCTCAGCGATTCGTCGGATTCTTCGTTCGATACCACGAATATAAACTCTCCAACAATCTTAATATGTGCCAAGTGTAGGTTTGTTACATATTCTTATAATCAACTTGAAAGCCATGTTGCCCAACACTCAAAACATGCTTTTCGGGAGGACAAAGATTGTTCAAAGATGAGCACCCAATCTGTTGATAGCTTTGATGAAGAAGTTACTCAACCTGACAAAAATTTAGAAAGAATTAAAGAAGCAGTAAAAGATAATAAAAGCGATGGTAAATTGAAAGATATCAATAGCGCTAATGAGTTAGAAAAGGATAGTCAATTAAAATCAAAAAGTCCTGATGATGATTTAATGAAGGGCACTGAAGAATATCATTGCAAAGAATGTAACTACGTCACGGCGGACAAAAAGTTTATTAAACTACACATGACAATGCATGGGTCGGATTATATGGCTCCAAGGAATGGAAATACACGTAAACGCTCGACCAGCGCTAAAGCCTTAGGGTATGAGATTAGACTGAAGGGGTCAGACAACAAACAATCTATGTCGTCTTCGGGGGTAGAAATCAAACAAACTCTATGCCAAACGAATGCCTGCACATATATCAGTGTTTCAAAAGAGCAATCTGAAACACAACCTATTTGTTCTCGCGCTTCAAGCGATGAAGATGAAACAGATTTCTTTAACATAGAGAAAGTAGCCGATGGAGGCAATCTAAATGTTACAAAGGTTGAAGGTTTCAAAGAGGTTGTTGAGGAGAAGGTATCTGAAGCCGGCAGCGGTGACTCTAATAGTCAAGGATCTAATGAATCAAAATTTAAAGACTTGGTCGGTGAACTGACAAGAGCAGATTTTAAGCGGACAAAGAAATTCTATACGACCGAACAACTTAATAACCAGGTTCTTTATAGATGCAAACTATGTAAAATTGTCGAAGAATTTAGCTCTCAAAATGAGCTTTACTGTCATTTTAAATTGAGGCATCGGGAACTTAAAGAGAAAATATGCGAATCTTGTAAATACTGTAATGCACCATTTCCAGCGTATGAATAAAAGGATTTTTTTCTCTAAAGCTTTTCGGTTAGTTATTGTAGAATAGCAGTTTGTTTGTTTGTTTTACTGGGGATTTACACCGCTTTCAACTTTCTTTCAATTATATCGCGGCGGCTTGGTCCTTAACAATGGATTCTAGGTATTTCTCACACCAGTGCCATCATCATATCCTTTCTAGGAAACGATGAGTGCCACCATCGGGGATCAAACCCAGGTCCACCAGATTGACAGACCCTCGCGCTACCAATTGCGCTTTGACGGCGGTGACTGTAGAATAGCGGTAGACTTTCATTTGATAAACTCACCGCCAAACCAGTAAAACTACCAAAATAATGTAACCTGCTTCCGTTCATTTTACCCTATTGACGTTTATCTATGTGGGGCCCAAACGAACAAATTGACGTCATGAGGATGTATTTATAGCAATCACGTGTAAAATGATAAGCTTCAAGAAAATTTGAACCCCTCCCCCCCCCCCCCCCCCCCCAAAAGAAAAAATTTTTTTTTCTTATTTTTGCATTTAAGAAATATAATACATTGCAAACATTTGTTTTTTTTTATAACTTAAATCGATTGTTTTTCATTTTTTGAATAACGAAAGTTATATTTTCACTCACGGCTCCGCCATTCGTCCAAATAAAGCTTTTGTTAAGCACTCAATTAAATATCAATCGATCTTACACGGAAATAAACGAGTATTCTCTTTTATCCTCGCGACGGCGGCACCAGTTATTTCCGTCTATTTGTCTCTCACCAATGGGTTGATAATCGTAGACTTATGTGAGATAGCAGCTGGAGGCTAGGAAAGGATGTGATTGAAGAACTGAAGAGAGAAAATCCAGGAGTTCATTATTAGTTGCTCCAGCCGCCGCGATATAACTGAAAAACTGTTGAAAGCGGCGTAAAACTCAATTCAATCAATCATTCAATCAATTTTCCTTGCGAATTTCAAATTCAAATTTCTGGCAAAAGTCAGCGCTGCGTTTCATAACGTTTTGGAAATTGTATCCCGCTTTGCACGTGGAACAACGTGCTAAGCGGTACCCATTTCTTAACGCTGTGTGCATCCTGCACTTGGGCAAACTCTAAGCTACCCTTTGCAGTTTTTTTACAAGTTCAGAATAAAATCAAATGAATAAAAAAGCTCGTCAATTGAGATTTTATTTTTATTTACTATATGTGTATGTCATGGTTTTATTGCCCCGAATCTAACCCCTGCTATTTAGATGAATAAAATAAAAACCTGATGATTCTAAATCGGCTTTGCACGTGCTTTCATAGAAATGAATAACAAATGGTATTGAATGTAATATATATTTTGTTAATTGATAAAATATGTCGGTAGTTGTTATTTAAGGTAGCAATGGACACATGGCGTCCTTTTTTCCGCCCAATGAATTTTTTTCTTGTTCACATATGTTGTAGATTAACTTTGTGTAGTCATTATATCAAAATTTGAAGGTACCTTTCCATGCTCGTTTTCATGCTAGAGTTATCTGCCCTTGAGTGGTATTGGCCATTTTTCAGTAAAACGTTTATATTCGTTTAGGTCCAGTATAAACTCAGTACTAGCTTATAGCTATAAAACACATACGTTTTGATAGACATTGTGCATGTACACAATGGCTGTTGCAAAGAAAATTTCTTTTTGATCAATTGCATTTGCACAATTTGAGTTCAAAAGTTAAACATGCACTAATTTTGTAATTTTACGGGGTAAAATTGCCACAAAAACCTAATTTTTGAATAAATTACACAATGAATGTTCCTTATTTTCCAATATGTTTAAAACCTATATTTTTCCTTTATATGGTAAAAATTTCAGCATACCTTTCCATGCAAATAAGAAAGTTTTTCGTAATTTTACCGTGACCCCTCCAAATTGAATTACGCTTTTAACGCATTTTTATTGTTAAATTTAATGATCCAGTCATTCAATTAATATCAAATTTTGAAAAGAAGCTAAGTTATGAAATTTTAACATCATTTTTCTACGTTATTTCCTTAAGCAGGATCTTAAGAAAACCTGTCTTTTTAAACAACGCACAAAAAGAGCCGTAAAATAAACGAAAACCCACTTCCGGTTTATAAAGTCGAAAGGCCGCTGTCCATTGCCACCTTAACATTTTTTCACACAGGTCAAATTCGGGTCAAATAAACCAAAGTATATTGACTTTAAAAGAATTCAGTCTGTAGATACGATATTTCGGTAGCATAACCACAAATAACGCGGCTGGAAACTGAAACGGGGGACACGCAAAAATCTAATGCAAGAAGTCGTGATTTCGCCTGAACCCTTCCCCTCCATTTGCAGCATTTAAGGTAAGAATCACTTCGTAACCTGGAAAAATCTACCATTCAAAATATACAGTAAATAACATCGTGAAATTGACATTTAGCTTGATTAAAATTATTTTGTACCACCCATTCAGCGCTCGATTCATTCTTTCCGAAATATTACTCAAACTGTTCAAAAACGCTTTAAAATCGTAAAAAAATGATGAGATCAACAACTAAATTCAAAGCAAAGGAAGGGGGGTAATAATTATTGATAATTTTGTTCATTTGAACAAAATAAGCGGTATCGGCTTACCTCCATTTGATTTTACCCAAAACCCGCTCCAAACACTCATACAATGTCATATTAATACATTGTACCATTCCAAAATAATACATCTTGTTAATTTCACGATGTTCTTAACTGTTTCGTCGCTTTGGCTCTTTGCTAATAGTTATCAGGGACACCAGTCATGCGTTCAGGATCACAAAACGGTGCAAATAGTTTGCCAACTATACCCCGCTTTGTAGGGAATTGCACGGGGGGGGGGGGGGGGTAATGCAAGAATTCGTGAAGAAACGACTTTTGAGGTCCGCCTTTACTCTTTAACGTGCTCTGTGTTTGTTTGATAGAATGTTTTGACGTCACGGGTAGAGCGCTAAATCATTGATCGCTTTGGAATTATTTCGCTCGCAATTATTGTGAAGTTGGCGATGTTTTTTCCTGTAAACTTTGACGTAACTATGTGGTGCATTTGATAACAAATACCATTTTTTAGAGAAACTCCAAATTCATGTAACCCCGTTTTCTTGCTAAGGGTCCCAGGAAATTATAATGCATCAACTGCCCTTTTAAAGTCTAGTCTTTAAGACAATCAAATTCCTCACAGACGAATTATAAAACAACAGCAGACGAATTTTTCTTGATTCTGAAATTTCAACTAAATCTTCACGTTAAAGGTTTTTATTCAATAGACGGAGATAAAATGTCAAAATATGTGTTTTTATATAATTTAATAAGTTGCGTTTTGTTTTATTGGTGGATTTTGTTCTCTTTTATTGGTTCTCCTGGCGAGAAAACACCTGTCACGTGTTTAAGATGGAAACATTTGCAAAACGTTTGGGAAATGGTACACGGCTTTGCATGTGAATAGACGAACAAAGCGGGGGTACAATTTCAGAGCGTTTGCGAACATTTTGGGATCCTGAGCGCAGGACTGGTTTAGTGAATTGACATTCTTGTACAGTTCACAACGTCGTGGAATTGACAAAGTGAATAATCTTGGAAAGGTTTTGGAATGTAATTGAATGAGCGGGAGGAGCGAGTTTTGAGTGAAATTTAAGGAAGGTAATCAAATATCGCTTATTTGTTCCGAATGAACAAAATTGGCGATATTTATTACCTTCCTTTAATAAAATATGCATACAAGTTCTATAAATGTCTTAATATTTCTTCAAGAACCAATCAGACGCTCATGATTTCAATTATTTCAGTTAAATCGCGATTATTTCTAGTTGTATTAATTTTAAATGAAGTTGTTGGTCTTATCCTTTTGGTGATTTTGGAGCGTTTGTGAATGATTTGAATGAGTGTTTGGAATGAATGAAAGGAACGCTGAGTGAGCGATTTAGAATGGTTTTGATCGAGGTGAAAATCAATTTCACGATTTTTTTAACTGTAACAATTATTCAACGATGATTGAAATGGTTCGCCATATGTAGAAAAGAATTCGCTCAACAAGAAACGGAACTCAGCAAGTTTTCTTAGTGAATATAGTTTGATTTTAAGATAAAAAGGAATGAATGTTACTCTTTTATTTCAGAACCTTTAACAACATTGTGAAATTGACATTCACCGCGATCAAAAAAGTCTTAAATTTATCACCATTCATTCCAAACACTCACCAAAAAACATTCAAAAACGCCCCAAAATTGTCGAAAATGGTTCATAATCGTTTATAATGTTAAATTTTAATTTCAAGTATATCATGATTTGTCATTGTTGTCCGTCATATTGTGTTTTTATGCTGTTAATGTGAATTCCATTGGTCAAAGACCTTCTGGATACTTGATGAATGATTAAATGATACGAACTTAGTGTTTTGTATGAAAAAATATCTAACAAGGTTCGGGAAATGATAATTGTCTCGGCTCTGTCGAGACAATTATCAATTCCGAAAACCGAGTTAGATATTTCTTCATACAATACACGAAGTTTGTATTATATTTATTTTATAATCTCTATTTGCCTTGTATCCGTCGATGTTTCTAAAAGAAAAGCAAATTTCTTAAAATAACCCCATTATGTCATTTTTCTTAAAATATCAATATGATATCATAAAAAAATCAAATGGAACGGTATCACACGAATATTTGTATAGACATAAGATAAACTATGTTCTATATTCTAAACTATTTTCTATGTGTTTTCAACATTTCATTCAAATCTACCAAATCATTGCAGTTTTTTATCGAAAGTTTATTTCGAATTGCCTGATTGGACAGAAAAGATGCACAAACAAGAAAATACGTTGAATGTTTTAAAGGGAGGTAGTAAATTATTGTATATTTCGTCCGAATGGACGAAATTATCGAATATGTTTTACCTACCCTTAATTGAATTCAAAACTCGCTCATCTCACGCGATCAATATCATTCAAAAATCATTCCTAAATCAATCATGATGTTGATTTCACGATATAATTACTTGTAACATACTGCACTTTGACTTACAAACTGACATATGAGCCTGTGCGTGAGATTTCCAACAATTTCAAATATGCGCTAAGCAAAGACTCTGGCCAGTCTGTGCATTCGTGCATCCGCACAGTCTTGCCAGAATCTTCACTTTGCGTTTTACAGATAGATAAGATCTCAAAGTATCTGTAGATTATCAAGTAACTTTATTTTTAGAGTTTCTAGCTGTCTACGCCTCTCAATGTTTGAACCTTATCAACATTTCAAATTGTTTGAAATGTCACGCATAGGCTCATTTGGTATTTTGTTCCCTAACAATCACTAAATGCAACGTGACTATTAATTGAGCTTATGCGTAATAAAGGTGAATTAATTCCGATGACATTGACAAAAGCTTCATTTGCTTTCAATTAAGGATGTTCGCTCCTGAGTGATTTGGTTCATTGCGTAACAGAAACTCCCGGCTTTTTGGGTTCCACGCACTCGTCCACGCCTTATAGTTTTCATTAATAATTCACCGAAAAATGGCAAAACGGACGAGTGCGTGGAATCAAAAAAGTTATGCAGGCCCGACAGAGTTACAGTGTGAAATTTAAAAGGTAAATTCTTCTGAAACGTATGGCTAACGTATGTAAGCGTATGACTCACGTATACAGCGGTTATCATCATTTATGACCTTTGCCAGTTCCTTCAGTCTGGAAGTAGAGACTCAGCAGTAAGGATATCGGGAAAACGTGGGAAAGGGGAGGTAAAAGAAGTGTTTCTTCATCGGCTAAAGAAAAGAGTGACGGTACTCAACAAAAGAAAGAAGACGAAAATGCTGTTCAGAACAGATCTAGATCTCCATCGCCAGTCGATGAAGATCAGTCACTAGATACTTCCCCGACCTCGGAAGACGATTCTTCCAGGTCCTCTACGCTGGCAAGGAAGAAAATTGCCAAAAAGAGGTCGTGTAGCCTCTCAACGGAAGAAGAGGACAAGATGCTTGATCCTCATTTCTTGACTCGATCAATAGCTGGTCATAAAGGCCGAAATGCCACCGCCTCCCAATCCAAGGTTTAATCCATATTTTGCGCCTTGTTGTTTTCCCCTTCCTTCGTCTCCCATGTCTTCTTTTTTCAACATAATACAAGGTTAAATGGTGACTTAGAAGAGCTGTATCCATCTTCACTGTGTTGAGCTAGGTCTATACCTGACTTATATAAAGTACATGTTTAAACCCGATTCGCTTTTGTGACTACTAATTTCAATAGAGCTGTGATCATACCATGGTCAAATTAGCGAAATTAATTTCTAAAGGTTCCAAATATAAATTATGTCTGATAGAATTTTAATTTTCTGTCAGCGTATGACAAGCGTACTTGACCTATGAGTAGCGTTCGTGTAGCGTATTGACCTTATGCATACCGTATTAGTAGCGTACCTCTAGCGTATAGACCGTATGCATACCGTATGAATAGCGTATATTCTATACGCTGGCATACGCTGAACTTTTTTTAACATGTCAAAAAATATTTTTTGGCCTCTGCGTATAAGAACGTATACCAACGTATATTAGCGTACTTGTAGCGTACACGACTTATGAGTAACGAACGCCTAGCGTACATCAGCGTATGTGAGCGTATGAGTATACGTTCGTCATACGCTGTGACATACGCTGTGGTATGACAGCCCCATACTGTTGATTTGAAGTTCAAGAAAAAATATTCTATTGAGAAGGAAATTGTGGCACGGTTGATGGTCTGCCGCTTTCGGCAATACTCGTGCGATCTGCGAAGTCTCCGATCAGTAGGTTACGGAATCGGCCGATTTGAGACGAATTGGTCTGCCTTTGTATAAGAAATGAAAAAAATAAACAACCAACTTAATGTATTTTCTCTTATAATAGTATCACCCCGAGTTGTATCTTTCCTGTACTATTTGTTTGAAAAGATTTAATTTCATTTAAATAACATAAACCAGGATTTTGCGAGTCTTTAAAGTCATGTTTAAAGTCAAGTTGAATTCCACAGGGTCTACGAACTTGCATCAGATAGTTTTGAGAGTTTATTTGCATGTGGCAGACTCGCAACACCTGCGTCTCTAAAGAACCATCTCAGAACTTGTCTGTTGGAACTACCTTAAAAGAAATTCTGGGTCCACCTTTATATTTATTTGATAAAACACCGTTAAAAACATCGTGAAATTGACACCTATTCCGCTAAAAGTCATTCTAAATCTTTGGCTCATCGCTCCTTTCATTCATTCCAAACAATCACTCAAATCGAACAAAAACGCTCCGAAAATATTAGAAAACATTTCGAAATCGTTCAATAGGATTAAGCTTTCATTCAAATCGATCAAATCATTCTACGATTTTAGTGGCTAGTGTGGATTTTAAAGTATCTAGTTGGTCCATGAATACACATAAACAGAAAAGTACGTATCTTATTAAAGGGAGGTAAAAATATCGCTACTTCATCTTGACAAAAAAGCGATATTGGATTATCTCACTCTAATTGCACTCAAAACTTGCCCATATGAGCGAGCAAAGAACAAGACAGTCAATTGTAAAGGAGAACATTTCAAGTATACAAGACAAACTACTGATAAGCTTGCACATTGTCCTTTAACCTGCTCGATGTAAAGCTCTTTGAGACCAATTGAATGTACCACCAAAAAAAGACAATTAGTTTAGTTTAAAAGTTCGACAGCCAGTGGATCGATCTGCGTGTTGAATTGTAGCGCTCTGCCAACTGAGTTTGTCGTGCTGACATTGAGTATTTTCACATACACCAACCGACAGAGTCGGCGTATTATGGGATCATCTGTAACCGGCGATTGAGTTAAAGCATATTTTATTGCCAATATTTGACAATCATTTGCGTAATATACAAGACAAGCACAAACATCAAAATTAGAAAAAAGGTTTGGCTACAAGTTCAAACAACTTGTTATCCGTCAGTCTCAACGTTCAACCTACACAAGCTTTATCTTCAATATCTATTGAAAAATGAAATAGATGCGGCAGCGTTGAAAAGCCCAAAGTACCCATGAATATTGATACAGTATCCTGGTATTTTCCACCTTCCAGCATCGGAACTTCGAAATAACGTAATTGAAGACAATTAATTTCCAGTTATAAAGAAAACATTATTGGTTAGCAATAAAGCTAAAGGATAATAAAGACTGTAATAATTGTATAAGCATTTTCTGTCAAATATAGGCGTACAAAAGTGCGTGGAACGAGATGTTCTCTTCCTTGTTCGGAGCATAACTCAGTAAACGTATGGCAGTAGGTTACACTTCCATCCAACATTATTCGACTCTCCATCACGTATTTGGCCTTCTTACACACGAGACAAGAATCGCCATTTATAAGACGGTGTTTTGATCTGTAACATACAGTTTATAATGTGTGAAATTGACCAGGTGGGTGATTTCGGAATACGTTTGGAATTAAATTGAATAAGTGGGAGCAGTGAGTTTTGAATGAAATTAAAAGGAGGTAAAATATCGCTCATTTCGTCCATTTGGATAATTTTTCTCCCTTTAGAAAGTCGTCGTACTTTAAGCTCCACTATCCGAAGGTCAGTTTTGAGCGATTTTGAAGCCTTTTTGGACGATTTCTGTACGTTTTTGAATGGATTATGTCCTTTGATTGAATGAGGAGCACTGAGAGTGATTTAGAATGATTCTGGTCGTTATAAATGTCAATTTCACGATGTTCTTAATTGTAGTAATTCGCGGAATACGTTTCTGCTATTGTGATGGAGTTTCAAGAGTCTCTTTTCCTTCATTAGGGACATATTATACGTGACCGACCGTATTTTATGACAATTAATGGGTTAACTAGATCATCTTATTCAAAACACAAAGTACAGACGTCCAGTCTATTATTTAAGCTCTTAACCACAGTTTAACCAAGGCTGTAGTTACGAGGTTTTAGAGTTACGTGAACGAAATGGTGTACTTTGAATTCAGTTGACCAACAGATATAGTAAATTTCGTTAGGGCTTTTGATAGTAATTGAAATTAAGGAGTCATTTACAGATTAACTATCAAACATTCTCGTGGTCAAAACAGATTTTGAAGGGGGCCACTTGACAATTTAGAAAGGGTAAATTACTTTAAGACTCTTTGAGGTTGAGATGTCAATTTACCTTTTTAGCTTACCTGTGCACAGCGTGCCCAAGGTGAGGTTTGGTGATCATTGAATGTCCACCACGCGTCGTCTGAGCATTAGGCTGTTGTAAGTATTTATTAGGCCAATAGCTCAAACGGCTTGTCCTTCCAATTTTTTTATGTGTTTTTTTTTCAGATATATGTTTTAACCTTTATAGAAATCAAACAAACTTGAGTTAGATACCATTTGTCTGTTGCTGCATATATAAAATCATTATGGAAATAAACGTGTGTAAGTGGTTAAAGAAAGGAGGTAGAACACGAAGCCATAGGATAAATAGTGCAAGTCGAAAAACTTCTTTATTAATTTTTTTTTTATTTTGTCAGAATATTTTTTACGGAACTAAATCCTGTATTTATAAACATTTTTTAAAGAAGGACGACAGGAATCATTCTGAATTTTGACAATTCGAAGAGCCCGGTAGTTAACCATTGTCAGGGGTATGGAAATAAAGCTTTTTTCCACTTGTCCCAGGACAAGTAATAGACGATTTTCTACTTGTCCCGGACCAAAAAGAACTTATCCGCAAAATAGAAAATCAATCAATTTTTTGAGAAAACACGTTGTTTTTAAAGAAGAGAATGCTGGGTTCCAGCATTTTCTTCATTTAAAACATTGCTGTCTACTCTTTGATATAAACTTTGGGATATTTAATCATTTAGATCTTGACAGTACTATTCTAAGATTTATCCTAGTATTTACTTGTCCATGGACAAGTGACAAAGAAAAATGTACTTGATCACACATGGTAGAATAACCCGTGTCGGGCAATTCGGACATGGGAATTCAACATACATGCCCTGTGTTCACGATGTAAAAGCGTTTCGCGAGCGCTTTGAGATGATATCCCGCTTTGCACGTGCACATACGTGCAAAGCGAGGTATCATTTCGAAAGCGCTTCGCTAACGTTTTCATCCTGAACGCAGGGTAGATTGTCATATTGAATTTGGAATATCTCTGCTTTGGCAAAGGAGGTAAAGACAAAGATCAGCCTGCACAAATGTGCAGTCTGATCTTGTATATACCACTTGTTTTTCCTGTTAAATCAGAAAACCCAAAATTGAATTACGCTGCCGTCAAAGCGCAGTTGGTAGCGCGTCGGACTGTAAATCTAGAGGTCCCGGGCTCGATCCCCGACGGCGGCACTCATCCTTTTTCGACTATCTGTCTCTCACCTATGGGTTGATAATCGTAGACCTATGTGAGATAGCAGCTTGGGGCTAGGAAAGAATGTGATGGTAGTATTGGTATGAGAAAAAACAGGAATCCATTGTAAGATGCTCCAGCCGCCGCGATATAGCTGAAAAAAAATGTTGAAAGCGGCGTTAAACTCCATTCAATCAACATATCAACAAAATGGAATAACAAGCAGTGCATCATCTCAGCAGCTTGGTTTTAATGCAATTTACTTAGTTTAAGAAGGGTTAAAATTCATCCTATGTTAACCCTTGCGTACTAATTCATTAGCCAGTGTCAATTTTGTGTCAAATTTCAGTGACAATGATGTATCGTTAACTAGATTCTAATTCCATTTAGAGACAAGAAACCTAATTAGGAGCACGTGAAAATCGCACGAGGTCATGGCTTCTAAACCTGGTGATAAGCTAAAGCCATTATCCATCTTTGAATTACCTCGAAATGGCGCTCTGACTAGTCCGTTAAGGTAGTTCACCCCTACGACGACGACTTAAAAAGGAAATATTTGGTTTGACCGTGATATTATGCACGAATTTTCCTCTGGCAGGGCGGAGCCTAACTAACGGGTCGATGCACTGAGGGTTAAGGTTAATCAGCCTTTATTTATCATTATTTAACTACTAAAGATAGTCGACATAATTAACTTGAGACCATAAAGAGTAGAATGGGAACAAAACCCTCGCAACTTCAGCTTGTCCAATCTGAAGTTTAGTTACGAGGCTTTGGAAACCCAACAATGATATTGCCGACTAACTTTCCAATGAACCCAAAATATTAAGTTCCCCGACGGCGGCACCCATACTTTTAGACTACTTGTCTCTCACCAATGGGTTGTGATCGTAGACCTATGTGAGATAGTAGCTGGAGGCTAGGAAAGAATGTGGTGGTTGTACTGGCGAGAGAAATACCAGGAAACCTTGTTAGGTGCTCCAGCCGCCGCGATATAACTGAAATAATGTTGAAAGCGGCGTTAAACTCTATTCAATCAATCAATCAATCAATCAATCAATCAATCAATCAAAATATTAAGTTAACTCACCAAATTCCGTCACGGCTAAGCCCCACACTGCCAGTTCATTAATACCGCAGAACATAATGATATCTTCCCTAGAATACCGACATCAAGCCGATTTTTGAATTTCTAGACAGGAGTGGATTACCTTAAGAACTTAAAATATGGTATTGCAGTTTCTGTTTTTTCACGTCGGCTTTTTAGACAGATAAAACTAAAACTTTAATGATGACTCAGTGAATTTTGAAATATGTTCGACAAATTTTGCGCATTTAAATCATTGGAAAGTTTCTCTGTTTCAATTACCGAACGGACTATTTGAACATTTATCCATCCATACATTCAATTACAATGTCATCGTTTGTGGTCATTTACAACTGCCATGCGTTTAGGATGACAAAACGGTGCGATAACTAAGCTATTTATACCCCGCTTTCCACGCAAATGCACGTTCAAAGCGGGGTATATATGTAATACGTACTTAGTGTTTTGTATGAAAAAAAATCTTACGTGGTTGGAGGGGTTGATAATTGTCGATGCTCTGCCGAGGCAATTATCACTTCCCACAACCGAGTTAGTTATTTTTTCATACAATGCACTTAGTACGTATATAATTATCTTATAACCTCTATTTGTCATGTTTTCGTCGATGTTTCAAACAGAAATGCAAGTTTCTAAAAATAACAACATTATGTCATGGTTCTAAAAGTATCCATGTATTATCATAAAGCTATCATATGGGATGTTATCACACGGATATTTGTATAGTTTTAAGATAAAATTGATAAACTGATCGCACCGTTTTGTCATCCTGAACGAAATGCTGGTAACCCGCTTTGTTTGTAATGCTATTCCATCTAGAAGGCAGGACACGTAATCAGTAGTAGACTAATTTCAGACACAACTTTGTCAAATTAGGAGACTGGGGGTAATTTGTAATTTGAGTTAAAATTTAAAGCAAAGCGGACGAATATCTCTCTGTAATAGGGAACGAATAAGTGTATCGCTTCATTTAGTAGTGAATATAAACACTCAAATCACTTAGAATAGAAAATCTTTTTTTATTTTGTTCCTTCATTTTTTCTCAATTGTAAACATTTCAGCAAATAACCAAATGCTTAATATTTATCATTAGATTAAAAAATGCGATAGATACTGTGAGATAAGGAGAAAATGTTATCTAGAAACGTGGTCGAAAGGCGTGGCGTTTGATATAGAAACGTTCGTAGAACGTCTGATAAAGGATAAACTGCTCTGCTAATATCCTTTGATGCGAAACTTTGTATCTCTTTGTTCACATGTTCGCACACATGTTTGTTCTGTTTAAAAAACAGAAGATATTTTTCTTGGGATTATAATTATCTCAAATGTGGGCCCATTATGTAAATACATTTTCTGCTCTGTTCTAATTAAGAATTTTAAGACAATGCGTGTTTTTTAAATGGTACGAGCCTGTGCACGACATTTCCAACAATGAAATATACGCTAATCAAACTGTGTATTGATACGCGCATTCATACAGTATGATCGTGATTTTAGTTTCGTACACAAATAAAAATCCTACATACTCATTTGTAACGCGTAATTCCTCGTGCGACTTGACGCGTAATTCGTGACGTAATAATTTACTTGACGTTTGAACATGAATTGGAGGACAAATATCTTTTTTACATGTAAGTAAAATATCTTATATACTTTCCGTTAATTCATAGCAGCTGAGTGTAACTCCTTTGCAAGATTTACCCTTGTGATTTTTTATAATAATATTTGTCTTTTTTACCTGTTGATGTAGAAATGATAGGTCTAAAAACAATCAAGGAGATGAAATATATTTTGGCTACTATGTTACTTTTGTACCAAGAATGATATTTCGGTTTATGACATCTTTTTTTTTTTTTAATCAGGCACGTTTTTACGAGACCGGTATACAGAAAGTTATCTCGTGAACTTGACATTCACCTCAATCAAAACCATTCTGAATCGCTCACTCAGCGCTCCATTCATTCATTCCAAACACTCACCCAAACCATTCAAAAAGGCTCAAACCCATTGATGAAATATAGAATCAATAACGTCATTCAAAATGAATTTTGATAGAGAAAAATCGCGATTTGACTGACATAATTCAAATGGTTAAAGGTTCTTAAAGAAATAGGAAGCTATCTGCATAACTTGTATGCATATTTAATTAGAGGGGTAAATAATATCGCTTATTTTGTTCATCCTGAACAAAATTTGCGATATAGGATTACCTCAAATTTAATTTACTCAAAACTCGCTCCACACACTCATTCAATTTCATTCCTAAATCATTCAAAAATCATTTACCTTGTAAATTCCACGATGTTTTTAACTGTAGTCATGATTGTTATTATATGTATCTTAATTGCTATCTTTTTATCATTATCGTTATTGTTCTTCTTCATATTCTCTCTTTAACATAATCATTAATACGAGGATTTTTATTATTATTATTATTATTATAATTATTATTATTATTATTATTATTATCATCATTATCTTTATAATCATTTTAATTATCATCATATTTTTTATTATTATAATAAATATTATCAAAATATTGAAATTTAAATACAGAGTGTGAGTAAATTTAAAAGACTCTAAGAACATGAAATTACGCTAAGAACTCAGATGTTAGTATTTATATATGAAAGACCCGTTTGGCATTGTGCGTATAGGTTCGGTCTTAGTGAAACTTCACAGGATGACTACAGTCAAAACTTAACGGACGAATGTACGGAGGGACAAACGGGCGGGCGGACGGACGGGCAACACGTTGTTGTTCTTCGTTTAGTAGAGTTTAAAATTATCAAATAGATTAAAACATAACGTTATATGATAACAAACAATGTGGCATTTCAAATTCTGTCACTTTGTCCTCTATCTAGGGGATAAATGCAGTAAGAAACATCCTGAAATTGACAAGTTGAATGATTGTGGAATAAATAGAGGATATTGAATGAGTTGTCATTGAATACCGAATTTATTAAACGAGTCGTCTATAAACAGATAAAAACGAGTATGCGCCGAGTTTGTATTCGTTTATAGATGACGAGTTTAATAAATTCGGTATTTTATGAGCACAAATTTTATATTCTATTTATAATATGACCCGAATTTTTGCGAAAAATCGTCAAAATTCTCGAAATTCATCATTTCAATTTTCCGCGAAACTTTTAACGTCGTTAAAAACTGACGTCACAATATATACATTTTGACGTCATTTTCGCGGCTACAAAATAGCGTTGTTATTCGATCTGAGCTCATTTGCATTATTATTCCACTAGTTTAATAACTACCGTGTGATATCAAAAATATTCAATATTTCGCTCCCGCGACGTAGGTCATATTATAAAAAAGGCTACATACTTTTGGGAAAAAAAACCCCAACTAGTTTTGTGTGTTTGCAGACGCTTTCCAATTCACGAAAAACAAAGAAAAACAAGAGAGAGAGAGAGAGAGAGAAAAAAAAAATCATCGAATAATTTGAAGCTGCGAAAATTTCTGAACGATTCTGTGGCATTTTCGAATGGTGTTTCGGGGCGTTTCTGATTGGTTTCTGAGTGCGTTTTTGGAATTCATTTAAGTGAATGGAGCGTTGAGCGAGCAATTTATAATGGCTTGGAATGGGACAAAGTGTCAATA
Source organism: Fragum whitleyi (assembly GCA_948146395.1). Taxonomy (NCBI): domain Eukaryota; kingdom Metazoa; phylum Mollusca; class Bivalvia; order Cardiida; family Cardiidae; genus Fragum; species Fragum whitleyi. The sequence continues at coordinate 23,047,816 of OX411557.1, forward strand.
TCAGGATGATTCTTACAGTAGTTACATCGTGAAATTGACATTCTATATTACTCTCCCAGCGCTCCATTCATTCATACCAAACACTCACTCAAATCGTTCAAAAACGCCCCAAAATCATAAAAAAAGGAAGATAAAATCAACAACAGCACTGAAAATAAATAGAAATAGAAAAAAAAGCGATTTCACTGACATAATTGAACGTGTGTGTTAGGTTCTTTGAGAAATAGGAAGCTATTTATATAACTTCTATGCATTTTTTTTTATTAAAGGGAGGTAAGAAATATCGCTTTTTTTCATTCTAAACAAAATTTATGATGCTGGTTTACCTCCCATTTAATTCACTCAAAACTCGCTCCACACACTCGCTTTATTTCATTCCAAAATCATTCCAAAATCATTCACCCTGGCAATTTAACATTGTTGTTAACTGTACTGTACCCACAACCCACAGACAAAAGAAGGCCGTAAAAATAGGAAAGGCTTAACTTATCAACGAAAATGCCAGACAAGAAAAGTGAGCTAATATCACCAATGAAATTTAAATGTCGCCAGTGTGTATACAAAACAAAGAATCGATCCGATCTACGACGTCACGAAAGACGCCACAAAGACGTGAAGTTTCCCTGTGACATCTGCAACATGCCGTTTATGACGGCAGGACATTTAGGAGGTCACAAACGCACTGCCCATAACGTGCAATCTAATAGAGCAACCAGCAAGCCACCCTCCCGCCATTTCTGTCACGAGTGTGATTATACGACCCTGCACAGCTCAGATATGTCTAAACATCGACGTAAACACGAAGAAAATCAATATCCATGTCCTATATGCAATTATCCATTCGGTCACACAACCACGCTTACAATACACATTAGAAAGTATCATGGGAAGGACGAGACCATGGGTCATGAAAAAGAGAATTACAGTACTCAAAATCAAGGAAAGGCCAAGGAAAAGTCAAATCTCAAAGATGACAGCTTTCTCAAGCAAAGAAGTAGACCAACTTATGAAATGTCGAATAACAGAGATACTTTCAAACGGAATTCTGTTGAAACATTTGGTGGACATGACTTAGATAATGAAATTTTACTGGCTAAAAAAGTTGGATATTCAAGGAATAAGGCTAAGTTTGGAGAACTTCAGACGGGTCCATTTGTCTCTGAAAAGACACGGAACTATTTGCCACAAGAAAAGATGGAAAGTTCGTCATCAAACGATATGAAGACAACAAAAACAAGCGTTTATTTTTGTAATCTCTGTGAATTTAATACAAGAGATGTAAACACATTTGATAGACACAACAAGCGTCATGATAAAGGTAAATTTAAGTGCGACACGTGTGGAATGCCATTTCTGTTTAAAACTAATCTGGACAAACATATTGAAACTAAACACGTATATCTCAGCGAATCGTCGGATTCTTCGTTCGATACCACGAATATAAACTCTCCAACAATCTTAAAATGTGCCAAGTGTAGGTTTGTTACATATTCTTATAATCAACTTGAAAGCCATGTTGCCCAACACTCAAAACAAGCTTTTCGGGAGGACAAAGATTGTTTAAAGATGGGTCCCCAATCTGTTGATAGCTTTGATAAAGAAGTTACACAACCTGACAAAAATTTGGAAAGAATTAAAGAAGCGGTAAAGGATAATAAAAGCGATTGGAAACTGAAAGTTATCGATAGCACAAAGGAGTTGGAAAAGGATGATCAATTGAAATCAACAAGTCCTGACGAAGATTTAATGAAGTGTACTGAAGAATATCATTGTAAAGAATGTAACTACGTCACGTCAGACAAAAAGTTTATTAAACTACACATGACAATGCACGGGTCGGATTACATGGCTCCAAGGAATGGAAATACACGTAAACGCTCGACCAGCGCTAAAGCCTTAGGGTATGAGATTAGACTTAAGGGGACAGACAACAAACAATCTATGTCGTCTTCGGGTGTAGAAATCAAACAAACTCTTTACCACACGAATGCTGCCACGTGTATCACTGATTCAAAAGAGCAATCTGAAAAACAGCATATTTGTTCTCGCGCTTCAACCGATGAAGATGAAACAGATTTCTTTAACATAGAGAAAGTAGCCGATGGAGGCAATCTAAATGTTACAAAGGTTGAAGGTTTCAAAGAGGTTGTTAAGGAAAAGGTTTCTGAAGCCGGCAGTGGTGACTCTAATAGTCAAGGATCTAATGAAGCAAAATTCAAAGACTTGGTCGGTGAATTGACAAGAGCAGATTTTAAGAGAACAAAGAAATTCTATACGACCGAACAAGTTAATAACCAGGTTCTTTATAGATGCAAACTATGTAAAATTACCGACGGATTTAGCTCTCAAAATGAGCTTTACTGTCATTTTAAATTGAGACATCGAGAACTTAAAGAGAAAATATGTGAATCTTGTAAATACTGTAATGCACCATTTCCAGCGTATGAATAAGTGTTTTTTCTCTAATGCTTTTTCGGTAGATTTTCGAGAAGTAACGAGGATTTATTATTTGATAAAATCACCGACAAAACAGTAAAATTACCGAAAGAATGCTTTTGTTCATTTTACCCTATTGATGTTTATCTAAGCGGGACCCAATAAACAAATTGGACTCATGACGTTGCGTTTATAGCAATCGCCTGCAAAATGATGAGCTATAAGAAAAATGTCCCCCCATAATTCACCCTTTTTCCTATTTATACATTTAAGCAATATAATACATTGTAAACTTTTTTTTAACTTAAATCAATTGTTATTCATTATTTGAATAACGAAAGTTACATTTTCACTCACGACTCCGCCTTTCGTGCAAATATAGCTTTTGTTATGCACTCAATTAAATATAAATCGATCTTACACGGAAACAAACGAGTATTCTCTATTTTCCTTGCGACGGCGGCACCAATTCTTTCCGTCTATTTGTCTCTCACCAATGGGTTGATAATCGTAGACCTATGTGAGATAGCAGCTAGAGGCTAGGAAAGGATGTGATGGTAGTACTGGTGCGAGAAATACTAGAAATTCATATTCATGTGACCCAGCATCTTGTCGAACCAAAGGTTACGAACGTTTTACTTATCTTACAAGCTATCGATTCGATACCCATTGACTCGTGAAGATGGTCTTCAGCCACCGCAATATAACTGAAAGGCTATTGAAAACGACGTAAAACTCCAATCAATCAATCAATCTATTTTCCCTGCTATTTTTAAATTCAACTTTCTGGCAAAAGTCAGCGCTGCGTTTCAGAACATTAAGGAAAGTATTTACCCTTTTTCATGTAGATTAATGCGTTCAGTGGAAACCATTTTTTAGCGCTGTGTGCATCCTGCACTTGGACAATCTCCAAGCTACCCTTTGCAGTTATATACAAGTTCAGAATAAAATGAAATGGATTTAGAATAAATGCTCGTCAATCTAGATTTTTTTTTATTTACTATATGTGTATAGTGTGGTTTTATTGACACGAATCTAACCTCTGTTATTTAGATTAATAAATATCTGATTATTCCAACTCGACTTTGCACGTTCTTTCATAAAAATGAATAAAAAACGGCATTTGATGTAATATATTTTGTTAATTGATAAAATATATGTATATCGGTATTATTTATCTAAAATGACTTGGCACTTATTAACTTTCGTCAGCGCTCAAGTATTCACGCAGTGTTACTCAATTTCATTTCACTGTAACATTCGTTTTATTTCACTTTGACTTAAGAAAGTCGCTGAAGTATTCCTTAATACAGTGGTTACAGCATTTGGAACATCACTCTGCCATTTCCGTAAACTGCAACAGACCTTTGATTTATATAAGGCGGATGGGTATATGAAAAAATTGTGCATTTTCTTACGCGGAAACAGTGTAAGAAAAACTAGTGCAGAAACAACCGGGGCTATTTTTTACATTTATATTTTTTACAGTAAATAACGGCTGAAAAAAATATCAATTTTTGAGAATGACGAATTATTCTCAAAAGTTAAGATTTTTCAGCTGTTATTTAAGAATCTAAAGATTTTTATTTAAGGATACGATGGTTTTACGTCAGTGACTTAAAGTTTCGCGGGCTAGCGCCATTTAAACTGACGTCACCGAGTTTTTCCAAGGGTTTCCGTACTTTTTAGAAATAGTCCGTCTATGTACATCCGAGCTTGATCGTGAGGTTGGCCGAGTGGTGTTCCGAATATGGTTACAGACGCTTTTCCGAATGCGATGAGAAGTCGGATCGAGTTCAATACCCGACGGGGAAAACATTTTTTATTCCCTCCGATTAATATTACTTTTTTTTTATTTTTATTTTGTTTTAAGTTTATTTGTCAGTAGCATTTTTTAATCTTTATTCATTAAACTTTGGTCATTTGCACCAACCAAGCCAATTGTCTATTGATCGGCTGAAAAATTGGTTTCATTCCTCAATGAAAACAACATGAAATATCAAGTAAGCTTACACTAGAAAGCAACCCAAATCTCATTTGCCTCATGCCATTGAATTGTAAGATATGAAGATAATTAAGGTTTGACATTATTAACCTAATCACAAATAAACAGGGTTTCGATAAAAGGTATTCATATCGTGAGGTTTTTAATTCCATACCGTCATAAATTAAAAAAAAAAATAAACAAAAAACTGACCCTTCATCTCTTGAAAATAGATACATTTCAAAATTTCAATTATTCAGTTTCGCTTGCGATGTAGTTTTCCGGTTGTTTTTTCTATATCCTTCGACATATTGAGCTCAATTTTGATGTGTGAACCCGCACCAATGAGTTACAGAATATGTTTTAGTTTGATTCCAGTCCATTGAATTATTACAGATTTACAGCACTTTACAGGACTTTAGTGATAGCAATCAACAATTAAAGGATTGTAGCAATTACCCACAATTCCTTACCACTGTTTTAAGATACATCTACTGATTTACCAATACAGGTGATTAAAATTATAACTGCTTATAGTCCGTTTGACTTCTATACGGACCGACCTTTTCATCAATAGCATAAAATCGAGTTTATATGTGGTAAAATCTTAATTTCAGTTTAATACCATTCCAAAAAATATTTTTTTGAAAATAAAATGACTTCAAATTAATGATTTTGTCTATGTAGTTAATGATAATATTTTCGCAATTTCCACTCTTAAATACGAGGGGTGAGGAGGCTGTTTAGTCGTAACAAGATGTAAATATATAGTCAAAACACGTGGTTTTATACTAAACATTTGACAGAAAAAATGTCCATTATTCCTTATTTGGACATGCTAATTAGCATATCGACGGTCATGTCATCCTAAACTTAAATATCACGTGAATTGTACCGTTATTACTCGCTGCTAATCTAGTTTTCCTCGTTAAATTCACAACGACTTCGTTAAATAATGCTTTTTGATTGGTCTAAATATGTAAATATGGGGTTCGTCTCAGAATAGATAATAACAATTATCATTATCTGACCAAACGGTTTTTAGACAAAGAGAGAATACACTCAGATTTGATATCCCATGGAATTAAAAGTCTCGACAAAATTAATTTCATAAAAATACTCGATTTCATACCAAAACGACTCACTTAAAATCACACACTTTTGACTCGGCCCCTATGCAAATCAGACCCATATTTTGTTGAGCAAGTCGCTGTTCCGTATTCTACAGTCACAAGAAGGTATGAAAGGCTGGAAGTTAACATGTAGACGGGCGGACAAAATCATTATTTTACATTCAGAAAATCTGAAAAAGATGATTCGTCATGGTATTAGTTGGAAAATATGAAATGACAAGAAAAAAATACATTTCATTAATTCATTTCTTAGATTTTCGATGAAATGTTGTCCATATAGAAGTCAAACGGACTATACAAATCTACAGATATAAATTGCACGCGATAATGTTAACATTTAGACGGTTGTATCGATATTTTCTATAGGTAGTGCAGGTTACTTATCGAATATGTTAACTTCCTGTACAGAACCTGATTTAATATAATTAAAATACCATGACATATGTAAATGACTGCGATGGCTCAGTGGATACGCATGCTAGACTATCGACTGATTGTTACCAAAACGCTCCCGGTTCGTATCCTGTCATCGGCACATTTAAATTTTTTGACATCATCAAATACACGCAGATAAATTTCTTTTCTATGTGTTTCTTTATATTTTAGATATGTATCATAGGATTAAACATACAGGATTATACCGTTCGGAGAAGCCTTTATCGATTCTATGCGATAAAATATCGAATCATGAAACAATCGCCTTTGGTCTTAAATTGTTTTGGCTATTGCATTCGGTTTATCAGCGTGAAATCTTCTTAATTTGGAATCTTCGAATAGTCAAATTGCAGTTTCAAGCTCTATCTAAAGTGGCCTTTATATCCATCCCCACGGTGAAGTAAATATAGTATATATCTATTCAATCCAAAGAATACAAAAAGCCTTTGAAAAATTTCAAAATTAGCACAACATTTAACAATTTTTTTTTAAAAAAAATATGCTATTAAATGTAAATTGAAAAAGTTAATTTCTATGTCGCAATGCAGAGTTGAACTCGGTCCGCTTGGTCATAATTCTGTCGTCCTTATCCACTCGACTACGCCACTCCGATAAACTACTGCATGTTTTTCAGTATAATAAACACAGCCAATCGACATGAACACTGTTTTCAATAACATGGATTGATCCAGTGTTTATATACAATATCGCGCTTATCGCGTGAGCATAATATATAGTGGAGAAAGCAATTTTGTGGCAACGTATATTGTGACAACGGCACTTATTCCTGTAAGCTTTGGCGCCACTATGTGGTACATTTGATATCAAATACCCTTTTTTTTTTAAATAGGTACTCCAAAGTACATGGAACCCCGTTTTCTTGCTTAGTGTCCCAGGAAATTAAAATGCATAAACTGCCCTTTTAAAGTCTAGTCTTTAAGACAATCAAATTCCCCACAGACGAATTATAAAACAAAAGCAGACGAATTTTTCTTGATGCTGAAATTTCAACTAAATCTTCATGTTAAAGGTTTTTGTTCAATAGACGGAGATAAAATGTCAAAATATGTGTTTTTATATAATTTAATAAGTTGCGTTTTGTTTTATTGGTGGATTTTCTTCTCTTTTATTGGTTTTCTTGGCGAGAAAACACCTGCCACGCGTTCAAGATGGAAACATCCATAAAACGTTTGGGAAATGGTACACGGCTTTGCATGTGAATAGACTAACAAGGCGGGGGGACAATTTCAGAGCGTATGCAAACATTTTGGGATCCTGAGAGTAGTTCATTGAATTGGCATTCCTGTACAGTTAACAACATCGTGAAATTGACAAAGTGAATAATTGTGGAAAGATTTTGGAATGAAATCGAATGAGAGGAAGAAGCGAGTTTTGAATGAAATTTAAGGACGGTAATCAAATATCGCTAATTTTGTTCAAGAGGAACAAAATTAGCGATATTTATTATCTTCCTTCAATAAATATTTTATTCCTTCAATAAAATATGCATACACGTTATATAAACGGCTTCATATTTCTTCAAGAACCAATCAGACGCTTATGATTTTAATTATCTAATATAAATCGCGATTATTTCTAGTTATATTTATTTATTTTTTAATGAAGCTGTTGGTCTTATCATTATAGTGTTTTTGGCGCGTTTTTGAATGGTTTAAGTGGGCCTTTGGAATGAATGAAAGGAGCGCTGAGTAAGCGATTTAGAATGGTTTGGATCGAGGTGAATATCTATTTCACGAAGGTTTTTAACTGTAAAAATTATTTCAACAATAACTGAAATTTTGAAACATTCAAATTGTTCGCCATATATTTAAAAAGAATTAACAAAACAGAAACGTAATAAGCGAATATAGTTTGGTTTTGAAGATATTATTCCAAAAGGAATGAATGTCACTATTTTATTACAAAATAGTTTATCACATTTTGAAATTGACATTCACCTCGATCAAAACAATTTTAAATCACTCCAAACAGTCATTCAAACCATTCAAAAGCGCTATGCTTCACTATCGTTAATGATGTTAAATTATACTGTAAACTCGATACTTGGTAAATAAACTATGTTCTACAGTTAGTTACATCGTGTAATTGACATTCATTTCAATCAAAACCATTCTAAATCGCTCACTCAGCGCTCCATCAATTCATTCCAAACACTCACTCGAACCATTCAAAAACGCCCAAACGCACTGAAAAATATGAGATCAACAGCGTCATTCAAATTAAATTTTGATAAAGAAAAATTGCGAATTCACTGACATAATTCAAATTGTTAGAGTCTCAAAGGTTCTTGAAGAAATAGACAGCTATGTATAAAACTTGTACATGTACGTATTTTTTTATTGAAGGGAGGTAATCAATATCGCTTATTTTGTTCATCCTGAACAAAATTTGCGATATAGGATTACCTCCCAATAAATTCACTCAAAACTTGCTCCCGACACTCATTCAATTTCATTCCTTACTCATTCCAAAATCATTCACCTTGTCTGTTGTTAATGTGTATTGATATACGTGATTATATATTTGTTTGTATATGTATATGATTTTGACGATGTACCTAGTGTACAAGTCTGTATTAAACTATCTGTTCTGTTCTGTTCTGTCATTTTCACGATGTTGTTAACTGAAACGCTGTTTTGTTGCACGCATAATAAATGTGTCAGGTGACGCGCTATAAGATTTTTTTTCCGAAAATCAACTTTTCTTCTCTACATGTTACCTTTTTGGGGACAACAGTTTTTACTGTTACATGAAACACAATTGCATAACTGAATATTATTAGACCTGAGGTATGTGGCAGTTATGGACCATTGTCAATATAAATGCTTGATCGTTTTTAAAAGTATTTTTCTGTAAACGTTGTATTTTAAATGTCATACTTAAAATTGTAGACAACTACACGTGTGATTGGAGAAAAAATAAGTCGAATAATAGAAAAATGCTTATAGTAATCTACTTTTATATCTACAAAAACATATTTTTTTAAGGAGAACGTGCATTTGATATAGGAAATAGTTTCGTTGTCCCAATTCTTTCCCGATTCTTTCACGCGGACGTAACTACCATAACGCATATTACGAAAATCCGTAATAGAAATAAAGTCTCTTTCCAAAATGTCGTTGGTTAGTGATCATATAATTGAAAATACAGCTTATGCAAGCTTTAGTAATGATGTTTTGATTATTTAAAAAACCTCGAATCGCACAAAGGGGTGGGGGAGGTACGAAAGATCGGTGGTGACTTCTTTTATTTACACTTCACACAATACGAAGTTTGAAGATTGTAGTGTGAACTATGAAGTGTGAAGATTGAACTGTGAAGTTTAAGTGTGAATTGTGAAGTTTGGAGTGTGAACTTTGAAGTGGGAAGTTAGAAGTGTGAACTGTGAAGTGTGAACTGTGAACTATGAAGTGTGAAGAATGAATTGGGAAGTGGGAAGTTTGAAATGTGAACTGGGAAGCTTATATATGGCAATTTGATAAACTACAACTTCACAGTTCACACTTCACACTTCAAAGTTCACACTTCACACTTTAAAGTTCACACTTCAAACTTTAAAGTTCACACTTCAAACATCACACTTCATAGTTCAAACTTCAAACTTCACATTCACAACCCACACTTCCCACTTCACAGTTCAATCTTCACACTTCATAGTTTACATTTCATAACTCAAACTTCACACTTTACTCTTCAAAATTCCCACTTCACATTTCAAGATCATATGTATGTAGTTTGAAGCGTAAAGTGTGAATGAAAGAAGTCACCACCGGTCTTTCGTAGATGACATTTCTTAAATTCAAACTTCAATTCACACTTCAAACATTATATCTTTGAAGTGTCAACTGTTAACATTGAACTTTGAAGTGTGAAGTTTGAATTGTGAAGTGTGAACTTTGAAGTTCGAACTGTAAACTGTGAAGTGCGAAGTGTGAACTGTGAAACGTGCACTTTGAAATGTGAAGTTTGAAGTGTGAAGTTTGAAATGTGAACTGTGAACTCGGAAGTTCATATATGGAAAATTGTTAAGCACCAGCTTTGAAAATTTTAAACTTCACAGTTCACAGTTAAAAGTTCACAGTTCACACTTCATAGTTCACACTTCATAGTTCACACTTCAAACTTAACACTTCATATTTCACACTTCAAACGTCACACTTCATAGTTCACATTTCATAGTTCACACTTCGCACTGCACAGTTCGCACTTCACACTTCACATTTCAAGATCATATGTTTGAACTTTGAAGCGTGAAGTGTGAATAAAATAAGTCACCACCAGACTTTCGTAGGGAGGATATTAATCTTTTGTCACAGTCCACATACCGCCTTTATTCTTTATATGCTATGTTGGTTGCCTTCTGAGTGTGAATGGTATAAATTTCACAATCCTAGTAACGAATGTGTTTCATGTGTTTTGTCGTAGCCTACCTGCTAAAAACTGGTAACTACAGTTTAATACAAGCTTATTTAATAAAAGTTTAGTCAGAAACTCTTGATTAATCGGGTCTCTTTTCTCTTACCATTACATGTATAATGTAGAAAGATAATTAGCTTTGATATAAACATGTTACAGTAAAAATAATAACAACAACAATGACAAAGTAAACTTTTGATCAGATTCACAAAAATATTAAGCTCTTTCATGGAGGACAGTTAGAAACAACGTGAAATAAGGTAGTCGGACGGTCATTGAATGATTTTCGAATGGTATCGAATAATGTGTGGAGCGAGTTTGGGCTGAAATTGAAGGGAAAAAAACGATATCGATAATTTCGTCCAAATTGAGCGAAATAAGCGGTATATAGGCCTACCCCCGACCCCCTAAAAACTACGTACTCTCCTATCCATGTGTGTCTTCACTTACCAATCAGACGCTTTAAAATCGACATCCAATGAAATAAATTACCGTTCCGAACGAACTTGAATTTCTAATGATTCCACAAGCTTTTTTTTAGTGATATATTGAGTGGTTTGAATGTCAGGATTTAGGCACTGAATGAGTGATCAAATCGTACTTTTTACACAAGGAATTCGCTCTTAGGTGCTCCAGTAGCCGTGATATAAGTTAAAGGTTATTGAAGATATTGAGGATAAGACTAAAATAGGCATATGATTAAAGTTGAAGTACATTTCAACCGTGAAAATGACACTCATCTTGATCATAACTATTCAAAATCACTCGCTTAGCGATCCAATCATTCAATCCGAACACTCACTTCACTCACTCAAAAACAATCAGAAACAGCTAAGAAACGCTTCGAAATCGGTGAATATGATCATCATATCAATTAAATCGATCAAAATATTGCATGGTTTATTACTTGTTGTCGATTTGTAAGCGTCTGATTTGACTGCGAACAGTTAAAATCAGACAAAACGCAGATTTTATTAAAGGGGGGGGGGGGGTAGGTAAAGGAGTATTGCTAATTTCCCCTCAAAAGGGCAAAATTAGCGATTAGTTTTTACCTCCTTTGAGTTTCAACGAAAACTCATTTACACACAGATTAAATTTCAACCTATAATCGTTCAAATATCATTAAACTCGTCACTTTCACGATGTTATTAATTATGGAAGCGAACAAGTCATAACTGCCAATAATTTCCGTAATAAAGATGTCTGTATCTTTTATAAAAGTTTGGATGAATTCAAGAAAGGTGACAAAATTTTTTTTATTGTCTTCGATTTGATTACCTTAAAAATATATAGCCAGACTGCTTTTACTTGTCATATAGAAGAGTAATATCCGTATGAAGTACAGATAAATGCTACAGCTAACAGCATCGTGAAATTGACATTCACCTCCATCAAACCCATTCTAAATCGCGTTCAGCGCTCCATTCATTCATTCGAAACACTCGCTCATTCATCCACAAACGCTCCAGATTTACTTTAAATGATAAGATCAAAAACTGCATTCACTCACATAATTTATATTATAAGTGTCTGGTTGCCTCTTGAAAAATGGGGAGCTATTTAAAGAACTTGTATGCATATTTCATAAAAGGGAGGTAAACATATCACTAATTTTGTTCATCCTCAACAAAATTAGCGATCACTCAGCGCTCCTATCATTCATTCTTAAGACTCACTCAAATATATGTAGTTAATCACGCCTAAGCCACGCCCTGTCAGTTAAATTATTACGCAGAATAGATTCATCATATATTTACATGTAAAGTTTCCCCTTTCGTCTTGATCTCTAAATCACAATGTCAACAGAAACGCCTACCTTCAGCACTTTCAGTGCTTTGATTCTGTACGAACTGTTAACGATTGAATCATACGAAGAGCTTGTTTTTGCTCCTCTTAGTTAAAAAATATTTTACTGACGTAAATGAAATTTTTTGTCCCTTTATTTTCTTACGTCGAATAAATTATTAAGTCACGAAAAACGTGTCAAATCGCACGAGGAATTATGCAACCAAACAGTCGACTTTGCAAAGAGGGCAATTAATTGCAACTGTATATACGTATTAGTATACGAATATCGCTGTAAAAGACGCTTGATAAGTGAAAGTAAGGATAGAGGCTTTTTGTTTAGAAAAAAAAAAAGAGAGAGAACAATTTTCTAAATGCAAAAGCGCGGGACTTTCTTCTTATTTAGGGGAAATATGCCTAAGAAACCCATGTCAGAAACACGTTTTACGGAAGAAAGATTTCTTATTCTTTAAAAAACGCATTATATTAGAAAACAATTTTTACTTATTTCACCATTTTTCCTGAAGCTCTTTTATTTCTTTTTTTCTTATTTTCTTAGTAATGCTTGAAAGTGTTTGCTTATTTGATGGTTCTTAACAACCCCAATTTGGTGGAAGGACAGAAACAAACAAACAAACAACAACAATAGTAACAGTAAATATATAATACGTATTTAGTGTCTTGTATGAGAAAAAATATCTAACGAGGTTGGGAGAATTGATCATTGTCGAGGCTCTGCCGAGACAATTATCAATTCTCACAACCGAGTTAGATATTTTTTCATACGATTCACTTAATACGTATTATATTTATCTTATAAACTCTTTTTGTCTTGTTTTTGTAGATGTTTCCAACAGAAATGCAAGTTTCTAAAAATAACCGCATTATATATTTGTTCTAAAAATAACTATCAGGTGTGTAATATCATAAAAAATATCATACGGGATCTTATCACACGGATGTCTGTATAGTTATAAGATAAAATTAATAAAGAAACGGAACAATTGGTTGGAATGTTAAAAAAAAATGATACTAAATAACGAGTGATACAAATTCGTCCTGACATATCCGGCCGTAGCACTGACATAATTCAAATTGTAAGCGTCTAATAGGTTCTTGAAGAAATAGGAAGTTATCTATAGCACTTGTATGTATATTTCATTAAAGGGAGATAATCAATATCGCTAATTTTGTTCATCCTGAAGAAAATTTGCGATATTGGATTACCCCCCATTAAATTCACCCAAAGCTCGCTCCACACACTCATTCAATTTCATTACTAAATTATTCCAAAATAGTTCACCTTGTCATTTTCACGATGTTGTTTACTGTACAGACGTATCGATGCCGCCGATTTCTACGTGACTTTGAGCACTTTTCGTCGATTAAACGGTATGTCGTCGACAAGTCGCCATAGGGCTAGTTAAGCATCGACACTTTGTCATCGAGTACTTTGGGAAATAAAACGGTCAGGAAAAGACATACACGTCTGCGATGTGTAAAAATGAGCCAGTGCGTGACATTTCCAACAATTTCATTTGTGCGTATTCTCGAGATATTGACCACATGAACAGCCAATTAATGCAATTAAAATATCCTCTGACCGCCCGAAGATGGGTTAAGACCTTATCTATCTCCATAGTGCAAGGCAAAGACTTTGGTCAGCCAGTGTGGATGCACAGGCTGGCCAGATGCTTTGCTATGCGCACATTTGAAGTTTTTGGAAATGCCACGCACCTAATTGTTGGAAATGCCACGTACTGGCTCAAACCATCCCTAGCCCGGAAGATAATTAAAGCTTAATGACTTCGCCGACTACTCAGTACAATCGTGGATTTACCTCCATTTAATGTGACACGCTTTCAAAATCCCCCACCAGCCGATAAAATCACGCAGAACATTAAGAGCTTTTGACGATTTTTGAGCGTATTCGAAAGATTTCGCAGCATTTCTAAAAGAATGATCAGCCAAGTGGGTTGTTTAAGTTGCTTTGGAATTCTAAGGAAAATATAACCCTGAAGTGAAATTATTCAAATATAAATCTAATCACAAAAAGGTCCTGTTTCGCATTTTGATTGAAAATGGACACTAATTTGCATTGAGGTAAAACATACGAGAATTGAAAGAAAAAAAACTTTATTCTGTATATATAAAAAGTCAATCAAACCTTCTGAACTATCTCCGAGTTTTATACAAAAAATGTCAAAACAGCTAGCCATGCTCTGATCTAAAATTCCTTCTGAGAGGATAGACCCACCGAATTACTAGATGATTATAGATTTCATTTTTTTAATTTTTTCAAAATCACAGGACGTCCACGAGAGCCTGGGACGCTATACCGCCGACCTTCCCTGCGAAAAAGTTCAAGAACTGGTTCTTAGACGTTCTAGAACGTGAATTGGCAATTCAACATCAGTCGGACAAGCTCTTGAACCAGTTCTAGAATTAGTTCTGGAACTTCTAGTATTAGATATTGAGACAGTTCTTAAATTTGAGGTCAATTACTAGTTCTAGAACTAGTATTTGAACTGAAATTAATTGCCCTAGAACGTTCAAGAACCATTTCTTGAACTTTCTGCAAGGTGAGAAGCCAATGGCTGTATAAGATATAGTCAAGTTTTATTTGAAAGTACCCAAGGGGAAACCATCTATCTAAAGTCAGTTAAATGTCAAGGGTTGGGATTATCTCACTAATTATCATAAAGTCCCTATTCAATTAATACTTCACCGCCCTGACCTATTTTCAAAAGGAACAATCATTTCATTGTTACAATCTTTATTAAACGTTTGTAGCAAATTAGATTTAAACTTTGGACTCTATTGCGATAGCAATCGATAGCAGAGATTTTTTAAAAATCAATTTCTAAAATGCCAATTTCCTAGTAGAACTTGACGAAAATGGCATAACCTCGAAAGGATCAATTCTAATGTTGATTCAATCATTCTGTGAAAGCATGAAACAAATTGGACGAAAGCAGTAGACTCTAATGCAATAACGAGTATATTGTGTATATTGTAATTAGATTTCCTTAATGCCCTTTTTCATTTGATTTTTTTTAATTAATTTCGAGCAAAAATATTTTGATGTTGGTATAATCATTATGTGAAAGTTTTAAGTAAATCGGATAGAGATTGTGGACTCTTTTGGGAAGATAAGTGTAAGTTAACAGACGGATGGAATGATAGGGATACGGATAGACGAGAAATCATAACTAAAATACCCAATAAATTCCATTCAAAAAATAAATCAGAGGAAATGTATTCCATAAGAATCTGTAACCTCTATCAGTGATGTAGTTACTATACTGTTACACTCTCTGTCATGCACCGTAACATATACTATATTATATTTATTCGAATTATTTACTTTTAGTTGTGATAATAGAGAGGAAAATTATTACCAATTCATTCAATTGGAATTATTGTTTGAGATTGCATAAATTTCCAATAAGAAACGCATTCTAAAAGCTTTTATTGACTTTTACTTTGGAAAATAACACAATACATCTAATTTTCCTTTAATCTTTAAAGTTCTAGTTATTTGCAGGATAAGATATGAAAGTAAATATTTATGCGGAGTATCAGACTGTATAAGCTTCACTTGTCTTTTTTACATTCGGTGGATAAAAGATCACATATTATTTTGAAAGGCGTTTTTGTTTTCCGTAAGTACAGAAATAGTGACTGTGTTTTCATTGCGAATCCTTAACATATTTTCATGTATTATGGTCACGCGATAACCGCGATATTGTAAATAAACACTGGATCAATCCATGTTATTGAAAACAGTGTTCATGTCAATTGGCTGTCTTTATTATACTGGAAAAACATGCAGTAGGTAATCGGAGTGGCGTAGTCGAGTGGATAAGGACGACAGAATTTTGACCAAGCGGACCGAGTTCGATTCTGCATTGCGACATATTTTTTTTTTTCAATTTATACATTTAATGGCATATTTTTTTTTGAAAAATTATGTTAAATGTTGTGCTAATTTTGAAAACGCTTCAAAGGCTATTTTTATTCTTTGGATTGAAAAGATATATACTATATTTACTTCACCATGAATGAATATGGGATGAATATAAAGGCCAGCTTAGATAGAGCCTGAAACTGCGATTTGGCTATTCGAAGATTCAAAATCTAAAAGATTTCACGCTGATAAATGGAATGCACTAGCAAAAGCAATTGTAGACCAGAGGCTATTGTTTCATGATTCGAAATTTTGTCGCATAGAATCGATAAAGCTTTCTCCGAATGGTATAATCCTGTATATTTAATCCTTTGATACATATATAAAAAAAAAGAAACACATAGAAAAGAAATTTGTCTGCGTGTATTTGATGATGTAAAAATACTTAATTTTCTCAAAAAGAAACAAAAAAAAAAACAATAACAAAATCTAGCGATGACAGGATACGCACCGGGAGCGTTTTGGTAACAATCAGTCGACAGTCTAGCATGCGTATCCACTGAGCCATCGCAGTCATTTACATACGTCACGGTATTTTAGATATATTATATCAGGTTCTTTTAAGAAAGTTAACATATTCGATAAGTAGCCTGCACTACCTATAGAAAATATCGATACAACCGTCTAAATGTTAACATTATCGCGTGCAATTTATATAAACTCAACACGCTATTGTAAACATTTTATATCTATCTATAGACGTTGAAGGTTAACTATCAGTTATCCGGTGTTAATTTAGGATTTAAATTGTATTTAAACATACATATAGTCTACCAAAATTAATCAAAAGATGTCATGGCCTAGTGGGTAGGGTGGTGATCTCTATCACGCAACACCTATCTAGGCGTATGAGTTCGAGACGTACTCTGGTCTTATTTTTAAAATCTGTCTATTTTTTGTCGTTGTTCCTTGGAAAATATTTTCTTCCGTGATATATCTTCGTGATTTTTTTTTTATTATTATTATATATATAAGTATATATATAAGTTATTTACTTAGATTTAAACAAACAATGCATTTCAATAAATTTGAAACGCGCTTTTATCCAGCATGACCTTCAATGCTTTAACACCAGGCAGTCTTTTGGTTTCAGTGTCTTGTCAGTAAAAGAAATACACACTGACCCTAACCTACATGAACTTGAAATGTTAAATTTGCTACACACCTTCATTATATTCTTGACTAATGAAACATCCTTATTTTTAATTTTTTCTGCAATCTCGTCATTTGAAATTGACAAGAAGAAATAATAAAAAATCTCTGTTGGGAAATTTCGTGTAAGCAGAATTCACCCAAAGCAAAAAATCGTGCAAAATTCTGCTAAATAAATATGCTTGATAGCAAAATAAAAATTTATATTCAATGGGATTCGAACCTTGTCCGCCACGGCAGCAGTCATTGCGCCTCACAGTGTTTGCCATGTCTCGTCGATTGGAAATCGGCGTAAAATAGTCATATATAACAAGTATTGCCAAATTACCTAATACGCTCCATTAGTTTTATCAATATACACCCTGTTTACAATAATATTGTGATCCGATAATGCTCAAAAAAGCGAATTCAGGTTATATAAGTTTTTTTTTGTAAACTGAGCTCTGACGTAGGCGCTGAGTCCATTTTCATAGGTAAATCGGGTATAATTAAAAGGCAAATGATAGGAATTTAACCTGACCCCTTCACTGCAATTATGAAAGTACATGTTTGAGCGAACCTTACGTTTTAAGACAAACAATAACGTTGGTTTACAAGGTAAATTGTAAACTTTCTTAATACGCGATTTAAACCTGTTTTATCTATTTCGAACAAATGGCACGAGAATCTAACGGTAAAAAGTTGATTTCACGGCTCACCGCGCAAAATCTACCTATAGAGGTATTTGTCCGTTGTAACAGTTCTTATGGGGTGATGGACAAGTAAGAACGCCATCTCACAGTAAATCCATGACGGATAATGGATCTAGCCTGTCATTAGGGTTAGCAGGCATGACCTCGTGCGATTTTCACGTGCTTCTAATAAGGTTTCTTGTTTCTAAATGACATTAAAAACTAGTTAACGATACATCATTGTCACTGAAATTTGACACTAAATTGACTCAGGATAATGAATAATACGCAAGGTTTCAGATAATTCAAAATTTAAATTGGTTCTGACGATTACATTACATGAATGTAATATAAATGCCTGTTAATGTATCTTAACAATTCTTTTAAAAAAATCCGAAGTTTTCTGTGTTTTCGGTGCATTATAATTACATGGATCATTATCAAATGATAACTAGTTATGATCATGATCAAATATTATCCTACGCGCTTTTTTTAAAGATTGAAAACAACAACAATAAATATCCTCGGTATGGGCCTATCCACACGCATATAGATCCACAAGTAAGTATGAAGTACGATAAACCGTTTTTTCTATAATTTTCAACAAAAGTGATCTTTGATCATTTAATTGAAATTGCTGGTCTATACTTTATCAGTTTCGATAGCTAACATAAAATTGGAGAATTAAAAAAACCGTTGCTCTTACATGTATTCCCGCGTAAATTTTGTGACGTCATAAAGGACGAGGTTTAGGAACATTAGAAATTGGCCCTGTAAAATCGACTTTTTCTGATTGCAAATGATCTCAATGAAATCAAGTCTTTGTGGTAACCCTTATCCCCTTCTCTCAAATTGTACAAACATATTTTTTTATAAGTTGGCCATTTCTTTAAAAACGCCTTTAAAATAGCCTAAAACTGAAAAATTGTCCATTTTTTTTTCAAAATTTGAAATTCGTGCAGCTAAAAAAATTACTAAGCCCAAATTGCGACACCGCAATATTTCACTAAAACTTTGTATAAGTCATAGCTATAACCTTCAACTTCAACTTCAAATAGCTTTATTAGGCATGTCGGCACTTGGTGTGCCTTTGGCCAAACAAACATTTACATAATAACATATTTACATACATGGAATAATAGCATAATGTTGTTATATCTATAATTCATATTTCAATATTAGACAAGAAATAATAATTTAATCGAAACGATTATTCAAAATATATTTTCGTACACTTTGTACGATGAAATTTCGTCACAATTTGAAAATGATTTTATGTGTTGTTCGAATTGTTACGAATTTCCATCGCTTCTGCTAAATATTTAGAAAGATTAATTTGCGTCTTTTTTCTTGAAGATGACATTAATTGAAGAAATAAAGGTAAATTAGGAAAAGAGCATTTAAGATATTTCAATCTATTTTCTCTATACCTAGAACAAACAAGAATGAAATGATATTCTGTTTCCAAAAGATTTTGGTTGCATAAATTACATTTTCTTTCTGATCTCACAGTGTTATTATATCTACCGGTTTGGATAGCTAGCCTGTGGTCAGATATTCTAAGTTTCGTGAGAAGAATTCTATGCTTATCATTTTTAATATTGGTCAAATATGTTTCTATTTCAAATTCTTTCTTGAATTGTTTATAATAATATAATTTACTACAATTTGAAATGTTAGAAGACCATTTCTGAATAAACTGATCCCTTATTCGTCTTTGTATTAAAGGGAAATAATTATTATCGGTGTTTGTCTCAATCCAAATATTATTTAAACCCAAATTCTGTAACCGCGATTTAATTCTATAAACCCAACTGGATTTATTTGCAATCAATGCATTACAGCTTTCTAGATATGTATTTTTCAAAATGAGATTTTGAGTTCGGCGAAGTTTTAGCCAATATTTAATCGACCTTTCCAGGGCAATAATGGAAAGTGGGTATCTACCCAATTCTCCAAGAACAGCATCATTTGAGCTTTTTTTACTAACACCGAGAATTATCTTACAGAATTTAATGTGTAAAGAATCAGCTTGTTTATATTCATAAATCCCCCATACTTCTGAACTATACAGGATTATTGGTGCGACAATTCTGTCAAAAAGAAGTAATTTAGTTTTGATGTCCATTGGCACTTTCTTTAAAAGAGACAAAAGACCGTACATAGATTTCATAGCTTGATCATGCAGAGTTTGAATCGCAGGCACAAAATTGCCTGTTCGATAAAAATTAACGCCTAGGTAACAAAATTTGTCTACAATTTCTAATGTTTCCCCATAAATTTTCCATTCAAAATTCTGCTCGCTTTTGCGTTTTTCAAAAAGACATACTTTAGTTTTATTTACATTAATTTTCAGGCCCCATAAATCTGAATACATTTCTATATCATTTAATAATGATTGGAGGCTTTCTTTATTAGTGGTGAAAACAGCAATATCGTCTGCAAATAAGAGTAAATAGAAACTAAGTGTATTAAGATCATTCAAAGTAAGATTATCAAAGTTAATTTTATCGCTTATATCATTTATAAAAAGTAAAAATAGTATCGGTGAAAGTGGCTCCCCCTGTTTCAATCCAAGCCCTATGTTGTAGCTATCGGAGAAACCCTTTTCTGTCGATATTTCAATGCATGCTGAAACATTACTGTAGATACTTTTTAACATTGTTACAAATTTTGTACTTATACCGATAGAAATTAGTTTAAGCCATAGCGCTTCCCTATGAATAGTATCGAAACACTTTTCATAGTCTATGAACGCACAATACAATTTATCTTTGTTTAGTAATTTTTTTGAATAATATTGTGTAGGATAAAAATACAATCAACAGTACTACATTTATCTCTGAAACCAAATTGAGAATCATTGAACACTTTTTCCTCTTCGCACCAGCTATTAAGGCGATTACGCAAACAAAGTGAAAATATTTTAGCTAAAGTATTTATTAGCGTTATCCCTCTATAGTTGCCCGGGTCGGATTTGCTACCCTTTTTATGAATGGGCACCAAGACCCCTTTCGTCCATGACTCAGGATATGAACCCGACTCATAAATAATGTTAAAAATTCTTACAAGGTAGGGAGAAATGAAATCTTTAGCGTCAATGAAAAAGTCTACAGGAATATTATCAATACCCGGACTTTTATTTCTTTGTAACGAAGAAATAACTTTGCTAATTTCCTCCTGTGTAATGGGTTTGTCTAGTGCGTCCAAATAAGTCACGTTACTAGTGGGCGTGGCTACGTTATTGATATTGAAAGTAGAAGAAGTATTGTTCGATAGATTTGAAAAATACTAAAAAAAACTTATCTTTTTTCAATATCGAACTTTGATCACTAGCCGATTTAGCTTCATTAATAATTTTCCAGAAATTTCTAGCGTTGGTTTTGCTTAGATTTGCTATAATATCCTTTTGTTTCCTAAAATATTTCTGTTTTTCTTTTTTTCGCGTTTTTTTATAAGAACTTCTATACATTAGAAATTCGTCAAGATTTATTTGCGACTTATCTTTTTTGTATTTTTGTTTGCTTTTCAAAAATTGATTTTTTGCCTGCTGGCAAATTTGGTTAAACCATTCAGGTTTTTTGTTACTTTTAAAAGAGTTTTTATTTTTATGTATTTTTCTTTACCAAAATTGTTCAAACAACTATTATATACAAAATTTGATAACCCATCTATACACTCATTTAATGAAACGTCATTATTTTCTAAACTCTTAACTATTGATTCGATCGAATCTTCGTTGTTTGATAAATGCTGTAAGAAGATATCTTTATTTTGGTCATTCCATATTATCTTTTCATAACTACAGTTCTCAATAGTTTTATTAACTGAGTTGAATTCCTTTAATTTAAATTTAAATGTTAAAGCACAGTGGTCAGAGAATTCACTGAGTTCTAATACATTAAAACCAGAGATAAAATCAAAATTAATATGGTTTGTGATTACGTAGTCAACAGTACTTTTACCAATAATTCCATTTTTGACAGTAAAACACGTAAAATCACCATTATCAAGTCTGCCATTTGCTATATGCAGGTCATGCTGTTTGCACAACGTTAATAATTTCTTACCAAAATTACCAAGCCTGTCGATCCTTCTCATAGCACTCAAAATCATCGCGTAGGACATCACTGAATCGATGCAGACCCAGACTATGTACATAGTCTGGCTCTGCACCGACACGGCTGTTGAAGTCTCCGACAAGAATAATTTCACCTTGATTACTATATTGTAAAATGTCATCACTAATATTATCAAAAAAGTCAAATTGGAACAGTTCAGATTGTTCATTTTTATAAACCCGAGAGTTTTCGGGAGGGACATATGCAAGACAAAAATAAATATCCTTATCAAATTCAAAATCGTCACATTTCAATTTAAACCAAATTTTTCCTCTTCTATCAGTTTTTACTTGGTTTAATTTATTTTCTAACCAGTTTTTGTAATACACAATTACACCACCACTTTCTCTTTTAGCATGTTTATTATATTTTGGTCGAGGGCATGAAAACTCTTGAAAACCCTGTATTTTAATGTTACTATTTTTTGAATGCCAAGTTTCAGTGAAAAGCAAGATATCGTAATTGGTTAACGAATTAAGAAAGTCAATGTCCTGTAACTTATTGACTATTCCGTTGACATTCCATTGTAGGAATGATAAGTACCGACCGCCACTGGCCTAGTCGTGCTGGTTACGCCTTTCTATTTTGTCCACCGTTAACATCTCACCGTCAATGTACAGTTTATCGTAGGACAAAACAGCTTTTCTTCCGTCGTCACGTGCTTTGACAAGCTCCGGATACAGTTTTTTGCGACGCTCCTGGATCTCTTTCGGAAGCTGGTCACTTACTCTATAGACAGTGTGACTAAGTTTGTCATAATATGCTGTTCTCTTTATGAACATTTTATCCTGGAAGTAATTGAACTTCACGACAATTGGTCTAGTTTTATGAGGACTAAAGGGGCCTAATCTGTGGGCTCGGTCTATTTTAATGTCGTCTGCTTCAGGAATTGACAATTCATTTTTACAAAAATCTTTAATGATTAATTCACAATTCTCTGATCGTCGCAGATCACTATTTTCACACTCTTTGATGCCATGAAATAATAAGTTGTCTCTCATAGAACGACTTTGGAGGTCTAGGATGCTCTCGTTAAGCCTACTATTCTCCTTTTTACATGACGTTAATTCATACGACATTTTCTCACTAAGTTTTTTCTCATTTTCCAATGAACTTTCAATTTCTCTACACTTTTTCTCCAAATTATCGCACTGTTCAGAGTCGTAATTTCTACTGGCTTCGATCTCAGTTAGTTTAATTTTGTTCTGCGAACTTGTTGATTCTATGCTTGACAATCTAGATTCAAATCCTGAAATTTTTTGGTCCATTTCAGTCAATTTTAATTCTATAATTTCGAGACACTTGAGTTTATGGTTGACCGATTCTAACTTAGTCTCTAGTCTCGTTAACGTAATATGTATCTGATCAGTATTCACATTAGACTGAGATTGGGCTGCGGGTTGTAGTTGTGTATATTGTATGGGCGATTGTTGGGGAATTTGATAGTGTCCGATCACTGGAGTCGCCGGGCTCGAGTACTGTACACTGTATTGTGGTTGGGGCTGAGGTTGCGGGATTTGATAGGGAGGGGTCTGTAATGGGGTGAAACTTGGTAACGGGACTGGTGACGCCATATTATATGGTTGATTAGTTGGTGAAATACTATTGTTCATTATAAGTAGTTTTTCGGGCAGTCCACTCACCGAATTAGGGGAAGCTTCACTTTTAGTCCTTTTTCTACTCTTGCTCTCCTCAATTTTACTTGTAGTTACTAGGTTTGGCGGGTTCGAAGGATTTTTTTCCGATGTAGTGTCTTTGTTTGGAGCCCTCGATTTCTTCGATTTACCTTTGTTTCCCATAGATAATCGTTTTATTGTCTAATTCACAACTTATATCCCCACAAATACACTCCAACATCACTGTAAATGTTTTTGTTAGTAATGATCACATTATATCCAAAAATATGATTTTATAGTACGTTGAATAAATATTTTTTCATATTTTTTCCTTCTTAGTTTAAAATCGTGACCGCCATATTCCACGCATGCGCATACCAATGCTAACCTGCTAATAATATGTAGGTGTGACAAGAAGGGCTTCATATTTTTTGTAACTTTAAACCACTACTTTGGGGAAAAATTAGGCATTTTTGGGAATTTAGGCTATTTTATTGGCTCACTGTGAGGAAACAGTGTGGTTTTGTAAAATATTCTATACCTTATTTGAGAGACTGTCTAAAGGGTAAAAGAAAATAGTAAGTTTAATTGTGATCATGAGAAATTTGAAAAATGCTGATTTTACAGGGCCAATTTCTAATGTTTGTGAGCCTTGTCCTTTACCAAGCAACGTCGGTATTAACAAAAGTGACAGTGCAATGTACAACGCATTTTCCCCGACACGTTCGCGGGTTTCAAGCTAGTTTAGTTTATACTAATCTATTTTAGTTCGATTGCGACGATTTGAATTGGGGTTTTACGTCGCTTTCAACAATCTCTCAGTTATATCGCGACGACTGGAGCACCTAACGATGGATTCCTGGTATTTCTCACACCAGTACTACCACCACATCCCTTTCCTAGCCTCCAGTTGCTATTCCACGATTATCTACCTATTGGTGGAAGACAAATGTCGGAAAGGATAAGTGCCGCGGCCGGGGATCGAACCCGTGCGAATTTAGACTCCTGGATTAGAAGTCCGGCGCGCTACCAACTGCGCTATTGTCGCGGCTTCGATTGCGACGAAAGCTTAAGCTTATAGAATCGCTCTCGAACACTCAATCCTGATGTTTTCACTTCCCCGAGAGAGAGGCAGTGGTTTAAACCCACTGCTACCCATATTTACAGCTGGGTGAACTGGGGCTGGCTATTAAGTGTTTTGCCCATAAACACACCCCGGCGACAGTGGGGCTCGAACCACGGACCTCTAGGTCACGGGTCGAGTGAATTTACCACTAGGCAACCGAGACAGAGGCTAGTTTAAAAGCATTCATATAAATCTATTTGCAATCTCTGTTTGAATAAATACCATAGACTTTCTTTATATGCATTTATAGCGCCAATTCACTTATTTTCGAGCGTTAATATTTGAAGAGATCCCCATAATGCTTTAACGCCCCTTTGCTTCGCACAAAATTTAACCCCTATATTACACAGGCTTCACTGATAAATGCAGGATCTATTTCTGTGATGCTCGCATTTGAAACGTTGTTCCGAAAGCAGCGCTGGATTTAATTTTCTTCTCCTTTTTTTTAAACAGGTTGCCATCTCTTACAACTTTTAAATATTAATTGCCTTACTATGAAAAACTATTTATGTATAATCCTTACATGTAGCTATTGAATCCAACCCACAAAGGCACCGGCAACAAGGTAGCTTGGTCACCAGTTTCATCATCGTGGAGTATGAAGGACTTTCGAGTGACCGTAGAGGACGTATTAGGCTTTCAAGCAATGATTGGTGGTAACAAAGAGGGCCCGTGTTTGACCCCTAAACAAAGATTTTGACCTCTTAAAATCTTAGAATATCTGATTTTTGACAATTCAAAGTTTTCACAGGGGAGCTTTTTCCCTAAAGATTTTAATGATATACCTCATAATATCTCAAAAAAAAAAAAAGAATAAAAAAAATATAAAAAATAAATAAAAATAAAAATAAAATAAAATGAAAAAAAAAAAAAATAAATTGAAAAAGTGATTGCCTACCTAAAATTCTTACAAGAAAGTGTAATTAGACACTTAAAATTTCAAAACCTATAAACCTACTAAGTTACTACTTTTTCTGATTCCCTGCCCCTTAAAAGAATCAATTTTGACCCAAAAAGTTTTATATTCTAGGAGTGGAATACGCCTTAATTTCAAATTCTTGCAAAAGTCTCTATCAATTATATCCTGTCTGTTGGTCATCTGAACTACATGTATGCTCTCAAAAGTACGTGGTTTTGTTGACATAATTCTAAAACATTGTAACTACAGCTTTTGTCAAGGTGCAGTTACAAAGTTTAAGAATTACATTGCCGATTTGTACTTAATGTATCGAATAAGATAATCTAGTTCACCCATTAATGGTCATAAAATACGGTCGGTCACGCACCTTGAATAGAATGCCCTTAATGAAGTGAATGAGACTCGACAAACGTCATTACAATATCATAGGCGTATTACTCGATTTACTGCCCTACCTAACAAAATACAGACTAATTACTGAAGTGCCTTGGTCAAAAGGCAAAAAGGCCAAACACGTGATGGAAAGTCTGCCCTGAGTTCAATATGATCAATCGACGCAAATTGTTCGCAAACTACACCCCGCTTTGCATGCGCACATTTCGTGCAAAGCGGGGTGTAATTTGCAAACAGTTCGCAACGTTTCATCATCCAGAAGGCAGGGTCGGCGAAGTAAAGTATACGGAAGCGTTACCTAGAAACATTGATGTCTGAAGCTTGTGAGTGAACAAGTGGATCGAAGATGGCTTAGGTATACATGGTTACATGTACAGCGTGAAATAGGCAATCAAACCGATCAAACTCATACTTAATCTATTCTTCGGTGTCCTGTTCACAGCATTTCAAACTCTCACAAATGGCGATGGTGTGGTAGTTGGCGTGACAAACTTTTACCTTGGTCATATCTCTGTTGTAATTGAATGTATCGATCTTCATGAAATTTGGGATTTATTTTTATAACCACAAAAGCTATCCATACTATAAAAGGGGGATAACTCTGAAAAAAATAAGAGTCATGCTTCTTTTCGACTTAGATTTTTTTGCATCATCAAGCATCTACAGTCGAGCGGTGGCACCTAAAGGTTAAATGTTGTTGAATAAAAGATGCCGGCAATGGGATATCACTGATTTTTGTGAGAATAATATTTCGAGGTTTTGGGTCGAACTTGGTATGTTTTCGACGATTTCGGGATGCTTAAAAGTGGGCAAGTGAGTGCTATTTCAAACTGTTTTCCGCGTGCGTGAAGGGGTCTACACACACAAGGCAGACAAGACAACCGAATAATGCAAGAAGAACATTTGCTTACCTACAATTTTTTCAGAAAAGAAAGTGTAGACCCTTGTCAGAAGTCTGTGAATACAGTTAAGAACATCGTGAAATTGACAAGATGATGAATTTTGGAATGATTTTGGAATGAAATTGAATAGGCCCCTAAGTGTATGAAGCGAGGTTTTGGTGAAAATCAAGGGAAGTAATTCAATTTTGCTAATTTTGTTCAGGATGAGCAAAATTAGCAATAATTATTACCTCCGTTTAATGAATTATACAGGAAAGTTCCAAGAAATGTTGACCAGAAGCTTTCCTTGTCGCTCATGTGAAGTTTTTTATTTGAGCGCTAAGGCTCAAAAATTGAAATATACATTTTTGATAGAAAGTAAATTTCTACAAATTGAGGTACTGATAAAGATATAAATGATGCGAGTTATATTTATAGTTCATCTAATTCGTTTGGATTTTTTATAGCCTTTATTTCTGAGAAAAAATCCAATTGAGATAAATGCCTCTCAAGAAATTAATGGCATTTGCTAACTGTCCATTAAACAGCAATAAAATGAAACGAAATTGTCCTACGGGTTTCAAATGCCTCGGGGAAAAACAAACGAAGGATTAAATTCGACCGCAATTAATTCTGATATGGCCTTTCTTTTGACTTCGTTAAAAGATGCTGCGTTGTCCATTGGTACAGTTAAGAATATCACGAAATTGATATTCATTCATATAGAAACCATTCTATACACTCACTCAAACCATTCAAAAACGCCCAAAAAATCACCAGTTACGAAAGAACCAACAACTACCTTCAAAATGAAATTTTTGGGGATAAAATCAGTGATTTCACAATTGAATTACGTAAGCGAATACTGGGTTCGTGAAAACAACAACAACAAAAAAGCTATTCATTGAGCATATATGCATATTTTATTTAAGGGATGTAATAAATATCGCTAATTTTGTTCAATTTGAACAAAATTAGCGATATTGGATAACCTCCTTTTTAATTTCACATAAAACTCTCTCCACACACTCATTAAATTTCATTCCACAATCATTCCAAAATCATTCATCTTGTCAATTTCACGATGTTGTTAATTTCGGCTGTCGGTGCTGTAAGAAGCATCGTGAAATTGACAGGTTGAACGATATTTCTTTATCCCCCCCCTCTTTAAAGACTTACGAATTTTCATATTTGTGCGTCTTCAACTGTGCGTCTTCAGGGACAAATCAGGCGCTTTAAAATCTACACAAGATCGTATTTTTTTTTACATCAGTTTGAATAAAAATTTGGTAGTTTCCAACGAACTCGAATTGTTTTTAATGATTTCGGAACGCTTTTGAGTGCTTGCGTGAATGGAGTGATGACTGGGAGATTACAAATGGTTTTGATCGGAATGCTTGTCAATTTCACGATGTTGTTAACTTTAAGTATATAAATAAATCAGATCGATGAATCGTACCTGCATGATCTTTTTCCGTTAAAACACGAGCGGGCGCCAGGAGTTTGAAAAACGCTTTTGATTCGCTTTAAAGACTGTTTAATGCAGAGTACAATTTTAGAACGCTCGCTGTAACTTCGTTGTTCTGAACACAACGCTGCTCTGTGCTCAGGATACGAGAAACGGTTGGGAATGTATGGAAAGTTAAAACATTGTGAAATTGACAACCAATCCGCTCCATTCATTCTAACCACTCACCCAAATCGATCAAAAACGCTTCGAAATCATTTGTAAACACTTCGAAAACGTTCAATAGGATTTATGTTATATTGGCAGATGTGGATTTTAAAGTGACTAATTGTTTTACGTAAACACACAAACAGAAATGTACGTTTGTTATATACTACTCAAAGTTTGCTTAGCCCCAAAACTTTTTTTATACTTTAATTTCAGGAAAAATGAAATAAATTTGATTATAAGGTTGTTGGAAATTGTCTTTTGTTATCAGTTTATCAAATTTTAAGAAGGAAATAAAGGTTTGTGATGATAAGAAGACTTTAAATGTAGACCAAACAGGAAGACCCTTGAAATTGGTCTGTTGCCTTGAAACTTGAAAAAGAATCGAATTTGACCAAAAAAGGTGTTCTTTTAATTGCATTTCGTTCAATAACGAGTATGAGAACCGATACCGTCAATAACAGCCTGACAGCGTCTCTGCATACTCCTGTTTAAGTTCTGGATGACTCTTTGGGGAATAACAGACCATTCTTCGCTAAGGATCTGGTCGATCTCCTGGAGTGTCCTTGGCTGGATGTGGAATGCCCTCGTCTTGGCGATACTCTTGTAATATACGGGCCGTGTGTGGACGGGCATTATCATCCATTAAAATGAATCCATCCCCAATAGCACCAGCGTAAAATCTTACGTGGGAATTGAGGAATTCATCAATGTACCAACGAGCTGTCAGAGTACCTCCTTCTAAATTAACAAGATCAGTCCTCCCATCCAAGCTGATGCCATCCCAAACCATGATGGACCCATCCCTATAAAGATCTTGCTCAGCAATGTTTGCTGCATGAAACCTTCCCCCCAGGCCTTCTCTACACCCTAGAGTGTAGTCCAGGCAATACCGAGACCCATCCGTGAATAGCACGGGGCGCCAGCGTCTTATGCGCCAGCCAACATGGTCCAATGCCCATGTTAACCGACGCCGACAATGAACTCGGGACAGTGGAATACGAACACATGGCCTTCTTGGCCTGAGGCTATGCTCATGCAGCCGTGTTCGCATGGTTTGAGTCGAGACTCGCACTCCCGAGGCGTTTTGGAGGTAGGAACAAAGCTGCATTGCTGTAGCAAACCTATTGCTTCGGGCTGCGGAATTACCAAAAAAACGGTCTTCGGCGACAGAGGTACATTGTGTATCTCTACACCTACCTCCACCACGTCTCCTTACACTACATGTACATGACCAGAATAACAAATAGACACATTTTTATTAATATTTTTATTTCAACTTTATTCAAAGTAAGTCGAAATCAAAGCGTATATCAAAATCGAAATGCGAATCGAGACGAAATACCATTCGTATTTTTTAGCTCCACTGGCCGAAAGGCCAGTGGGCTATTGTCATGGCGGGATGTCCGTCCGTGCGTCCGTCCGTAAGCTTTTATTTTAAAAATCTTCTCCTCATAGAGTACTGGGTGGATTTCAATCAAATTTCACAGGGATGTACTTTGGGTGACCCTCAATCAAATTCCTTCAAATAAATTGAATCCGTTGAAAATCATGGCTGAAGTAGGCGTGGCTAATTTCCATATATGGGAAAAGGTGGCTTTTCTCAGAAATTAATTGATGGATATAAACCAAACTTCACATGAATTATCCTTGAGTGACCCTCTATCAGTCTACAAAGAATTACTGTGATCAGATGAAAAATGTGTGTTTTATGGGCGGAGGTCATTTCTCTATGTTATATAGTTGAAACTTTGAAAATCATTTTCTCAGAACCTAACTTATGGATGACAACCAAATTTCATTGAATGCTTCTTTAGTGATCCTTTACAAGTCTGTAAATATATATTGTGATCAGATGAAACATGCGTGTTTTATGGACGGAGGTCATTTTGCTATATATTATATAGTGAAAACTTTGAAAATTATTTTCACAGAATCTAACAGATGGATATCAACCGAATTTCACTGGAATGATTCTTTAGTGATCCTTTATCAGTCTGCAAAAAATTATTGTGATCAGATGCAAAATATGTATTTTATTGTCAGAGGTCATTTCTTTTGATATGTTATATGGTGTAATATCCAATATGAGGTAAAACAAACTTTTTTCAAAGTTTAAACAGATGGATTTCAACCAAATGTGGGAATTTTATTTCTGTGAAGTTATATCAGGCTGCAAAAAATATTTGATTAGATGAACAGCATGCTTTTTATTGTCAGAGGACATTTCAACGTATAAGGCGAATATTTGATCACCTAAATGATTAATATTTTAGACTCATTAAATTTAATAGGTGTAAAGATTGTAGGTAAGAAGAAACGTAAGCTTTGTTGGAATCCAACTGTGTAGAAACATTAGATAGAGTAGGGAGCCTGAGATACCCCCTCAGAGTAACTGGTCAGTTTAGTAGAACGAAAGGTGACTACACAAAGAGGATAAGTGTTGTAAAGTGGCCTTCTTAGGTTCAGAGTGGGGAAGAAAGAGCTGAGTTGACTGCTCTCTAAGGCATTGTACAGATTAATATATTGGATTTGATATTTTACTTTTTATTATCATTAGTTATAATTTTGTTTTGATGACAAACAATTATTGTGAAGTAATACCCTTATAGTGGTGTTAAGAACAGCGGGAAGATATACAAACAAAATTTTGTGGACAAAGTACCAGTTTATTGTGCAGTAATATTCTGTTAGTGTTGACATTTTCATTTTTGGATTTTAAACAAATTTCACTGGAATGATCCTTGTTTTATACAGCCTTATCACACCCTAATAATCATTATCAGGATATTCAGGCCTGTGGAACGAAACAGGCGCTCAGTTTGTTTACAGTTAAAAACATCGTGAAATTGACACTCATTCCGATCAAAATAATTCTTTATCATTCACTAAGCGCTCCATGCATTCATTCCAAACACTCAATCAAATCTATCAAAAACGCTCTGACATCATTAGAAAACTTTAAAAAGTCGTTCAAAACTTTCAACAATAAATGTATATCGACCAATTTATTCTACGATTTCATTAGCTTGTGTGAATTTGAAAGTGTCTAATAGGTCCACGAAGACGTACAAATAGAAAAGTACGTATATCTTATTAAAGGGAGGTAATCAATATTGCCAATTTTGTTCATCCTGAACAAAATTTGCGATATTGGATTACCTCCCTTTAAATTCACTCAAAACTCGCTCCACACACTCAATCAATCTCATTCCTAAATCATTCCATATTCATCCACCTTGTCAATTTCACGATGCTGTTAACTGTACATTGTCACTTCATAGCAACGGATGTATTCATCCGTTGCTATAAAATATAACGGAAAGGAATTTTGCGGGGAAAAGTGTATGTCATAGATGTTTTCAAAAAGCGGTCTACATTTAAACAAACAAACAAACAAACAAATAAAAAATCATTCTTTAAGTAAAAGTGATGTAAAAAATTAATAGATAAGAAGTGAAAATCGTTTAACAATATCAGAGTATACAGTAAAAAGGTTATTGCATTTAAATGGGAATATATTGTGTAGGACTAAATTTTTTGGCGTTGTTGCCCTGCCAAAAGAACTCGTCCGACACAATATATTCCCATGAAAATTCAATAATCTTTAATATTTTATTTTAGGGATGTAATAAATATAGCTAATTTTGCTCATCATGAACATCAAGAACAGAGTTAGAGATATTGAATTACCTCCCTTAACTTTCACTCAAACTCGCTCAACACACACATTCAATTTCATTCCAAAATCATTTCAAAATCATTCATCTTGTCAATTCACGATGTTCTTAACTGTATCACTTTGCACGTGAAAACACCTGCAAAGCAGGATAATATTTCTTAAACAATTTTGTGAACCTTTTCATCCTTAACGCCGAGTATCTCTGCGCTAGGACATATTACTCTTCTTTATAGCGTGGTCTAAATAAATGTTAGATATTTCTAACTTTTCTAAAAAAATTAATTAAATAAAAAAAAAATTAAAAAAAAACCCTCATCGCTTTTTAATACGTGATCCCAAAAACTTTAATTAATTTCAAACTTCGCTTTTTGATACGTGATTCTAAAAACTGTAATTAAATGGCAATCGTGGTCTGAGAAAAATAAAGTCTTATCATAAAACAAAAGTCGCCAAGTAATTAAGCTTCTATTTTTTTAACAGAATCTATTAAACAGAAAGTATGCGTGCGCAAACGGGCGCAAAAAGTACACAAACTGGATGTATTGGACGACCAGAATTTACATCCGTTCTCATACGTTTGATTAATATCGATAATGACGGGGAAAATACGCAAATAAAAAAGGAAAATATAGATTGTTTAAAGTATGCAGTAGAGTAGACGTTAATCGAAATCCTGGCGGGTAGCAGCGGATTACAGCGCCGACGGGGTTACCGGGTCGGATGTTATGATGAACGGGAAATCGGAAAGAGCGGATGCCTTTAACGCGTTGGACTTTTGAACGAATTAGGCTGAACTGAAAGAAGGCGATGCATACACTTACATACATTTATTTACATACGTTAATAACATCGTGAAATTGATACTCATTCAGATCTTAATCATTATAAATCATTCACCCAACGCTCCATTTATTCATTCCAAACACCCACCAAAAACAATAAAAAACGATCCAAATCGATTAATTATTCTACGATTTTATCGGCTGATATGGATTTTAAAGTGTCTGATTTGTCCATGAACATACACAGACAGAAAGGTACGTATATCTTTTTAAAGTGAAGGAACTTATATCGCTAATTTTGTTCTTCTTGAACAAAATTAGCGATGTTATATTACCCCCCTTTGATTTCACTCAAAACTCGCTTCACACACTCATTCAAATTCAATTGCTTACTTAATTTGGCCCAAGGTTATAAAACTTTTTTCGTGCTCAACTGAGAATTTTTTTCAAATTTGGAATTCAAATTAATGTATGAACATAAAAGATAATATCAATAATTTGTTATTAATAACAACTTATAAATATTGTATTTTATGTTCATACATTTAAATTAGTATTACAACAGGATTACGACTTTTTGAAGTGAGAATGAGAAAGCTTTTATAACCTTAGGCCTTAGTCTCGTTTCTATTTAACGCTGCTTTATATTTCACCATTGACAAATAAATGCCTTTGGACAAAGTAAATTTAGATAAAGGTAAACTACCCTAGGCTAACAATTAGAATAACAATTACATGTATAATCAGGAAACATCACAAAGTTCATCCGTTTTTATTCGTGCACTATAGATTCGTTTCAATAAGACAACCCAAGAAAGTTTCTCATCGGTTCACAAGAAACAGCATCTTCCCAAGTTAATTAAATGAATGAATGAATGAATGGGGTTTTTCCGCCGCTTTCAACATTATTTCAGTTATATCGCGGTGGCTGGAGCACCTAACAATGGATTCCTGGTATTTCTCACACCTGTACTACCATAACATCCTTTCCTAACCTCCAGCTGCTATCTCACATAGATCTACGATTATCGACCCATTGGTGAAAGACAAATAGTCGGAAAGAATGAGTGCCGCCGTCGGGGATCGAACCCGGGACCTCTAGATTGACAGTCCGACGCGCTACCAACTGCGCTATGACGGCGGCTGTCAAGTTAATTAAAGGGTTTGTCTCAAATGCGTACAGTTGACATTATCGTGAAATTGACAAGATGAATGATTTGGAATGATTTTGAAATGAAATTGGGTAAGTGTGTGGAGCGAGGTTTGAGTGAATTAAATAGGAGGTAATCAAATATCGCAAATTTTGTTCAGGATGAACAAAATTAGCGATATTAATTACCACCCTTTAATAAAATATGCATAAAAGTTCTATAAATAGTTTTCAATCTATCTTCAAGGACCAATCAGACGCTTAAAATTTCTATTATGTTAGTGGAATTGCGATTTTTTTTCTAGCTTTATCTATCTTGAATGACCTTGTTGATTCTATTTTTTTTTCAGTGGGTTTGGAGCTTTCTTGAATGGCTTGGGTGAGTGATTTGAATGAATGAATGGAACGCTGAGCGAATGATTTTGAATGGTTTTGATCGAGATAAATGTCAATTTTACGATGTAGTTAACTGTATGATGCCCGCAGCCCATAGTACGATCAGGGGCCAAACGATTTAAGACGTATTTTTGTCCTACTGATGACTAACCACAAAAGGACAAAAAACACGTATCACCAATCCATCAATACCTATGTAAAGTTATTGTTGCTGTTACAGTTAATTACATCATGAAATTGACAATCATTCCGATCAAAATCATTCGCTCACTCAACGCTCCATTCATTCACTCGAAACACTCACTCAAATCGATCAAAAACGTTCAAAAATCTTTAAAAAACATTTCAAAATCGACCAAGACATTTCAACATTTAATTCAAATCGGTCTTGTTATTCCACGATTTTATTGGCCTGGGTGGATATTTGAGTGTCTAATTGGCCCATGAAATCACACAAACAGAAAATTACGTATGATTTATTAAAGGGAGGTAATTAATATTGCTAATTTTGTTCATCTTGAACAAAATTAGCCATATTGGTTTACCTCCCTTTAATTTCACTCATAACTCGCTCCACACACTCATTCAATTTCATTCCAAAATCATTCCAAAATCATTCATCTTGTCAATTTCACGATGTTGTTAACTGTACTATATCGAAAGTCAACAGTAAGACAAAAATACGTATTAATTGATTTGATGAAACTGGTCCCAAGGCCCGAGATGATAAACCTTTTGAAACATTCTGAACTGAGAATTTACTCAAATATCAAATTGAGATTAAATCCAATATTGAAATAAATGTATGAACATAGAAATATAATACTAAGAAGTTGTTATAAATAACAACTTATTAATATTATCTTCTATATTCATACATTTATTTTAATCCTAAATTGTGAAAATTCTCAGTGAAGCACAAAAAAGTTTTATATTCCCGGGTCCCGATGATTAGATGAATTATATATTGTCATACGGTGACTAAAAGTATTATTAAAGGCTTTTCATGTTTGAATATTTCGGAGGCTTGCGACTGCTGTATGTGTTGGACGTTCTGCTGCCCCCAAAACCAGTTTGGGCTGGTAAAATAACTCTGTTTACATGAACAGTTAGTAACATCGTGAAATTGACTGTCATTCCGATCAAAAAATGTTCTGAATCGCACACTCACTCTATACTCTATTCATTCATTCCAAACACTCACCCGAATCTACCAAAAACATTCCATAATCATTAGAAAAAATTCTGAATCGTTCATGACTATCAACATATAATTAAATAAAATTAAATCGTTCTTCGATTTAACTGGCTTGTGAGGATTTTAAAATGTCTGATT
This sequence comes from Fragum whitleyi, assembly GCA_948146395.1. NCBI lineage: Eukaryota > Metazoa > Mollusca > Bivalvia > Cardiida > Cardiidae > Fragum > Fragum whitleyi. Next base: position 23,083,896 of record OX411557.1, read on the forward strand.
GGTCCACGAAGACACGCAAACAGAAAAGAATGTTTTTTTAAGGGGGGATAATCCTAAATAGCAACTTAATTCACTCATATCTCGCTCATTCAACTTCGTTCCAAAAACATCCTAAAATAATTCATCTTGATAGATTACGTTGATCTTGTCAGGTGACTTTTACTTTGGTATTGAATGTCGCCTATTGCTGAGAAATAACATCATGACAAATATTAATTTTATATTACGCAGTTGGTAACGCGTCGGACTGTGAATCTTAAGGTCCCTGTTCGATCCCCGACGTCGGCACTCATCCTCATCCAACTAGTGCCTCCCATCAGCGGGTTTATAATCGTAGACCTATGTGGGATATCAGCTGGAACATATCAGATGTTGTAATGGTAGTACTGGTGTGAGAAATACTAGGTACCTATTGTTAGGATCTCCAGCCTGGAAGATTGTTAAAAGCGGTGTAAAACCTTATTCAAACAAACAGACATAGAAACAAACAAGCAAGCAAATGAACTAAGTGCCAGATAAACAATTTCAAGTTAGTGATCAAAGATCAATTTTACATTGAAAGTTTTCTCTAGACTCACTTTTTTTGCGGATTTCAATTAGAAAATTTGTCAAGTGTCCGTTTGTGTTTTGATTTTTGTATTTAAAAGTACAGAGTGAAACACGTTTTTCTTTTCGGAACATTTTTCTAAACAAAAACTTTATAAAGCAAATATTTTATTCAGTAATGGGGCAGTTACACATGACAATCGGTGATAGATCGGTTGTTCGTTTTATCCAGGTAAGGACGGAACCGACCAAAACCGATATACAACCGACGTCTCCGATTGGCAGACGATTTGTCACCCACCACAAACTATTTGGAAAAGATGAGTTTCATCGGTCAAAACTAACCGATCGGGAATTTTAAACTGTTTAAAATTCTCGATCGGTGAAAATTTCAAACGAATAAGTGATTGACAAGCTATTTATAACCGATATCACCGATCGGTCAGTGCTAAGCAACCAATTGACACATATCTATAAGCGATGGGTAAAGATGAGGAATTTTCCAGCCGGATATCCATTCTTGATAAAACTTTCAAACGAGACAGTCACAGATTATGAAATCGGGCAAAGGTTGACTCTGAAAAAAAAAACGCGTATGAAGGACTCAAAATATGGATTTTGATGGATCCGAGGTCCAAGAGACAAACAATGATACTGCCTCTGATGGTGAAAATAGCCAGGACGGCGAAAATAGCCAGAACGCAAACAAAGACAAGGCAGACGAAATTGCGAAGACAAGGAAACCATCTTCTTTGTCTCCTACGGCGGCGACCATTTCCGCCTCGGAGGCCCAATTGAATGCCATGTCCGAGGTTTAAAAGAGCCTGCTGTTGCAGCAATAGACCAAACTGCTGGATTGCCCTTCAAACATTCATTTTATCATACACTGAACTAAAAGTTACCGGGTTTCATCGCTAATATATCATTTTAAGGAAAAAACCGACGGCAGTCTGCTGAACAAAGATTTGCCAGCTATTCATCACCGATCTTTGACCGGTGAATACATACGGATGACCGGTTGTATCCCATGGAAAGCGATAGACCTCTGTTCGAACACCGATCAATCACCGACTGCCCGATTGACAACCGCTGTAAAAGCTACGATAGCCGATGGTAAATAAAGCAAATAAGCGATCATCGCCGACCAAGCTCCTACTGGCCAGCTATTTGTCGCCTATTGACAACAGATCTACTTTGTATTTTACCGATGAATAAGCTATTCATCGCCGATACCCTGTTACACATAAAGTCTGAAATGCTTACACCGATGACAACCGAATTTCTTAGATAAAGAATCTTAAGAATCTCATTAAGATTTTTAAGATGTAGCGTTTTTAGATTAAGATTTTTAAGCGGCTTAATGAGAATCTTAAGATATCTTAATGAGCAAACGAAGATGCTTTTGCATTGGCTTAAAACGAGTAGCCTTGACGACGTCGAATGTTTTCACTCAAAATTTTGAAAATCGTTTCTTATGACGTCTTAATAATCTTATTTAGCGGAAATTTTCATCTTAATGTAAAAAACGCACCTCCGATCATATAAGAGAAATAATTCACCGATTTAGGACCGATTTAAGTCTCATCGTATGTGTAACTGCCCCATAAAAAAACTTGCCGGGTTGCGTTTCTCGTTTTGCGTTTTCGTCTATACAACGAAACATGCAGGAATTGTTGCGGGAATGTCAATTCGGTAAACCAGTCAGGCGTCTGTAAACGTTTGGGAATTTATCCCGCTTTGCACGTGGATACACGTGCAAAGAATGGTACCTTTCTCGAACAATTAGTGAACGTTTTCTTCTTGAACGCGAAAAGGGTAGAAAATCCAACAACAACAAAAAAAGCACAACTAAGTTAATATTATAAAAATCATATTTTGAAATTTTATCTTCGTCTACCGAATATCAACATTTAACATGAAGATTTATATGAAATTTTAGCATAAAGAAAAATTCGTCTGCTGTTGTTTTATGATTCGTCTGTGAAGAATTTGATTACCTTAAATGACTCGAGCTTTTTACAGCAGTTTTAAGATGCCTAGTAAAGTTACAATTACTTACATCGTGAAATTGACATTCACCTCAATTAAAACCATTCTAAATCGCTCATTTCATCCATTCTAACCACTCAGGCAAACCATTCAAAAACTCTAAAACCCATTGAAAAATATAGAATTAACAACGTCATTCAAAATAAATTTGGTTAGAGAAAAATCGCGACTTCACTGACATAATTCAAATTTTAAGAATTTAATAGGTTCTTGGAGGAATAGGAAGCCCTCTATAAAACATATATGCATGTTTATAAAATGGAGGTAATAAATATCGCTAATTTTGTTCTTCCTGAACAAAATTTGCGACAATGGATTACCTCCCTTTTAATTCACTCAAAACTCGCTCCACACACTCAATCAATTTCAATTCTAAATAATAATATTAATAGTAATGATATAATCCTAGTTTTAATTAAATTCTAAAGTACAAGCTGTCCGAGCAGTCTTACAGGTAGTAGTAACATTGTAAAATTGGCACTCATCTCGTTCAAGACCATCATAAATCGCTCGCTTAGCGCTCCAATCATTCATTCCAAACAAGCAATCCAATTACTCACAACTGCTCCGAAATTGTTCAAAAACGCTTCGAAATCGTCTATTTTAATGAAATTCGTGAAATTATTCCACGCTTTATTAGACTGGTATGGATTTTAAACGCGTCTGATTGATATTCGAGGACAAACAAGTACTTTTATGTAATTCTTTAGAGGGATGTAATAAAATTAGGACGAAATTATATCATCTCCCTTAAATTTCACTCAAAACCCGCATCACACAATCATTCAATATCATTCCTAAAACATCCCAAACTCATTCAATTTGGCAATAACACGATAATGTTAAACTTCACTAGGGTCGGTACTTTTCGCATCCCCGATACCCGTGATATGCCCGTTTTTGCCTGACGGGAATGTTAAAGAATTGTAGAATTATATGGGCAAAACATTTAGGGCGAATGCTGGAGTTAACAACATCGTAAACTTGACAAGGATAATAATTCTAGTATGATTACGGAATGAAATTTTAATGAGAACAAGGAGCGAGTTTAAACTGGATTAATAAGAGATAATACAATATCAATAATTGGACGAAGTTATCGATGTTTAATTACCTTCCTTTATCAAAATCTACGATTTTTTTATATTTGTGACCCGTCAAGCGAAAAGGAACCATCTGGGTAGCGCGTAAATTGTCGACCAAGTCAGACTGCGCGTACTGCGCAGACTGACCTGGGTCGAAACTTTTCACAATCTGCTTATATTCTGTATCTAGAATGATCGATCTACCTTCAAGTGAAAGAATTTTTGAAATGCGACCTCTGATTGACCCATGCTGGACCAAAACTCTTTTCCAATATTCATCTTAATAAGTTCCGAGATGATCCCTTTTTTGACGGGTCACATTTGAATTTTCACGGACCAATCGAACGATTTTTAAAGCTTTCAAATGCCCAGCCAAAGAATCGTGGAAAGAATTGGTCGATTTGAAATAAATGTCGAATGTTTTGAACGATTTTGGAGTGATTTTGAACGATATTGGAACATTTTTGAATGATTCAGTGAGTGTATGAAAGGAATGAATGGAGCAAAGAGGGGGCGATGTACTATGGTTTTAATCGAGTTGAATGCCAATTTCACGGTTGTACTTTCTGTATTTACAAAATAAGATAAAGGAGCACCATCCTTCTCGAAAAGGACTAAAGAAACAACGGCATCAACACAAAGCAATTGAATTTTTCACATATGGCCATTCAATTAGTTTGTTACTTTTACAGTTAAAAACATCATGCAATAGACAAGATGGGTGTTTTTGAATTTATTTTTGGATTAAAATTGAATGAATGTGTGGAGCGAGTTTTGAGTGGAATTCAAGGGAGGTAATCCAATATCGCTGAAGATGAACAAAATTAGTTATATCTATTACCTCTCTTAAAAAAAATAAAATAAAAAAACCTTACTTTTTTGCATGCGTGTATTCAAAGACGTATCAGACGGGTTAAGATCCATACCAACCAATAAAACCGTATAATCATTTGATCGATTTGAGTTAAATATGAATCGTTTAAATGAATTCGTAATGTTTTTTTGAAAATCGAGATGCGTTTTTGAATGGTTTGAGTGAGTGTTTGGAATGAATGGAGCATTGAGTGAGCGATTTAGATTGGTTTTTATCCAGAAAAATGTCAATTTCTCGATGTACCTAACTGTACATAGAATTATCAATATTCAGGCTATTCTTCGTATCCAGGCGGGCGAAGGAAGACAACCTTTGACGCGCTTTAAATGTAGATACTGCTCAGATTGCGCGGACTACTGATTTCTGAAATGCTCATTCCTCCGTCCTGTTCAATAACCTTTTAAAGTAATGGAACCGTAAAAGATCCGCACACATGAGCTTTCACAATGTTGACAGAGGTTTCCTAATGAAAATCATTAGGAAAGCTCGGTTAACAGTGTTAAAGTTCATCATTTTAGAAACGTTGTGGAATTATTGCGGGTCCACTACCTTAAGCATTGACCTCTACAGGAACCAATGTCCTTTTCAAATATTTGTTATTTGGAGTTCCAAGATTTTCTTGCGTTAAAGTTCAAATTAACAATTTAAAATTAAAATAAATGTCCGTCAACGTCAGCTTCGTTCACTTCTCAGTCTATGTACAAGGTACTTGTTGAATGGAACGGAAAGGAAATTAGAAAAATAATGATAAAAAAATAAAATATAATGTCATTTGAAAACAAGAGGACCAAAACGGTCCTAAACCGCTCACCTGAATTTTATTGGTCCAGTGGATCTTACTTTCTAATAAAGTTTCATTCACATTTGCCTAGTTGTTGGGAAGTGTTATTCCAAGAATTCATAGTGAAAATATGCTTCCCATTGGTTACTAAGGAGAAATATTAATAGATTTCCCGACTCAAAATAAGCCCGCCCTGTCACGCCCAAATTTTGGGGTCAAACAAAATTCCATGGACAAGTTTATAGAAGGGTCACCACAGACACTTTTCTTCCAAGTTTGGTTTAAATCCGCTCATTGGTTACTGGGGAGAAAACGTTTAAGGATTTCGGGCTCAAAATAAGCTCCACCCTGTCACGCCCATAGTACGGGGTCAATCAAAAATTCCACGAATAAGTTTTGAGAAAGGTCACTCAAGAAACGTTTCTGCCAAGATTGCTTGAAATTTGCCTATTGATTACTGAGGAGAAGATGTTAAATGGTTTTTGACTCAAAATAAGCCCCGTCTTGCCACGCCCATATTAATGAATTTCGAGCACAACTTATTAAAAGGGTCAACCAAGGAACAATCTGATCAAGTTTCAATGAAATCGGATTGGTGGTTCAGGAGGAAATAATGTTCAAAGATTTCAGGCGCAAACTAAGCTTCGCCCTGCCCCGCCCATACTTATTGGCCATTTAAAATTTCGCGAACAATTTCTGGTTAGGGTCAAGCAAAGAACATTCTAGTAAAGTTTCAATGAAATCGGGTTAGTGGTTCAGGAGGAGATTTTGTTCATTGATTTCGGGCTCGAAATACACGTATGCCCTATCTTGCCGAGCCCATATTATGGGCACAAATAATATCAATATCAATATCAATATCAAAATTCACGGAAACCTTTTGAGAGGGTCACGCAAGGAACACTCTGGTGAGGTTTCATTGAAATTATATCAGTGGTTCAGGGGGAGATGTGGTTCAAATATTTCGGGCTCAAAATAAGCCCTCCTGCCACGCCCATATTTTTGGGCCAATAGAAATTTCGCGAACATATTTTGAAGAGGGTCGCCGAAGAAACATGCGGATAAGTTTTCATTGAATCGGCCCTGCGGTTCAGGAGGAGATTTCCGGCTCAAATAAGGAGATAATGGCAAATCGGATTTTAGCGAGCAATTTGTGAAGAGGGTCACCCAAGGAACATACTTGCAAAATTTCATTCAAATCAACTCAGTGGTTTTTAGAGAAGAAGATGTTCTAAATTGTTGACGATGGGCGACGCACTACGCACGACCGACGACAGACTCAGGGTGATCCTACTAGTTCCCCGTGAGCACATTGTGCTCAGATGAGCTTTAAATAGAAAGAAAAAAGGGCCAACGAAAGAAATAATGTCAGGATCTTCATAAAGTCGAGAGAGAATACTGTAGCGTGCGATAAATCGACTGTGCGTGTACAGTTAGTTAAATCGTTAAATTGACATTCACCTCATTCAAAACCATTCTAAAGCGCCCACTCAGCGCTCCAATCATTCATTTCAAACACTCTCTCAGACCATTCAAAAACGCTCAAAACAATAAAAAATATTGAATCAACAACATCATTTAAAATAAAGTTTGATAGAGAAAAATCGCGATTTCACTGACATAATTCAAATCGTTAGCGCCTCATAGGCTCTTGAAGAAAAAGGAAGCTATGTATAGAACTTCATCCTGAACAAAATTTGCGATATAAGATTATCCCCCATTAAATACACTCAATACTCGCTCCACATACTCATTCAATTTTCATTTTAAACCATTCCGAATTCATTCACCTTGTCAATAACACGATGTTGTTTACTGCAACTTCTTAATCTCCGAAACGTTTTTTAAAGACTCAGTTTAAAGACTATTTGATTTTTTTTATTTAGGTAGGTTATCGTGCAATTCTAGATGAGACGCTTTCTCGGAAAAACATCTTAAAAGATCATTTTATATGAATCGTTTATTTTTTTTATTTGTCTTCTAGACAAATTAATTACATATGATTAGTCACGTTAGAAGAAAAATCTTGGTACTACAGCTCATAACATCGGAAAATTGACAATTATCCATATCGAGATCATTCTGAATCGCTCGCTTGGAGATACATTTATTTAATTCCTTTCACTATATCTGATAATTCAATTCGCTCAAAAGTCGTTCAAAAACGCTAAAATTTTATTAAAACTTGTCCATAATTTCATTCAAATCGAGCACATTTGAATGAGTGGAAAATGTAGAATAAATCTGTAGAATAGAAAAGACCACGAAAGCTTGCGTTCACTGCAGATTCCTCCTTTTTGAGAAACAATGTCATCAACCTGGCAGAAATCATTGATTTAATCGAGTACCTTTTCCAATGATCGTTTGTGGTCATATTACAGCAAAGTCGATTTATTGTGAGCGTTTTTGTATTTTTTCTATAATCACATAGGAAGATGGAAATATTAATATACATTAAAATGTTTAGAGCGAAATAAGCGATATTGTATAGCCTCCTTTCAATTTCATTTAAACTCGCTCGTAACATTCACTTATCTATTTTTGTTCTTAAACAATTCGAAAATCATTCACCTTGTAACTTTCACAATGAATTCACTGTAGATATGGGTCCCATGTAAAATGAAGTGTCTTTGAAAATGAAAGAAAAGGTACAATTGAAAAAGAATATTGAAAAAAGAAGACTTCTCTCAATAATACATTCCTTTCATTTCTATATCTTGTCCGAGCCACATAATGAATATTCTATATTTTTGCCTATTTGTGATGATTCTATAAACTATGCAAAGGACTGAATTAGCCAATGCCAGCCCAATAACTGCGCACAGATAAAAACAAGGGGTTTATTGCTTACCGATATGAAAACGGAAAAATAGAAAAAAAAGAAAACGAAATAAAAACAAGAAGTGAATAAGAAAAAATAACAAACAGCAATGAAGGCAAGGAAATAAATAAATAAATAATTGCAATCCAATAAAATTAAGAATTCTGATTGGTTTAAATCGCACCACGTGGGGAAATCCATGCACTTTATTTCTGTATAAAATGCAATAGGTCTTTCGGGAACCCCCTGAAATTCGATCTGCAAGTCCTGTGTTGTAGGAACTCGAATTAACACAGTTTCAGATCATCAACGCAACATTGCTATTCAATCTATTATAAATTAATATATTTTCGAAAGAATTTACGATTACAAGCATGCAGTTCTGATTCTGAGCCGACCTAAACTTAGAAAACAGCGAGTCGACGAAGACCTTCAATCAACCCTCTCAACTAAGATCGACCTCGCCGTTTTCGTTTAAAAATAGCCTACAGAATAACTTGGCAGAAACAAGCTTTTTTTGTCATAAGTACCTCTACGAATTTTAATGTTGTCTTTTATTTGTGTATAATTTGTTTTACTATAAAAAAAAAGTTCCGCAAAAAAGAGTGAGGTCCGAGAAACCGTTATCTGCTATCATTTTCAATGTAAAATTGATCTTTGATCACTCACTTGAAATTGCAGGTCTATAATATGACATTTCTCTTCGATAGCGAGATAAACAATACACGATCTAAAAATAGATTTTGTAATTTATACGCGCAGAAAGAAGACTTGAAGCTTTTAATGTGTTTGGCTGAGTATTTTAATAGTTTCTTCGATCGATCTAGATGATTGCAATTAAAAGGGACGCGTGTCTTTTTCACCCCAATAAACGCAGTGAAAAAGACACTTATCCCTATAATAAAGACTGTCCGTCTTAGTCAATATCTGTGATATAACACGTTTCGCATTTCGTATTTGATCGATTATTTTCGGAGCTACGGTTTTTGATCGAGCTGAGTGTCAATTTCACGACGCGATTAATTGTGCCAACTTGGAGAAATCCAAGGAGAAATTTCTATCGGTTGTACAGTTAGTTCCATCGTGAAATTGACATTTATCTCAATCAAAATCATTCTAAATCGCTCAGAGCTCTCCAATCATTCACTCCAAATACTCACTTAAATCATTCAAAAGCACTCAAAGTGTTTTTAAAAAATAACTACATCCGAAATGAATATACATAGGAAAAAAAAAAACAATTTCCCTAACATATTTGAAAATTTAAACGTCTGATTGGTTATTGAGGAAATAAAAAGCTTTTTATAGAGCTTCTATGCATATTTTATTAAAGGGAGGTAATAAATATCGTTAATTTTGTTCATCCTGAACAAAATTAATGATATTGGATTACCGCCCTAAAATTTCACTCAAAACCCGGTCCTCTTACTCATTCAATTTCATTCAGAAATCATTCCAAAATCATTCATCTTGTCAACTTCACGATGTTATTAACTGTAAGGGGTTTAGAGAGGAGCAGGACCGACAAAAAAGTCGTTCTTTAACTTTTTTTCCATTTTTCAATTTTAATAGCGATTTTCTATACATAATCGAATATAAGCCTGTGCGTGACATTTCCAACAATTTTAAATGTTCGTGACGGCAAACACTGAGTAGCGAAGACAGCCACATACTGTCAATATAAAGTAACCTGATTGTCCACAGATACTCTAGATAATTGACGATAGTGAAAACTCGTGTCAGACTTTGCGGATGCATAGGCTGGTCAGAGTCTTTCCTTTGCGCCTATTTGAAATTGTTTGAAATCTAAAGCCCAGGCTCATAATATTTTTGATGTTACCACTTTTTATGATGTAGTTTCCAAATTTCTGGCCACCTCTATGAATGAAATTGAAAATCTTGCGGCATATGGTTTTTTCAATTGAAACGTGAACGGTTACCCGCCGGTTTGACGATTTAAAAAAAATCATTTCACTATTTACATATAGCCTTGGTTCGATGTGACGTCTCATAAGAGTCGTAATTTTCAATCATGGTTACCATGCGATAGACCTTCGGCAGTGGTATTAAGCCTTTTCAACATACAGTTTAAAACATCGTGAAATTGACCCTCTTTTTTAGCTCACCCAGCGCTCCATTTATTCAGTACAAGCACTCACTCAAACTTTACATAAAAGCTCAAAATTTACCAAATAGATAAGACCAACAACTTAATTCAATTAAAAAATTAACGACTTCCCTGACTGAAATGATTTTAGCAAGCGTCTGATTTGACTCACAAAGCCATAATTATCAATTCATAGAACCTGTATGTATATTCCGTAAAAGGGCGATAATGAATATCGCTAATTTTGTTCTACTTGAACAAAATTAGCGAGATGGGATTACCCGCCGTTGATTCAATTCAAAACTCACTACCCTCGCCCATTCATTTTCATTCGAAAAAACAAAAAAACAAAAAAACTTTCCAATATCATTTATCTTGTCGATTTAACGATGTTCTTAACTGTAAGTCATCTTGTCGAGCCAAGGGATACGAATGTTTTACTTATCTTAGGTATTCGAGAAGATGCTATCGATTCGATACCCCTTGACTCGTGAAGATGAACTGTAAGTATGCCTCCTTCCAATAGGTGGATAATAGAAAGCCTTAACGGGATAACAGCTGGAAGCTAGGAAGGGACGTAATAGTAGTACTGATATGAATATGACCAGGAATCAAGCATCCTGATAAAATGCATTAAGCTGCGTTAAACTCCTTCAAAACACAAACTTCAAAAATAAAAACAAACATATTAACATACATACAAACAAACAACAACAACAACAATGAAAATAGAGAAAAGAAAACAAAAACAAAGATAAAACATGTAAAGTAAAGGTTTAAAATTGAAAGAAAATAAAATGAAACAGGCGAACATTCTGTTTTTAGCTCACTTGAGCTATTGTGATCGATCGTTGTCCGGCGTCCGTCTGTCCATCTGTCCGTCTGTTCGTCTGTCCGCCACGGCGTTAACTTTTTCTTTAAACGACATCTCCTCCTAAACTTATGGGTCAAAATCAACCAAACTTGGCAGAAATATACCTTGGGTGGTCCCTTATGAAAATTGCTCAAATGGAAAGGGTCCGTGCCTTATAACGGGAAAAGGGGCCAAAAGGGACAAATTTCTTGTTTTCACTTTAGAAGCCACAAATATGGTCCAATCATCATGAAACTTTGTCAGAATGTTTGTTAGGTCATGAGGATGAACTCATTTGAAAATGGGAAGTATACATGCCATATCACGGGAAAAGGGGCCTTAATGACAATTTTCTCGTAAGAGCTCCAAACGCCACAAACATAGTCCAATCTTCATGAAACTTGATCAAAATGTTTGCCAGGTCACAAGAATGAACTCTGTTGAAAATGGGAAGGTTCATGCCATATCATAGGAAATGGAGTCTTAATGATAATTTACTTGAAATATCAGGTGAGCGATTTAGGGCCCTCAGGGTCCTCTTGTTTTTTCATTTCCCCGAGTGATTAGTTAACTAAGTGTAAATAGCGTTCGTTTAGAAACCAAGCTTGAAAAAAAGGTGAACGTCTTTTGCATGACCCTGACTTTGAGCCTGTTCTATTTTATAAAACCCACGTTACGTGGGCAGAATCAATATTGGGACCTTTAATAATCGCCCACTTGAAACCGTCTGAACTTGAACCTGTTCGTGTATCGCAGATAATTTGATATTTATTTCTTTTTATTGTCGTCTTAAAATGGCGCGAAAACAAAACGAGACCCGCTATGGAATAAGAAACCATATATGCATTAAAGTAGTCCAACCTAGTGAAAATTGTTGATATCGACATGACTCGTATATTTCTCGAATGATTTTCTCTCTCGTTTACATTTTGGCTACGGAGCCCGTACGGCGCCCGTATCTCGCCATAAGCAAAAAATCGTGCGGCGCCCGTACGGTGACATACGGTGCCCGTGCGATCATCGCATGATCTTACGGGCACCGCAGACACCTGCGATCTCGTTTAAAAAAATGTAATACACATCTTTAAAAATCGCAAGCCCGTAGCCTTGTGCGGACACCGCACGGTCGCCGCACGGACATCGCACGGAAGCCTTGCGATGATCGCGGAAATCGTACGATATCTTTACTATCAAACATCCAAAATAAAACCCGTAGAATCGCGCGATGACCGCACGGCATCCTCTCGATATCCGTACGGAACCCGTACGATCTCCGCACGGGAATCTCACGATTACCTTGCGATATCGCACAGGACCCGTACGGTATGTTCCCCCTCAAATATTTTCAAAATCGCACGGTCACCGTGCGGCATTGTGAACACATACGCCGCAGACCGTAGCTGTCTGCGATGTCAAAAAAGTCGTAAGATAAAATCGCAGGCTGCGATATCGTACGGCGACCGTGGCAGATGTAAACTAGGCTTTAAGCACGATTTTATCCTTACGGCGAGATACGGGCGCCGTACGGGCTCCGTAGGCCAAATTTAAACGAGGCTTTACTTTTAGATTGCTAGCGGAGCATGATTACCTACTTGTATTGGTAATTTCCACATTTATTATGTCATTGTAACGCTTAAATGCTGTAAGTGTATATACAGTTAATAACATCGTGAAATGGACTGTCATTCCAGTCAAAAACATTTCTAAATCGCTCAATTAACTCTCCATTCATTCACTCACTCAAAACATTCGAAACCGCTCCAAAAATCACTTAAAATGATGAGATCAACAACCGCACTCAAAACAAAAATCGGAAGAAAGACTTCACTGACTAAATTGAATTTTGTTAGAGTGAAGACATAGAAAGCTACTCAAAGAACATGTATGCATATTTTATTGAAGGGAGGTAATTCATATCACTTATTTTGTTCATCTTGAACAAAATAAGCGATAATGGATTACCTCCCTTTAATTTCAAAACTCGCTCTACACACTCATTCTATTCCATTCCAAAATCATTTATCTTGTTATTAGACCACGATTGAAGAGAATCGGCCAATCAGAGAAAGGCATTTCAAAAGTATATATCACAGATACAAATTCGAGCATTATATTTTCAGATTTACGATGGAAGTGTGTCGTGCATGTGAACGTGAATCTCGACAGTTTTTATGTTCCGAGTCAGTTCAAAAACACGACGAGCAGTTGATATTTGCGCTCTTTCCAAAATACTTTAAAATAGTCGCAAAAATATAAGATATCTGCAATAAGTAACGGAAATAGAATCAATTAATAATTTCAGCATAATTACACATATTTACAGTAATATCAAAGCGAGTTTTACCCTTTTTTGATTTTTCGGCGCTTTGTGTAAAAAATACATACAATTTTAGAAAAGCGTGGTCTTAGCAGATAGAAAATCTCAAACCGCGGTATATGGGAAATAGACACTCGCTGACGCTCGTGTCTATTTCCCATATACCACGGCACTCGTCTTCTATCCTATACATTTTACGATGTACCTAACTGTACCGATAATGGCAGTTACGACATAAGCGTGCCGTGATTTTCGTTGCTTTTGCATGTACAGTTAGTGTTTGGCTCACTCTTGGATTCGAGAAAATATAGAGATAGAAATCCCCTCTAGCAAGTTCGATGCAACCATAGTTAATCGTGTGCGAAAACCTAATTATAAAAACGTTCTTTTTATACAAGCCATTATGCATGAAATGGCACAATTGGAAAAACAAGAGTATTGTTTTTTAAGTTTTATCACGAATTATAAGACCCATGTTTTCTTGGGCATAAATTGCGTCAAGCTACGACAGCTCACTTTTGTTCAAAACTAATTCGGTAAAAATCGGATGCTGCAATACCTTTTCTTTGTGTATGTATAAAATTGCTCAACTTTCAGGTAAAGCATGCATTCCTCAACACTATTTTGATATACTATAGACCTACAATTTCAAGTGAGTGATCAAAGATCAATTTTGCATTGAAAATAATAGGAGATAACGGTTTCTCGGACCTCACTCTTTCTTGTGGAACTATAGTATAAGGTCATTAGCGATTCGTCTTCATTCATAGATCAATCTTTTGAGACTTAAAATAACTGGGTCAAGTAGGGTCTAGTTTTGGGCTTTTCAAGAGGGAGCAAATGCATCGTCTTTTTTCACCTATGATTTGTTTGATTGAATGGGTTTTACGCCGCTTTAAACAATATAGCAGTTATATCGCGGCGGCCGGAGCACCTAACAATGGATTCCTGGTATTTTTTTCACTTGTACTACCATTACACCATTTCCTAGCCTCCGACTGCTATCTCAAAAATGTTTATCTACCCATTGGTGAGAGACAAAGGACATTTGCCGCTACCGAGGATCGAACCCGCGACTTCCAGATTGGAAGTCTTATGCCTAACCAACTTCGCTACGGTGGCGATGTTCTATCTTTTGAGACTTAAGTCAATTAGGGTCTAGTTTTGGGCTATTCAAGCGGGTGAAAAGGTACCTTCTTTTTTCCACCTATGAAGAGGACAATTAGTTTGGGTATTTTGAACGATTTTGAAGCTTTTATTCCGATTGATTTCAGGGAGTTTTTGAACTATTCGAGTGAGTGGTATGTTATGAATGAAGATTTAGGTTGGTAAAGATCGGGGAAAATGTTAGTTAAACGATTTTATTAACTGTAACGGCATCTTAAGAAGACTACAGAATTTTGTTTGTCAATAGCGTACTCCTACATTTTGTACTATATAAACCGGTAAAATTTATTTATTTTGTGGAAATAGTTACATATACATGTACATATATAATAAACATCTGTCAAATTAAGAATATTTCCTGGAAATGCTCCGATTTTTATGGTGGATTTATGATATTGATATGACAGGGCGGCGCTGTTGAATGCTTCGCAAAGCCTTAAATATATATAAATGTAGATTGTTTCTCGTTATTTGTGGGTAGGTATAGCTGGGTTTTATTTAACCAGCTTATATGACTATTATACCTCAAACGACGCTAGAACTGATTCTGCTTAAATAATCGAAATATGGATGAAGAAATATTTCAAAAGATCAACTATTTATGCCATTTGATGTTCTTTCGCATTCACATTTATAAATCCATTAAAACGTCTAAAAAGCGAACAGTTACAGGGTCTTGTATTCATACAGTTATTAATATCGTGAAATTGACAATCATTCCGATCAAAAACCGCTCAAAATTACTAATTCAGTGCTTCATTCATTCATTCCAAACACTCACTCAAACAATTAAAAAGCGCTCAATAATAAAAAAAATGATAAGATCAAAAGCTACATTAAAAATAAAAATCATTAGAAAAAATCCACTATTTTCCTGACTTGATTGAATTTTGTAAACGTAAGATTGGTTCGCGAAAACATAAACATTAATTTTTAGAGCTTTAATGCAAAATTTAGGGAGGATATAATTATCGCATATTTTGTTCATCTTAAACAAAACTAAATTGGATTACCTCCATTGAGTTTCACTCAAAACTCGCTCCACACCCTTATTCGATTTCACTCCATAATCATTCCTAAATCAATCATCTTGTCAATTTCACGATGTTCTTAACTGTAAGTGGTTGTTATCAAAGTGTAGGATCGAACTTGTAAATTTTGCTAATTGCAATTGTCACTTCTGGTTGAGTAAATTGGCTGTTAGATCACTTGAAGCAAAGTCGATTTTGACAGGGAGACCCAAGGTAACATTTTTTTTTTTTTTTAATGCTTTTCGGTGGTTTATCGAGAAATAACGGTAGATTATCAATTGATAATCTAACTGCAAAAGCAGTGAAATTATCAAAAACTTATACCCTGCTTTTGTGCATTTCATCCTATCTGACGTCATCTATGCGGGGCGAAATAAGTGACGTCACAATTAACGTCGCATAGCAATCACGTGCAAAATGACGCGCTTTACGACATTATGTCCTAGAAATTTCACATTTTGTCTCATTTTTGCAATAAAAAATAGAATAATCGTTTGTTTTTCGAGTAAGACCAATTGATATTTCATTTCTTGAACAACAAAAGCTTTATTTTTACTCGTGGCTCTGCCACTCGTGAAAATATAGCTTTTGTTTTTCACTCAATGAAATATAAATCGATCTTACGCTCAAACAAACGATTATTCTCTATGTATGTAAAGTGTATTTTATTTTGTATAGTGACTTGGTTTAATTTCTCCTAATCGAAGCAATAAATACACGCAAACCTTTTTCTAAGGACGAAGTGTTAGTAGAGCTAAAAGGTTTAGTATCTTCTTCTACAATTTTCAGCTCATTTAACTACCCTTAGGAGTGCATAGTTAAGGCGGGTTTACACCTTACTGATCATAAAATGATGTCGCATATCCGTAAAAGTACAGGGAAAGTTTCCCTTGTCGTGAGTAATAAATGATAAGTTATTGAAAATTCATGAGTTGTTGCAGCTTATTATATCTATTTACAACAAATACCAGGGATTCTAATGCAAGAATTACCGAAACCGTTGGTTATTTGTTATCAGTTTGCATGTTGAGCGAGAGATTCATCCGGTAATATAACTTGAAGCTGCGTATAAATTATTGAATTAATATAAACCTCGAATAATTTGAGTATGTTAAGAGTATTTTATGACATGGTCTTTTGTTCCATAGTGAAGATGGCACAGTTAATTACATCATGAAATTGACAATCATTCCGATCAAAATAATTCAAAATCGCTCACTCAGCGCTCCTTTCATTCGTTCCAAAATCTCACTCAAATCGATCAAAAAAGTACAAAAATCTTTAGAAAACATATCAAAACCGACCAAGACATTTTAACATTTAATTCGAATCGATCTTATTTTACTGCGATTTTATTGGCCTGAGTGGATTTGTAAGTGTCTTATTGGCCCATGAAGCCACTCAAACAGAAAATTACGTATGTTTAATTAAAGGGAGGTAATCAATATTGCTAATTTTGTTCATCTTGAACAAAATTAGCCATATTGCTTTACCTCCCTTTAATTTCACTCATAACTCGATCCACACACTCATTCAATTTCACTCCAAAATAATTCCGAAATCATTCATCTTGTCGATTTCACGATGTTGTTAACTGTAGGGCATCGGTCCTTCAATCACCAGGTCAATGGTTAAACCGTGTCTACTATTTATGACAAGAGCTTGATGTAATAGGGCTGTCACACCTTAACGTTTTAGCCAGCGTGTGCGGAACGTGTTGGATTTTTTATAACACGCTGCGAACACGTCGGGTACGCTATGGACACGTTCCGCACACGCTATCGGCACGCTGTAACACGTTGGCACACGTTGCGATACGCTGAGTATCTCATAAAATTTTTTGCATGCTTAAAATTTCTCAGCGTATGCCGAACGTGTTGGAACACGCTCCGCACACGTTCCGAACACGCTCAGCACGCTAGAGACACGCTAGGAGCTCGTTCACTTACGCTACGGACACGCTAGAAACACGTTCGCTAAAAGTATAACGTGCTTCTAGCGTGTCTCCAGCGTACTGGGAACGTGTGCATAGCGTGTCTTTAGCGTACTGAACGTGTGTCTAGCGCGTTACCAGCGAGTTCACAGCGTGTTTCTGGCGTATGACAGCGTTTCAGTTTTCAATGAAAATATAAAAGTTCCCTGTATGTTTGTCTTGAATTTCTACCATCAGCTTCTCGTAAATAAATAAATTTGTGCATGTACGTTTGTATGACCCTTTTGACATGTTCATATCTGCATGTTTCCTCTTGACCAGTCTAAGAATGACTTGAAAACTCGATTATAAGAAGCATTCTCTATATTTGACGATGAACGATTTCGTTCAATTCATATAAATAAAACTTATGTTATGTAATGTTATGTTATAAGCTGATTGTCTTTTCTTCCATATAAATCCTTTAATTTCTTAATTTTAATTTCTTAATTCCTTAAATTGTCGAGGTGGAGAATGTAGCCTAAATGTGCATTAAACATTGCGTTTATAGCTTTACAAGTACGTCTGCTCTTTGGTTAGAATAACAATACGTTCGCGAAAATACAAACATTCATTCGTCTCATGTGATCATTATCAATATACCAAAAAGACAAGTACATCGTTGTACCTAGTGGACATAATACAAGACGTGTTTTACTCTATTCTGCTCTGTTCAGAATATTTGATTCTATTATATGTACTACAAGTTTGATATTTGGTACACCTTTTCCCCCTTAATATAGGACTAGCTATCCTAGATTAAGAGAGGTTGTAGAAAGTCATCCTACATGGTAGAGCATATGGAGGAAGAAAGGAGTGCATTATGACAAGTAGTTCCTTACCCTTTCGCAATATTTTTCGAGTGAAAAGTACTAGAAGCTTTAGTCAGCCTGTAGTCTTATAAGTTTGTTATATGCATGTTTTCATATGTAACAGGTGCCGGTGTATTTTTCTTTTCGTCTTCTCCTATTTTTCTTTTACATGAACCAACATACTTTGAATTTGAATATGTGTAGTGGCCGGTGGCCTGTTTATATATTATAAGAATGAATTTAAAGTGGTAATTTCTTGCAGAATTTATATTTACACCCAAAACACGCTGCGAACACGTTATAACACGCTAGAAGCGCGTTACAAACACGCTAAGTACGTTCTGAGAACGTTACGAGAACGTTGGACACACGCTCAAGAACGTTGGTATACGCTGACATACGCTATCAACACGTTCTGGACACGTTTCTCACGCGTTACTCACACGTTCAAACTCGCTATGAACACGCTACAAGCGCGTCGTGAATTGACAAAAAGAAAATGTAGGTCAGCGTATGCCGACGTTTTGCGGACTTAGTCGTTTTCTCAAACGCGTTAGGCACACGCTGGCTAAAACGTTGAGGTGTGACAGGGCCATAAGAGATCGCGAATTTGATCCCTTGACAATACAAGTTAAACCTTGGATTTAATTGCCTTGCCTTGCCTTCCGCTTGGGACGTAAAGGCAACTATGGGTAGGTGAATTTGGCGAATGGTTGAAAATTTCACAATATTTTGTTTAGAAATCAAAAGACTGTCCGAATGATTCTTTTTGTTCCTGTGAATATTCAAAGAGAATCCGGCCTAATCGCAACCGATTTCTGGCTTTTATAGTTTTGATTAAATTTTTAGACATGCATAGTCAGATTCGAAGAGTAATAAAATGAGAAAGGGCAGACGGGAAGCAGGGTCCTTATCGAACACTGCAACAATTTTGGGAAAAATTTATTCAATATGCTACTTATTGACTATAACTAAGTCAAGTTACTGTACAACGCGTGTTCGAATGACTTTACCTCCGCCCCCCCCCCCTCCCCCACAAAATAAATAAATAAATAAATAGATAAAGAAATAGAAAAAAGTTTCGCATTAATTGTACAAAGTAAACAACAAAAGAATCCAAAATTTCCTTCATTTTAAGCCAATTTCCTACAAATGCCTTGATAAGAAGAAAAAAGGATGGGGTGACATTACCTTCTTGTTGGTATAAATAATGTCCATTATAAACACACATATGTTGCCTTTTTGTGGTAAAATTTCCGTCAAGATTTAGCACATCAAACTGATCAAAGAAGTTTATTGGGATTTCTACCGGATATACCGCTTATTTAGTTTTTAAGTAGTATATGCATTCAACAAAGATGCAAATCAGTATCTAAATTTCTCATTTGATATGATACAAACTGAAAAATAAAATATCCCGCCCCCCGATATTATGCTTCGTTGCTTCTGCAGTCAATCGTTTCAAGTGATCCAACTGCCACAAGTGACAATTCCAATCAGCAAACTGTACAGTTCTGCTCCTACACCGTGGTTACTGTATAAAGAATGTTCGCTTCCTAAACTTTTTGTTTACAAATTAGAAACATAGTTTTGGGTGAAACAATTTGATAGTTAAGGTTGCTTTTTTTCATCGAAAAAACAGTTTTGCTCGTCATATCTGTAAATTCACTTCATGTAGTTAGAATCTCGCACATGTATGGTATGATTGGTTGTTCCGAGTTTTCATAATTACCCTTAGCTGAACGATCCTCGTGGCAACGGTAAGTTTATCGGGGACAGTGAAAGGATACGGATGAAACATGTTACAGCTTAGCCTTAGAAAGGACTGAGAACTGCCCTGCGTTCAAATGAAAATGTCAATGAAGCATTTTCAAAATGATACCTCGCTTTGCACGTATCTGCACGTGCAAAGCGGGCTATCATCTCTAAGGGCTCGAGAAACATCCTGATTACAGGGCTGGTTTCATACCTTAACGCGATATTGGGGTAGAAAGCACATAATGATCATGATGCAAAACCCCCCAAAATGTTCGCGAACGTTTAGAAATGATAACGATTTGCGCGTATACTCTCGTGAAAAACGGGTTATCATCTCTCAAACGTTTTGTGAACACTCAAATTCTTGGCTGAATTTGATATCTATGCAATATTCACAATATCCATAAGATACGAGTAAAGAATAAAAATAATTAGAAAAACAAGTGCAGGAGCAAAATTAGAAGAAGAAGAAGAAGAAGAAGAAGAAGAAGAAGAAGAAGAAGAAGAAGAAGAAGAAGAAGAAGAAGAAGAAAAGGAAGAAGAAGAGGAAGAAGAAAAAGAAGAATTAGAGACAGTTAGATGAAGGTAGATGGAGAATGGATTATTTGCAGCGAATTCTTGTTTTTTTAATCAAAGATCCCTTTAATGATTTCTAAAATGATGTTTTGGTCGACTGACTGGAACAAGCATTAATTTCCAACCCTCGTTATCCATTCCGTAATGCTAATCGCCTGTATCTCTAGGAAATATGTTTTGGTCTTTGTTATGTACATAAATGATGCTATGCAATAATTGAGTGCGCAATATTTTCAGGGAATTTCACAGCTAAGCATTTTATAAATTCTTCCAGAACCGTCGGTGTCATAAAAATCTTGTCTTAATGTCAAATTATTTACTGAATAAAATGCAAAACAAATAAAAAGATATCAATTTGTTTTCTCTTTCTTGTTACATAAGCAAATGTAACTGACACTTTCAAATGTTAATGTCGTGGTCAATGTCAAATGATGTAAAAAATATTTCGAAATGTCAATTCTCAAGACATATTGCACGTAAAATACAATAAAAGTCTGCTAACAAAGTTAATTTTTACTGCGGCTTTTTTTTTTACTAGAGATTATTCCAACTTTCTTTTTTAATGAGGTCTAATTTCTTCAGCGATCTTGATCTTGTTTCCCAAACATCCGAGTATATGATCACAAACCAATGACAGTTGCGGATTCTCGTCACAAATAATAATTTTATAGCGAGAAATGGCCGTCTTAGTCCTTTACTTAAGGATAAAATAAATCTATACTCTTCTAAGAAAACTCTTTAAAATTGATTTTATTTATTAACAAAGACAAAAGTATTAACAAAGACAAAGGAAAAATCCTTCTATATTAAAAGTTAACCGAAGAAAGTTGAGCTCAGTCGCCTGAATTAAAACAGAATAACTTGAAAAAACATCAAAGATTTGCAACGTTGACGTCGACAGGGACCGTAAACCTCTCGAATCTGGTTTAACCATTTCTATCCGGGTATACTCAAATTGTCTTTGAAGTTGTAGAAGGAGTGAAATGACCCAAATATCGTAACTCTATGTGCCATTCCGGACGAACGTTGTTTTACATGTCAGAATTATCTGGCTCCATACATAAAGCAGTGAGTCGAGTTTAAACGGTGTCAGAGGTTGGAGATAGTGTGTCCCGAAACAGTAAAGTCATTTAGAGCGATGAGCCCTAGGAAGCTTGCCTTTTGGCAACCTGTAGCTCAATGACGTTGTTCCACTCTACATTTATCCACTTTTCATTTCTTATCAGTGCAAAAACGTTTAATTAAAATACAATCAAGAAATGGCTTTTTATTCACAACATATTGAAGAACTTTCGTGATTACCTCATGTATCTGAAAGTGAACGTACTGTTTAAGGAGGGCAAATGCGTGATAAGACGTTGACGTCGTTATGCAGATACGTTATCAAGTAACTAATCGAAATAGGCGTGAATTTCTTAAACTACAATCACTGTTAACAAAACATTAAACTGTCGTCGAATTTTTTGTCTTAATTAAAAAAAACGACTTAAAGTCGATGTCAAAGAACTTTTTTGAGAGTACATGTGACCCGTCCCGTCCCAAGGGAAAAGGGACCATCTGGGTAGCTCGTAAAGTGTCGACCCTAGTGAGACTGCGCGGACTGCGCAGACTGACTAGGATCGAAACTGTTAGCAATGTGATTATTTTCTAAATCTGGAATGATCCATCTACCTTCCAGTGAAAGAATTTTGGAAATGCGACTTCTGGTTGACCGTAGCTGGACCCAATCTCTCTTTCAAATATTTATTTTCAAGTGTTCCTAGATGGTCCCTTTTCACGTGACGGGTCACACATAAATATCTTCAAGGAAAGTTACGGAAATCCGCTACTCGACCTTAGGATGTTTTTAGATCTTGCGATGACTGATTACAACAAAAACTCGAACTGTCTGAGATCTACATACACTTTTGCTTTTGGAGAAAATGATAATAATAAGCTTTGAAAAACGCCAAACCTAAATATATTGTTGAATCACGATGTGCTGTTATCGTAGAGGGGAAAAGTTTGGTTGTAAAGGGTTTTACGCCCCTTTCAGAATTATCACAATTATGTTACGTCGACTAGAGCACCTACCAATATATTCCTGTCGTTTTCACACCAGTACAATCAGAATATTTCTTTCGACCCAATAGTTGTGCATCCCAGTCATAGGCGTTACAAGGATTTTGAAATTTATGCGCACTCAGAAGGCGTCCAACATAAAAAAATAAAGGCGATATGTGGACTGCGACAAGAAATGGATGTCCTCCGTCCGCTCCCCTTTTCTATGATTTGAGCTTTGGTGAATTATGAAAACATCCTAAGTTGAATAAGCTGTAATTTGGATGTAATGACCATTCATCAACGACATTTTTTGAAAGAGGATATATTCTTTATCACACTCTTGCGTAATGTGCGTAATGGTAGTTGCGCCCTTTCCACATAGGCGTTCTATTTAACACACACCAATTGACAAGTGATTGAATCAAATTTGATCAAACATTTCGCACGCGTTATGATCCCGAAACCTGCCGAGCATTGCGTATAGGATAACGAAATATTAGTGACCAGAGTTTAAAACTCGCATTAGAAAAGGCTCTTCTGGGTTATATAGGGTACCATTTGAGAGCAAAGCCGCCGTCATAGCGCAGTTTTTTGCGCGTCGGACAGTGAATCTAGAGGTCCCGGGTTCGATCCCCGACGGCTGCACTCATTCCTTAGGACTATTATTCTCCCACCAATGGGTCGATAATCGTAAACCTATGTGAGATAGTAGCTGGAGGCTAGGAAATGATGTAATGGTGGTACTGGTGTGAGAAAATAACAGGAATCTATTGTTAGGTGCTCAAGCCGCCGAGATATAAATGAAACAATGTTGCAAGCGGCGTAAAACCATATTCAACCAAACGAATTCTAAGTAAGTGCAATGGGCGCAAAGTAAAGACTCTGATCAGCCTGTGCACCAGCTGATGCATAGGCTGATCCGAGTCTTCACTCTGCGTTTAACAAGTACCTACAGTACCACTATAGTTTCTATTCAACATCACAGAATAATTCTTTAAACACTGCGTGGCTGTCAAGGTTGCCTGATGACTGTTTGTCTCGCACAGGCTCATTTCTAAGGCGCCCCCTTGTGACCCTTTATCCTGAGTGCAGGTCCCGTAATTTGTTTTAAAGAGACGGGTGAAAAATATTCTGCAAATTTATGGTTTTTTTCGGTTTTTTTTTTCAAATTTATTCAACATTTCATAACCTATCTGTCTGCACAGAAATCCGTAAACACATTTTACGTAGGCGATATTTGAAAATACAGAGGCGTTGTCATAGTTATGTAACTTCGCCCATTTAAAACGCGATTCGATTGGTTTATATATATACGCGTACTTTAAGACGGAAAATTGTGACTCGCCATGCGAAAGCTACCCTTCGTTCAAACTGTTTGCAAATTATACCCTGCTTTGCACGTGTACCTGCGAACAAAGCGGGGATGTTATATGCAAACAGTTTGCACCGTTTTATCACCCTGAACACAAGGCTGGTCATCCGAAAATTCCGATAAATAAATTAGACGGATTACACGAGAAAGGATTATCAGAAAACTCCGTAAAATAAACATTTGAAAAGAAAAAATAAGAATGATAAGGTGCGTTAAAAGTTGAAAAGCGTTAAAAAACTGTAGAAAACATTGAGATAAAGAGAAAAATTGCTTAAAACAAGCAATTTCTCTTTTTTTTCCATAAATGTTTTCCAGCTTTATAAGCCTACACGTACCTTCAAATTGAAATCTTTTTTGTGGGAAAAATGAGTAGATCTACAATTATAGATACAGCGCATCTTTTTTTTTTTGAGAGGGGGGAGGGGGCATTATTTTGTAGTTTTATGAATAATAAATCTACTGTTGTTACCCTTACATTGTTTTTTTTCCATAAATGTTTTCCAGCTTTATAAGCCTACACGTACCTTCAAATTGAAATCTTTTTTGTGGGAAAAATGAGTAGATCTACAATTATAGATACAGCGCATCTTTTTTTTTTTGAGAGGGGGGAGGGGGCATTATTTTGTAGTTTTATGAATAATAAATCTACTGTTGTTACCCTTACATTGTTTCCGACAGACAAAATGCACCGATTTTTTACATACCAATCCGATTTATAAACATCCGAAGACTGCTGTAGTTAACGGATATGGCACAGTGATGGTCTAGGGGAACTGATTCATTTTCCATAGGCGAACATTATGATATATTAGGTCTTAGCTCAGTCTAAGAGTATAGGAAAATGATCAAAATCGTCTTAAATTGAGGCCCGTTCAATTGCGTATGAACTGAAAAGAAAAACAGTATGGCATGATCCCTTTTCTCTAAGACTT
Organism: Fragum whitleyi; assembly: GCA_948146395.1. NCBI lineage: Eukaryota > Metazoa > Mollusca > Bivalvia > Cardiida > Cardiidae > Fragum > Fragum whitleyi. The sequence continues at coordinate 23,108,992 of OX411557.1, forward strand.
TTATGACCATTTTGAGATGACCCTTAGCACGAAGCTAAATTTACCGGCTCTCAAAGAAATATAACAATGTTGGAAAATAGCTATTGGATAATATCAGAAAAAAAGTCCAAAAGCTTTACTTTTTCGATTGTATTTAAACAACAGATAATAATCAGAGAAAATTATTCAAACAAAGTTGAATTGACCAATCAGATATCATCTTGAACATTTGGTTATATGGATCGGAGGTTCCCTAAAGATGCTTGACAAATCGCCGGAAATTGAATTAAGTCCCATAGACCTGATGTTCCGAATCTGATGATTGGGAGTCTGGTGCCATTCGGAACATCCCTCAGACTTTTCTGGAAACTAGAAAGTGCCTCGGACGTTAGTGTAGTGTAGTAATTTTGGGTCATTTTTTAGGTAATTCGGTCAAAACACAATTATAGCAAATTTCCCAAAAAGGTTTTCCGCTCGGAGATTGGAAGATATTTTGGCCATACACCAAAGAGCATCGTGAAATTGACTAGATGATTGATTTTGGAATGATTTTCGAATGAGATTTAGTGAGTGTATGCAGCGAGTTTTGAGTGAAATTCCAAGGAAGTATCCAAAATCGCTTATTTTGTTCAGTATGAACAAAATAAGCGAATTTATAACATCCCTTCAATAAAACATTCTTACAAGCTCTTTGAGTGGCTTTCTATGTATTCACAAAGCGATCATACGCTTACAAACTTCAATCAATTTACTGAAATCTACTTTTTATCTTTCGATTTTCATTTTGAATTTACATTTTTATTTATCTTACCATTTTTAGTGATTTTGGAGCGTTTTTAAATGGTTTGCGTGAGTGTTTGGATTGAACGAATGGAACGATGAGTGACCGCTTAAGAATTGTTTTAATCGGAACGAGAGCCAATTTCTCGATGTTACTAACTTTATGATATTTAAATAACAAAAAGCAGCGCAGCGCTGTTTTTTATAATCAAATCTAGATGACACTGAATTTGTTTTACTCAACGTCACCTTGACAATTGTGACGTCATGTAAACCCACGTCTGATACGACCCGCATTGATGGCTGCGTCCTTATTACTCTATAGATCTACAGTTAAGACCATTGTGAAATTGACAAGGTAATTGATTTTGGAATGATTTTGGAATGAAATCGAAAGAGTGTGTTGAGCGAGTTTTGAGTGAAATTAAAGTGAGGTGATACAACATCGCTAATTTTGTTCAAGTTGAAACAAATTATCGATATTCATTGCCTTTAATAAGATATACGTACTTTTCTGTTTGTGTGTCTTGGTGGACTAACCAGACACATAAAGATCCACACCAGCTATCAAAACCATAGAATAATTTGATCGATTTGAATTAAATATTAGTCCTATTGAACGATTTCGAAATGTTGTCTAGTGATTTTGGAGCGTTTTTTGATTGATTTGAGTGAGTGTTTGCAATGAATCATTTGAGCGTTAAGTGAATGATTAAGAATGACTTTGATCGGAATTAGCGTCAATTTCACGACGTTTTAAACTGTATTCTGTAAACTCGCCGTGGGTTCCCGATTAGTTTGATGCGCTAGAAACTGCGCTATGACGGCGGTCCACATAGTTTCGCTAATCTGTAGTTTCATCTGCTGACAAAGACATTATGTGTACTTAATTTTGTCTCATCTAGTCTTTTCATAATTCTGAAAAATAGTTGTACCATCTTAAAAATAGAATAAAATGCAGGCTCTTAACGACTTAGCTATATTTTATTTTCAAAAATCCTCTTATAACAAAAGTTTTGACTTAATACGTCCTAGAACAAAGCCATCTTACTCTAATTCTACACACATACATGTATGCAGTGTATGTCTTTTGATCTGGGTCGTGGCATCTTGTTGAACCAAGGTTTACGAACGTTTTACCTATCTTGGTATTCGAGAAGAAGCCATAGATTGGATACCCCTTGAATCGTGAAGATTGGGTGATGGTTGTCTTTGATTACTCCTTGAACTTATTTTTAAAGGCTAAAAACAGAAAGGTATAGTTCTATTGTAATAAGTTTTACGAATAATCCGTATTTTGGCAAGGCAAAATAAGTTGTTTACACTTGCCACATTCCAAAGACCTCAGGCATCGTAGTTTCAGAGAGCTAATTTACAAGTTTTTCCTATAATGTGTTTATTTATGTACATTGAGGCATCAAACAAATTTCGCTCAATTTAAACGAAGTTATCGATTTTCTTTTTCCTCCCATTAATACACTGTATCACCCGAAGCTCGACCTCGGACAATTATAAAGAGGGCAATTGTCTATTTCAGTGTAAGATTTCTGTTTGTTTGAACGCACTTAAATACCGATTTTTCGGTCACATCGCGGAGGCTGTGGCACCTTACATTGGATTCATTCCCTGTGTTCAGGATGTAAAAACGCATCACGAGCGCTTTAAGATGATACCCCGCTTTGCACGTGCACATACGTGCAAAACGAGGCATCATTTCGAAAACCCTTCCCTAACGTTTCATCCTGAACGGAGGGCCGGTGTTTCTCGCATCACTACCATCACACCCTTCCCTTGTCTCCGACTGCTATCCCAGGTTAACGATTCGGTATAAGATCAATATACAGATAACAACATCGTGAAATTAACAGGATGCATGATTTGGAATAATTTTGGAATGAAATTGATTTAGTGTGTGGAGCGACTTTTGAGTGAATTTAATGGGAGGTAATCTAATCTCGCAAATTTTGTTCAGGATGAACAAAATTAGCGACATTTGTTACCTCCCTTTAATAAGATATGCATACAAGTTCCATAAAAAGCTTCGTATTTCTTCAATAAACTACCAGCCGATTTGAATAATATCAGTGAAATCTTTAAAACAATTTGTGTGAATGTGGATGACTTGGGGGCGAGGCGTTAATTGTCAGCCAATCAAAAAGGGTTCAGAGAATCTGACCACTCAATTAATGAACTCGTCATATACCTACATGTATATACTTATCGCTCGGAGAAAATTTTGACCAAGGGATTTGATAACTTTCGTCAGTCTTTTCTTCGATTACGAACAATCAAAATGGCTTTAGATTAATCCACATTTTCGTCTATATTTTTCGATTCATGAGAAATATACATAAAGATTTTATAATTATCGATTCATGAGAAATATACATAAAGATTTGTATAATTTTCACATTTGTTGATTTTTTAGAATTGGACATTATGACTGCTCATCGGAATTGAAAATAAGGCATTTAATATTATGTCGAAACTATTAAAGAATAAATAGTATCAAAATAGAGTTAAAACAAATGCTGTAATAACGGAGTTTATCCAAATCTGGGCAAAACAAAACCACTTTAGCCGTAACATATATAAACAAACAGCGTGAAAATATAACAGAAGTAAAGTGTAAAATAAAGTCAAAATAAAATTGGTTACTGCGGACATTAGTTTGACTGACCATTGAAAGTCCGTTTTTCGGATTGATCTTTATTGCAATTTTCTAAACTGACCCAGGGGGAAAAACAGATATAAAACACCTGTGGTGAAATCTCTGGTAAACCTGCGCAGACATTTTAATTTAACTCTGATTATTCTCCAGAATCAAATCATTCTGATGTCCAGATTATCAGAACCTACGTTTTGTGTGCAATACACACTTAAAGAAAGTAGATCGTACAGGAGTAATCGTAAAGGAACGTCATAAGATCTTTGTTTGGGATAAATGACGAACATCTCAAATTGAATTGAAAATAGGACATTATGCCGAAACTATTTAGAAAAATAGTATCAAAATACAGTTAAAACAAAATGCTGTAATAACGGAGTTTTTCCAAATCTGGGCACAACATAGTGCTTATAAAGTTCCTTTTGGGGTGTAGTAAGTTCTATTATACACAGTAACACAAATACCGATTTTTATTTTGAATTTAGTCGTTTGTCTAATCGTTATCCTTTTAGTAATGGTTGAGCGTTTTTAAATGGTTTGAGTGAGTGTTTGGATTGAACAAATGGAGCGCTAAGCGAGTGATTTAGAGTGGTTTTGATCCAGATGAATGTCACTTTCACGAAGTTGCTAACTGTATCTTTAAATGAGTGAAAAATAACAGCTATGAAACATGTATCGCTTTTAAACGAAAAACAAACAGCTATTTAAATTCTTTAGTGAAAAGGCAAACAAGAAACAAGTTGAAAATAAACTATATAATTTACTGTCAAAACAAATAATGTCCATGAATGAGAGTAGAGCACATGTAGAAAATTAACTGACGATGCCAAAAGAAATAAATATGAGAAGAAAATGTGTTTTCAATATGTATAAAATGGAGTCTAGACCGTAATAATTTGATAAAGATAAATAATGGTTCTGAAAATATGATTTTGGTCTTGCAAAAGTAACATTTTTTGTATTTAAATGGCGCGTCTGCAGTTTGAAAAATGCATTTTCTTTCAATTGATTCAAACTTGTTATCTTTAACATTAGATTAATATACGCCGACCGTTTTTGTCGAGCCTGCTTTTAGAAAGCGAGACATAAGTGTCACATTTTGATAGGATATATTTCATTCACTCATACATACAAAAATAATAGAAAAAATGAAAATAGAAATAGTCAAATTTTGTGGGAGGGATATTTTGGTCTTTTTTGTAATGGAATCGAGTCTCGAAAGTAGCGAGTTTAGATTGATATCGAAAACAGAATGAAAAAGAGGATAATCGTTTGATTCAGTGTAAGATCTATTTATATTTCATTGAGCGAACAACAAACGCTATATTTTCACGAGCCACAAGTGAAAATGTAGCTTTTGTTGTTCACGAAATGAAATATTAATCGATCTTACACGATAAACAAACGATTATTCTATTTCTTTAATGCAAAAATGAGACAAAATGTGAAATTTCTATGACATATTTTCGTAAAGCGCGCAATTTTGCACTGATTGCTATGCAACGTTCATTGTGACGTCACTTATTTCGCCCCGCATAGATGACGTCAGATAGGATGAAATGCACAAACGGGGGGTATAAGTTTTTGATAATTTCACTGCTTTTGCGGTGAGATTATCAAGTGATAATCTACCGTTATTTCTCGATAAACCACCGAAAAGCATTAAAGAAATTAGCCGTATTCTTTTTTCCAATCTACTCTTAGTGTTGTAGATTTGTTTGTCTTCACGGACCAATCGATGCATCAAAAATCCACACTAGCTACTTTAAGTAACATTGTGAAATTGACATTCATCTGAATCAAAACCATTCTAAATAGATAACTCAGTGCTCCAGTACTCCATTCATTCATTCCAAACAATTACTCAAAAGATTCAAAAGCGTCCAAAATTGACTTAAACAGATACTATCAAAAACAAATATAGCTTTAAAAAAAACATGATTCCACTGAAATAATTGAAACTGTAAGCCCTTGGTTTCAAGAAAAAAAAACTATTTACAGAAAATCTATGCATATTTTTTTTAAAAGGAATGACTGAATATCGATTATTTTGTTCATCAAGGACAAGATAAGCGATATTGGATTACATTCCATTAATTTTACTAAAAAACTCTCATTACACTCATTCAATTTCATTCCAAAATCATTCTTAAATTATTCATGTTGTCAATTTCACCATGTTGTTTACTGTTTTAAAATCTTGGAATGATTAAATGAATCTAAACGAAGTTGGAGAGCGTTTTGTAGACATTTGAAGGCATTTTGCATTCTTAAAGTTTGTTTTGGACGATTTTAGTGAGTAGTCTGATTGATATGAATTGAGCGCGCTGAGCGAACGAGTTAGATTGCTTGAAATCGGACTGGTCTTGTAATGCCTGATGTCCTTTACTGCACAGTCAGTAACGTTTTTAAGTTGACATTCGGCCGGCTCAGAACTATTCTAAATAGCTCGATCAGAGCAAAATCGGAAGCATTCAGTCCACTTGTTTTAGGAGAAAAAAAAAACATTCAAACAATCCGAAATCTTAAAAACGTGTCGAAGTCATTCGAAACGACCCTGAACTTAATTCAAATCGAAAAAAATATGGGAAAATATGGGGGGGGGGGGGTATCATCGCCATTTAACGCGATGTAAAACTCGCTCATCCAACTAACTGAATTTCATTCCGAAACCATGTCGATTTCAGGCTGCTGTTAACTGTACAAGAGGGATGCTTCTTCGACATACGTTTACCACTTCAGTATTTCGACATTTTATCCTCAATGACATCTTATAGGAATACTTGCATACTCATTCAACTCATTCCAAAAACAACTTGCGTGCAAAGCGGGTTATAATTCGCAAACAATTCGCACCTTTTCGTTTTTCTAAATGCAGGGCAGGTCAATTTCAGAATGCAGTTAACTGTACAAGTGTCATGCTTTTACGACAGACTTTCACCACTTCAGTTTTGCGACATTTTATCCCTAATGAAAACTATCGGGAATACTTTGCTGTACAAAACTTAGTAACGTTATGTAATCAAAGTGCTGTCAGCACTGTAAATCGTACATCATTGAGAGGCTGGGATAGTGCAATAGTTCGCCAATCAAAAGGGCTCAAATTTGAACAATAAAAGTTGGTAAAATCTTTAAATTTGTGAGTTTTTTGTCTTAACACTCCATCTTTTCGAGGACATCGCCAGCTCATCCAACCTCGAGGGTCCGATTTTGAAAGTTTGCTGATTCGATAGCTCTCTGCTAGTCTAAATTATTTCTTAGCAGATTTTTACGTTGTTATAATGAGCACGCGCCAAGCTAAAATCTTGTCTGTTAATATTATTCCTCTCTCTCTATAGAGTTTATAAGCCTGTTTAGCAACAAACATTTTTCATTAAACTATTTACAATTTTGATTACCAACATGTTTGTATTTCAAGCATTGGGTTTTCCCAAATACTGTAAATGCATTTTCCCTCAAGAAACACGTGAAATCGCCAACTATGCTATTTATATCTTTGGTTTCTGACCAATCGATTAAATCTAGCAGCACTCTATGATTATTCATGAGTTGTTCTAAAAATAGATCGCTCTTGCTGCTATCCTTGGGGAAATTCAAATGGCAGCCCGAGAGTCGCGTGAGATGATGTAATAATCTAAAATTGACTGTAATATGCATGCGCAGAAAAGACATTCATGTGAACGGAGTTACCCACTGGTGGTAGTAAACAAACTTCTCATTTACCGCTACAATAATTAATTTACCATGAAATATCGTTATCCCATTAAGAAATGTGATAAACTCGTGCAAAATACTATATAAAATAAGAAAAAAGTATTTGTTATTTAAAGTAATAGAGAATATTTATTTTTTTGTAATCGAATTGTTGTGCACTATTCTCGACGCCATTTTTGAATCCAAGTAACACCGGCCTGACCCAGGATCAGAAGCCTCGAGGTAGAAAGGTTACAATGACATCACTAGTGTCGAAACCGAGGCCGTTCTGATGGAAACCCGGTTAACTCGGGTCGAAACCGAGTCCGATATGAACTTACCCCTATATCAGTTTATCGTATGTTTTTGTCGGTTTATTTGTTGTTGAATAATTTTTCTTCATACTCAAATTTGAATTTAATGAAAATTGGATTGGAGCGTGATCAGAGTGCTCATTGAAATCAAATATTTCAAAATTACAAAATTATTTCTATTTGTTAAAACATGCGAAAAAAAAAGTAAACTTCCCACGCTCCCTGTTTGAGTGCAGACGACTATTGACTAATGACAAACAAGTTAATTGACACATTTCAAGCAGACGATGTCCACGTGGTCTGAATTTACGCGTGGGTTTTGACCGAGTGATAATCATAACAGAATTTGATTGGTTGTCAGCCCTACAACTGGTAAATGACCGTTCGAGAAAGTTCAGAGCAGTAATATTGTAAGTGCTACAAATTAATTATACAGTTAACCTATTGTACGTTTCAACTCCTTTACTCAACCGAAAATCTTGTTATAAACACTGAAAATACTAACTGGTAATTACTAAAAGCGAAAATTACATCAAATTTTGTATTAGCCTCTTCTCTATTTGTCGAAAAGTAAATAAGGTATAAACAAAGTTTGTAGATTGTGACTGAAAAGGCCGTTTCTTCGGTGTTTGAAAACACATAATTTGGTTTGAACACATTGCTCAGAAGATAATGGTAAAAATGTAGTGGGTCAAACAGACTGGATTTGGAAAACGGTAGATATAAATCTACTGCTTCGCAGTACGATTTAATACAAATGCAGACAACGCAATTATATCCTCGTATATTATCTTTTCGTACACTATTTCAGCCTTTGATAAAACAGTAGTATGATTACAAAATGTCGTAACTATGGCATCCTTGCATTCTGGCTGTTAAACCGTTTGCGAACGTTTAGAAACTGTTCATTAACTCTCCTGAAAAATTGCTCACACAAGAACAATCCTCTTTTTTTTAAATTAAGTCGCTCAATTTTAATCCCAATGCTATCATTATTGAAAAGTATATCAATTTTGCGATGATACAAATTTTGGAACCGAGAACCGTTGTTACGACTTTTTGGGGAACTTTGTTAGATACAGCAGGCCTGAGTTGGGATTCGGGCGCATGGAATTTTGGGTCTTTGATGAAATCATTTTTGATCGGTATAAAAGAGTTTTAATTTTTTGCCAAAAAGAACATTTGCTCTTTAGCTTGAAAAGCGAGGTTATTTCCATGTCAATTTAAGTAAAAGGGTTAATTAATGATTATTATCACAAAGGACAGTTTATAACACCGTGAATTGACACTCACTTGTCCTACGTTTAGGATCACTAAATGGTGGAAACAGTTTTCCGATTATACCCCGCTTTGCACTTTAGTGCACGTGCAAAGCGGGGTACAATTGGAAATCTGTTTGTACTATTTTGTGATTCTGAACGCAGGGCTGATCCGATCCGTAAAAAATCACTAGTTCAGCGGCCCGTTGATAACGGTCAGAACATTCATTCAAAACTCTCCGATAAAGTTCTCATTGCTTCATCATGGCATTTAAATGCATCAAATCAATTAATCAAATATGTAAGCTGTTTCTGATTGGGAGGTTGCCATTTTGTCAGTAAAGACAAAGAAATCTGTTCGATAGATTTCATAGACGGGACGTTTCAAAATACAAGTATTGGCGATATTATATGAAAGCCCCCTTTCATTTTCTTCAAAACTCTTCAAAAATCTTTCAAGTTCACGATGTTCTTAACTGTATTATATCTGACCCATTCTTCATGAAACAGTACATTTAAAAACACCGTGAAAATGACATGATGAATGATTTTAGAATGAAATTGAATGAACGAGAGGATAGGGTCTTGTATGAAATTAATGAGACGTAATCGAAGTTCGCTAAATTTGTTCTAGATGAAGAAAAGTTCCGATATTTTTACCTCCCTTTAACGAAATATGCATACAAGTTCTATATGTATTTTGTGAAGTCAAGGAAATCGTTGACTTTTTCTAGCGATCTGAATATAGTTCTTGGTCTTATCTATATGGTAATTTTGGAGCGTTTCTGGATGGTTTGAGCAAGTGTTTGGAATGAATGTTTCCTTGGAGAGTTGAATGAGCGATTTAGAATAGTTTTGAACGGAATGGGTGACAATTTTATTGTGTTCTTAACTGTTCATAAATGCTTAACTTTAGGACAAGAGTTAAACACGCGTGATCTATTTTTCTTTGTTATTTTACTGAAAAGAAAGAAAACTAACTGCTTGGGCAGCTTATTTGCCCCACCGAACTGAATATACTGATATGATTAGAAGAGAATTTAGTGAATGAATTAATTGAAGTATAATACGGGTTTATAAGGACGTCCGCTTAACCGGTTTAAGATTTTCCAACATTAAAAAAACCCGTTTGCGTTTGTGTGATCCTTATAAGACTATGGATCCAAGTTCATACTATATGAGGTTAACAAAACACGCAAAAAACTGTATAAATTCAAAATTTTATTTTGTTTTCACCAATTTTTGGGAACACGTTTTCCCATTTTGGAGTATTCAGAGAAAACGACAAGCGTGTATTCTACATTATGTCTTGTCTGTTTTTCAGAGAGAAAGCAAATAAAACTTTCGAAAAATGTGAAAAGAAGTCCTTCCTCATATCCCCGAATCAAAATATCAACACATTTGTTATTTCCAATATTTAAAATAGTGTTTTGAAATTTGAACAAATATACATGAATTACCTCCCTTTATTTTAACACACAAGCCAAAAAATGTAAAAATATAAGACTGTGACCCCATTTTTTTTCCATATCAGATACTTCATCATTACGTCACTAATTTATGTTGAAAGTATAACAAAAAGTTTAATAGTAGAACTATATTCATTTTACTGTGAAGCATGTATTATAAGCCCTAAAATAAAATGAAAAAAAAAAAAAAAAATTCTATCAAGGACCGAATAAAGATGTAATATTTTTTCTTTTGCTTCATTATAAACAAAACATTAATTGATGGCTGTCAGAATATCAACTTTTCCAAAAATAATTACGTCAAATCAAGGGTGTAATTTTCGAAGAATTACAAAGGTAGGCATAAAGAGGTATTGGTACCTATTTTCGAAGGGCTCTGAGATAAAATCTAGCAAGGTGACCACATTTTTTTTCTTTTTGAAAATCGAAATAAAATATTTAGATCTATGTAAATATTCAGGTCTAAAGAAAAGTTTGATAGTGAGAAAAGGCCGGGCGAGCTTCCTTAGGTGTGACATGCTTAAATATTTCTTCAAAGAAAAATTCATGATTGATGAATAACGTATAGAAAATTGACATCTGTCTGTTTAATACATATTTCCATCTGATCACAAAAAATGTGCAGTCTGATGAATGGTCACTAAAGGAACATTTAAGTGAAATTTGGTTGATATCCATCAGTGATGTTCTGATAAAATGTAAACTGAAACCAACTTCTAATCGGTCACTTCATGTTTTCCTCTTTTCAACATATTTGCAATAAAAGAATTTAATAGAACATTACGTTCCTGCAAAGACGAACCAATTTTAAGGATTTTGGTAAAAGAATTGTGTAAAAAGGACCGACAGAACGATTGTAGCAGACAAAAGAAGACACCAACCCTACTTTGAAAAAGTCACAAAACTCGCAAAATGCAGGGAATTTTCAAAATTCCAGTTGAAGAAATCCCGTTATGTTGTTGAAAAATCGCTATGCCTTCGATACCTTTTAGGTAGATGAATACATATAAGTAAAGAAAACATTATTTATGACGTTCATTTGCGTAAATGAGGTGAATTTGTTAAATTTACCCCACCCACCAATGTTAATTTTGAAATTGAGGGTACCCATGTTCTCATGCAAGCTAAATTGCTTTTCCTGGAGAAGTTTTTTATGCATTTGGGTTTTGCTATATACCAAGTGCATTGGCTATCGGAAATCATCAAACACTTGCATCTTTAACGTTGTTAAGTATTACTTTTCGTGCATTATTTGAGTGACCGATTAGAAGTTGGTTTAAGTTTAGTTTCCTCTTTATAACATACAGAGAAATGACCTCCGCCTACAAACGATATTTTTTTAATCAGATCACAATCGTTTATTGTAGACTTATAAAGGGTCACTAAAGAATACTTCCATTGAAATTTGGTTGATTTCCGTCGGTTAGATTCTGAGAAAATAATTTTCAAAGTTTCCACTAGATAAAATATAGGGAAATGAATTCCGCTCATAAAAGACGTATTTTTCATTTGATCACAATAATTCTTTGTGACTGATAAAGGGTCACTCAATGATAATTCCAGTGAAATATGGTTGATGTCTATCAGTAAGAGAAAAGTCACATATGATCATATTTGGAAATTAGCTATGCCAATTAAAGCCTCGTTTTTCATTGGATCAAAAATCTTTGAATGACTTTGATAGAGGGTCACCAAAGAATCATTCCTGTGATGTTCGGTTGAAATTCATCCAGTAGTTTTGAGGAAAAAGATTTTTAAAGAAAAGTTTACGACCGGAAGCACGGACGCACTGACGCACGGAGGCACGACGGACACAACGCCACATGTGACAATAGCCTAGTGGCCTTCGGCTAGTGGAGCTAAAAACTATACTAGGGATAAACAAGGAGGTCAGATTGCATGACAAAAGTTAGAAACTTTTCTTATGCAACCGGGCCTAGTATTGGTGCTGTATTTTACTAACTGCGACATTGACTTAGTTTCCAATAGTTACCGAATTATCTGTAAAATGACCCAGTTCTGGTGCGTTTTTATGTGCGAAAACATTTTAGGGTTGAAGTTTTAATATACCCCCGGGATTCTATTCCATGTATTATCTCTTTAAAGGGCGATTTACTTTTTATGACTTGCGCAGTGGATGTTTGATGCAAAAATGTCCCAGGTTTTTCACCAGTAAATGATTTAATCAATGGGCCGCACTCAATATTTATTCGTACTACTTTCCCCTCCGAAGGAAATGAAACTCATATGCCCTTGTAAGTTAGTCTTTTAATGTATCACATTGATTTTTTTACAGTTTAAAGCTTCTTTATTTCACATGGCAATAACACCCATGTAATATCAAAATATTGAATCGGGTTATGTCACTCTATTGACGTACGTCATATTATAAGACATAGTTACTGACCGTTTCCGGATGAAATAGACGATTCGTGTAGTACATTCGATGTGTGATTTTATTTTGTAACAGATCCCGCAAAATGGGGACTATCAAGCAAGCACTCTAAATGACGTAGGTATCACCTACGAAAAAATTAAAAACAACAAAAACAAAAACAACAGCAACCCCCCCAACACTATCTTTACTCTACAGAATTCAACCTCACCAGATAAGGGTTCCACATGTGATTAGAAAATCTTTTCTGAAAGTACTGGTCGAAGTTAAGCCAAACTTCAAGGGAAATTATTCTTGGGACATGCTCTTTAAGATTACTTTGTCAAAGTCTGGTCGGGGTCATTAACATGGGTGCTAAGGACGACAAAAAATGGGCCGCCATTGTGAAAAAATCCAGTTTGGGTCTACTGGTCAGAAATCACCCAAACTTCTCAGGAATTATTTTTTGAACATGCTCTTTCAGATTTCCGAAAATCCTGATTGGGATACATACATGGTTTCTATCTGCGGACGAGATATTAAAAAACTGGGCCTGCATGGTGAGATGTTATAAGAGGACCATGATCCTCCTTAATCGCTCACCATCGTATGCTTTACTCTGAATTGCCATAAAGCACAGGGACTCCTCACATGATAAATAAGCCTTATAAAATGATTTGGCTGAAAAAAATGGAATATAAATATAGACAAGGGATGGAACTCAATCAGGACCTATTCACCCCCGTACGTCATTCCAGCGTCCCTTTCTCGCAAATGTAAAGAGATATTCCCAAGGTTTAACACTCTACAACAGCCCAGGTCAATATACTTTGCGATTTAACTATGACCTTGGCCGGATAATTAACGCGTTTGAGCGTATGAATTGTCAAACTTCGAAATTTCTTCCAAAATTCGTCACTCGGACACGGTTGCGCAGAGACCCAGGCTACCCGTAAAATCCTATGCAGGGACCTTTCCGACGTAAATTAGCACTGTAGTCCTATCAATTATAATTTTCTTTCAAATATGCGAGCGAAAATCCTACCCTAAACGTTCTTGTAACTGCAGAACGAGCGAAAGTTTACTGCATTCTCGGATTTCTTTCAAGACGACTCCATAACGATTGTTGTCGTCATTTCGCATCACGTGACTGATTTTTAAGGCGGCGCTTTTGATTGGCTGCTAATAAAAGTAACAATAAACAATAACAAAGGCACACGTTTCTTTGTTTATCACACAACGACCGGTGGAAAAAAATGAACGAACGCCAAAAAGAAGCTGTAGATGTGGCTCTAAGAGGGCATAGCTTTTTGCTAATGGGCTCAGCGGGTACGGGCAAATCGTTTACCATAGAGAGAATTGCGGCAATGTTGAAGGAGTCGGGGGAAAATGTGCAGATCACTTGTGCAACTGGCATTGCATGCTCCGTGTATGGCGAGGCGGTGAACGCGTGCACCGTGCACAGATTCCTAGGGTTGCTCGATGGACGCTATGGACCAACAGAAATCAACAGAGTGCATGCCAGCAGCTCTAGTTATGAATACGTGAACACGAATTTAAAGGAATTAGATTGTTTACTTGTGGATGAATGCAGTATGATCAGCCAAAAAACTTTTGAAACAATTATTTCTGTGATACAGAGCAGTAAAAAAGACATGCCCCAGTTGATTTTCTGTGCTGATTTCCTTCAATTGCCACCAGTATCAAACACACTCTACCAAGACCCTGGAAAGTACTGTTTTCAGAGCAATTTATTTGGTCAAATATTTCAACACAGAGTAGTATTGACAGAAAATACCAGAATACACAATAATGATGGTAGATCTAACTTGATGAAAATGATTAATGAAGTTTTCAGTGGTGCCTTATCAAATGAGAGTGAGGACCTACTTAGGCAGCTGAATAGACCCCTGGATGATTCAAAAACATCGGTTAAACTTTTTTCCAAAAATGAAAGAGTTGATGATTTCAACAGAAAAAAACATAATTGACCACTCAGGGAAATTATATGAATTTAAGTCAGAAGATACTGGATCCACAAAAATCCTAGAAACCATAACAGCTCCTAAACATGGTGGCTTAATGCTGGTTGCCCTGTCATTTTGATCCAGAACTTATTAAATAAATTGGTGAATGGATTAAAGGTACAAATTATATCATTGGAGAATGGGCCTGTTGTCCAATTTGTGAATGGAATAACTCAAAATATTGGAAAAGTGAAATTCTCAGGTATGTTTCATAAAATTACTTCAACTAGAAACTTTGAGTATGCATTAATCCTCTGATCAAGCCTTTCTAACTAAGCACATCTAGCTCAGTTAGTAATGGGCTGTCTATCTTGGGTTTTGAAATCCAACTCTGGCTCTGCCGACTTTCACCGACATTTCACCAAAGTGAATGTGAAAAAAGCCATTTGTCTCCAACCATAGGGCACATGAAAAGAAGAAGTATGCTTAAAAATCACAGGAAGCTACTGGTAGGTGCACAAGCCTTTGGAATATAACTGCAATAATGTTAATAGTGCCTTTAAACTCCATACAAAAGAAACAAAATATTTTTCTAGCAACTTAATGCATTGATTTCAATGAGGGTCTAAAAATAATTGCTCTCAAAATTAATGATACTTTTGAATGAAACCAAATCAATATTTTGTTTCAAAATAGTAAAGCATTTCACAACCTTGATGCAAAATAGTGGATGGTCTAAAAGGAAACTTTAGTTTGTAAATTGTAGCCAACATTTTCCTTTTTTAAATATATTTTTGTTTATCACTTAGATTTGTGCCCTTGGCAAGTTGCAATGATGGTATAAAAGTTAACCCTATCTATCTATACTACATACTGCCTATCCCCTTTCAGGTATTACTGGCAGGTACGGATACTCATTCAGGGTGATTTTCAATTTGGTGTGAAAATTTCGAGAGGCAGTGGAATATTTGTTTTTTCTTTAAGGGTGTCCACTGATACCCATTTACAGCTTGGTGGACTGATGTAGTGACTATTAAGTTTCTTGCCCAAGGTAACACCTTGCCGTCAACAGGGCTTGAACCCTGGTGAAAACATTTATTTAAAAAAAGCTTATTATCACTTTGGTGAGCCAGTATTGGATTCTGCAACATAAGGATACAGGTAAAAAGGTATTATATTGTTTAATGTGATTGAATTATAAAGAAAATGTCATTGTTAACATGAGCTTTTACTGTCTTTTTTCAGTGTTCAGTCCATCAGAGAACAAAGACATAGCCACACGTAAACAGTACCCTTTGAAACTTGCCTATTTCACATTCCTCTATCCTTCTAAATTTAGATGTTGTTTGAAACAAATATTGCCCATTGTTTGGACATTTGAACCATTTTGAAAGCAGGCAGTATTAACTAACATCACCCTGCACATTTGTGTCGGCTGATGTTTGTATATACTGTTGTCTACCAAGGCTTTGTGTTTGGAACAGCTTCACAAGACTAGAGTATTTCACTTTGTGATTTTTTTTGTTCGATCTAACCTGGCCATCACACATGAATAGTGTGGCACTGTGGCTATATTTTTGGAAGGTGAGAGTCCAACTGGGAATTCAATATTTTATAGTTATACTCAGCGGGTGAGTAAAGTGATGTTACCATAGCCTGATCAAAGCTGATGTCTTGCTGAAGTCATCCCTATTGATGTGTACATGTAGTCTGAACATGAGAATACATACATCCAATGGTTCTTCGTAAAATGCAGTGTTAGGTTTATGAATAGATTTAAGCTTCTATTTTCTGGATATATCTTTTTCAAACAGCATTTTAGCTCTGCTTTTTAAAACGCAACAACAATATGAAAACATTGGTATGGCTATAGCTTGTTGTGTTGTTGATGTGGTCGCGTGAAAAGTTTGAAACTCTGCAACATCTCTTGTATTTCTGATTGCATTCTTTGAAACTTGGAAAGAGCAGGAAAGGTAGATAACTCTAATTTCTACAATCATTTATGTGTGAATTGATAGAAACCCGATTATCAAAATAATAGTCGCGTCACTAGCCACTGTATTCATAATTTTTTTCACTCATGTTTTGTTTCTTTTTGACAGTGAATTATATACATATCAGTTAGCTTACAAAATGTAGCAATTACAGCTTAAGTAAGTTGCAATTAACAGAAATGTAGCAAATTGAAAATGTGATGCTTTTATTTTTAAGTCGTTTCATTCATTATCATTCATTTCAGCCTTTCTCAAAATCTAAGGGCTAAGGGGCTGGTACCCCTTGATGATCTGCCCTTATTTTTTAACATGTGCAAGAGCAACTGGTCAGATTATAAAACTAATTCCTAAACTAAAGATTAACCTTTTGTTTATGAATTGATTCAGATTATTTTAAAAATTTCTAAAATAACAGCAAATTCAAGAAAACCAAGAAAGGGGCTTTTGAATATCAAAAGGGGGGATCATTTTCAGTGTGTGTACTAGGATTCAAAAGTTAGGGGTGAAAGTTGATGAAAATCATCAACATTGCAAACAAGATGTAAAGTTATCTTTCTCTATGTAAAAAAATCCCCCATCACCTTCAAAAACAGGAGAGATTTGTATGTGTGTGCTCCCTAGAATAGATACTGCATTTTCCTATTGTAGTAAAGATTTGTCTGAATTTCTGCATAGGCATATCTAGAACTTTAAAACTTTTACGCAATTTATACGCACTCAGAAGGCGTCACGCAACCAATGAATATACATTAGGATAAAGGGGATATGTTGATAGTGACAAAAGATGAATGCCCTCCATCCGCTCCCTTTTTAGCTCCACTGGCCGAAGGCCACTGGGGCTAGTGTCATTGCGTTGTGTCCGTCGTGCGTCAGTGCATCCGGTCGTAAACTTTTTCTTTAAAATCTTCTCCTCAGAAACTTCTGGGTGAATTTCAATCAAACTTCACAGGAATGATCTTCGGGTGACCCTCTTTCAAAGTTGTTCAAGAAATTTTGAACTAATGAAAAACAGGGATTTAATGGGCCTGGCTAATTTCAAAATATGGTAAAAAGCGAGTTTTCTCACATCAGTAGAACCCAAAATATCTAAAAATTTAGTCTAAGATTTTATTTGCTGTTACAAGAATTTCAAGCCTGTGGAGCGACTCAAGCCATTAATTGCTTTCTAGTTTATGATTTGAGCGTTGGTGAACAATCAGCTCGAAAAAGCTGTAGTTTTTGAGGCTATGATCATTCATCAACAATATTTTTTCAACTGATGATTATTTACTTTACTAACTTGCATTAATTGTGTAATAGGAGTTACGGCCTTGTTACTGTAAGAAATTATTTTACTACACAACCCCCTGAACCCATCCTCCCCCTCCACACACACCTAAATCCACCACTGCATTAGAACTAGAGGACAAAGTACAATTTTCCATACTACCTCTTTCAGGGATCAATTCAATTTAAAGGAATTGTTACTACATGTAATTGTTTGTCAAATCCTATAGTGTGGTTACTCAGTGATTTGGATTAATTATCAAAACACTTTTTAAAAAAAGGAGTTCTACATAAGCATTGTTATATCTAAAAAAAAAGTCATTGCTTTTTCTCTCACATCTCTTTTTCACGATCGTTTTGCATTATTATCAAAAGCAGAAGCCTTCTCATTTTATAACAATGTTCCAAATATATATATATAAAAAGTCATTGTTTTTTCTCTCACGATCTTTTTATCTTCCCTTCCCCCCCTCCACTCTCTCCCTCCCTCTCTCTCTTTGGGACAATCAGCTTACCAATTAACGATCATCGTGAGTGAATTTATTTGTCAAAATACATATAGTTTCAATCAAAAAGTTCTTTCTTAGATCACATTTTCTATTTTCCATCTGTTTTTCAAAAATTTCCCGCATTTCCCTCGTTTACACAATGATTTTAAACCCGATTTTCAAGATAAGCGCACGTTAAAACGGAAACCACCTACCTTCACACACCCTTTTATCATTGCCCAATGAGAAAGTTCGTTACAAATCCATATTCGCCGTTGAAGACGTAGTCACTGACCTTGTCACGTGATGAAGCAATGGAGTCCTCTTGAAAGAAATCCGAGAATGCAGTAAACTTTCGCTCGTTCTGCAGTTACAAGAACGTTTAGGGTAGGATTTTCGCTCGCATATTTGAAAGAAAATTATAATTGATAGGACTACAATGCTAATTTACGTCGGAAAGGTCCATGCATAGGATTTTACGGGTAGCCTGGGTCTCTGCGCATCCGTGTCCGAGTGACGAATTTTGGAAGAAATTTCGAAGTTTGACGTTTCATACGCTCAAACGCGTTAATTATTCGGCCAAGGTCATAGTTAAATCGCAAAGTATGTTGACTTGGGCTGTTGTAGAGTGTTTAACCTTGGGAATATCTCTTTATATTTGCGAGAAAGGGACGCTGGAATGACGTACGGGGGTGAATAGGTCCTGATTGAGTTCCATCCCTTGTCTATATTTATATACCATTTTTATTTTTTTCAGCCAAATCATTTTATAAGGCTTATTTATCATGTGCAGAGTCCCTGTGCCTTAAAGGACATTTAAATGTCAAGTAATAAAAGCCTATTTGTTTTTTTTTTTTGCAAAACCGTTTTTGTTATACCTTAAATATACCACTAAATATAGTCATAGACATTTACATGCTTAGCACAATACGCAATCATATTGAAAAAAAATGCTTCTGCAAACTTATATGTATGTACAGCTAGTGACATCGTAAATTGACTGTCATTCCGTTAAAAGATATTCCAATTCACCCACTCAGCGCTCCATTCATTTAGTCCAAATACTCACTGAAACCATTCAAAAACGCTTCAAAATCACTGAAAATGATAAGATTAATAACTACGTTCAAGTAAAAATCGATAGATAAAAATCGACGGTTTCTCTAACATAATTGAATTTTGTAAGCGTATGATGGGTTCATGAAGACATGGCACGCCTATCAAAGATCATGTAGCATATTTTGGTAAAGAGGGGTAATAAAAATCGCTATTTTGTTCATCTTGAACAAAATAAGTATCGATAGATAAAATTCGACGGTTTAACTTACATAATTGAATTTTGTAAGCGTATGATGGGTTCATGAAGACATGGAACGCCAATCAAAGAACATGTGGCATATTTTATTTAAGGGGAGGGGGGGGGTGTTAATAAATATTGCTATTTTTGGTTCATCTTGAACAAAACTTGCGATGTTGGATTACCTTCCTTGAAATTCATTCAAACTCGCTCCACACACTCATTCAATTTCATTCCCAAATCATTACAAAATCATTTATCTTGTCAATTTCACGATATTCACAACTGTATGTACATGTTCATACATCAGTCTTTTATAAGAAGGTAATTTGCTATTACGGCTCCTTTTTCTATTAGATAAGTTGTATTGCTGCCAAATATCAATCTGCCCTGCGTTCAGGATGACAAAGCGGCGCGAACAGTTAGCCATTTATACCCTGCTTTGAACGTGCACTTGCGTGCAAAGCGGGGTATAATTGGCATACTGTTTGCACCGCTTTGTCATCCTGAACGCAGGGCAGGATCCTCTGTATGACATCCTTATGAAGTTTGAAAAAGATTAAACCAAATTTATAACGTATTGGCTTGTAACATAGAAAATGTCGTTGAGGCGTTTTACCACGGGAAAAACCTCCAAAAGAAACCAAGTCTTTCCTCATGACCAGCTCTGCGTTCAGGATAAAAACGTTAGCGAACCGTTTTCGAAATGATACCTCGCTTTTCACGTATGTGCACGTGCAAAGCGGGGTATCATCTCAAAGCGCTCGCGAAACGTTTTTACATCCTGAACACAGGGCAGATAATCGTCCAGGGCAAGTCACTGTATGATTGTCTTTGATTTTGGCATCAAGTTGTACCCTTGACCCTAACCTTGACATTTGACCCAATTCTTACATTTTGAATGATAAGGTCTAGAATAGTATTGAGTCAAAAATAAAGGTTGGAAGATGATTGCCCTTGAATCTGGAATCATGTTGAACATTTGAATCCGGTCGTGACCCTTGGCCTTTCTTTCTTAGATATTTAATCGTTAGGTATAGCATGCTGCTAAAATGTTGAAGTGTTGGTGCACGATTTTATTTGATTTTGACATGATGTTTAAACCGTGTGCCTAACCCTGACCTTTGATATACCTTCTTGAATTCAGAAAAGTAGGATCTAAACAGTATGATATCAAAAATAAAGGTTAAAAGATGCTTTTCTTTGATTCTAGCATCATGTTAAGGGGTTTTCTTTGATCTTGAACTTTTGACCTAATTTGTTAAATATTGATATATTAGGACTCGATCTTTACAGTACTTTTATAGAAGTAGTGGTAGACGATTGTCATCGACTCTGGTATCATGTTGAATGTTTGACCCTGACCTATGACCTAATTTCTTTGATATTAAATTGTTAGGTCTAGAACTATATTATGTTAACAGATAAAAAATTGCTGTAATGTACAGCAAAGTGAATTGTGTCGCCTTTAAGGTAGCAATGGACAGTGGCCTCCCGACTCTATAAACCGGAAGTGGGTTTTCGTTTATTTTACGGCTCTTTTTGCGCGTTGTTTAATAAGACCGGTTTTCGTATGATTCTGCGTATGAAAAATACGTAGAATAATGATGGTAAAATTTCATAACTTAGCTTCTTTTCAACATTTGATACCAATTAAATAGCTGGATCATTTAATTTAACAATAAAAATGCGTTTAAAGCGTCATTTAATCAGGAGGGGTCACTTTAAAATAACGAAAACTTTCTTATTAGCATGGAAAGGTATGCTGAATTTTTTAACAAATAAAGGAAAAATATGGGTTTTAAACATATGGGAAAATAAGAAAAATTCATTGGGTAATTTCTTAAAAAAATATGTTTTTGTTGCAATTTTACCCCGTAAAATTACAAAAATTAGTGCATTTTAGCTTTTGAAGGCAAAATGTGCAAATACAATTGATCAAAGAGAGATTTTATTGGCAACATCAATTGTGTACATGTATAAGGTCTATCAAAATGTATGTGTTTATAGCTATAATATGGTACTGAGCTTATACTAGATCTAAAACGAATATAACCGTTTTACTGAAAAATGGCCAATACCACCGAAGGGCAGATAACTCTAGCATGAACACGAGCATGGAAAGGTACCTTCAAATTTTGAAATAATGACTACACAATGTTAATCTACAACATATGTGAGCAAGAAAAAAATTCATTGGGCGGAAAAAATGACGCCATGTGTCCATTGCTACCTTAAAGAATGACAGCTTAGTTATGAAAAAAATGGTTGGGACTTCAGTTAAGAATGGTGAAAAATTATCACCAATACATTCACGCATCTTTAGTTCACGACAAGTTTTTTTCGGTGTAAAAAGCAGAGCTAAAATGAATGTTTACAATTCTGAACTTCACAAAATAGTACTGCTTTAAAACAAAAACTAGTCCCGCATAAAAGGTTGTAGCTAATTATGTGGAGGAGTTTAAAAATGTATTTTTTAATCCAAAAATAATAGATTGCCATTTAACTGAAATTTGTTTTTTATCATTTTGGGCATGACCATCGCAAGTGATAGGAAATCGAATATTTTCTCTAAAGAATAAGTAGAACTTTCGCCAATCTTGGTACGATAATATACTTGGGAATAAGTAAAAAAAATACGAGATGTTGATAAGAAAATTCATTTTAGAACGAGACTGACCTAAGGTTCTTTTTAACACGTTCCATTTTTCCTGTCCGCTCATGAAACTTAAGTCAATGACAGTTGAGTTATGTTGAATACTTGACAGATTAAGAAAAAGAAGGTTTACATGTATTAATTACCTTTGTTTTATTTGGTGCAGTTGCGCTACGTTTAGAGAATTCAGAGTGAAAATACTACACCTTACCATTCTCTCATTTTGGGGGGCAAATCCGGATTTTGCGGACACTTTTACAGAGAAACCACGGGAACATTGTGACAACGTTTCCTTACAATGGCCCACTTGTTTATGATTTTGTTCAAAGATATCAAAGTGAACATTGTAACGTCCTGTCATGCCTATATTTATGGATCAATCAAAGTTCGCGATTGATTTTCGAAAAGGGTCAACATCTCGGAAAAAGTCCATCGAAGTTGGTTTTGCAATTTAGGAGATGTCGTTCAAAGCTTTCTTAGTAAAAATTGCTACGCCCTGCCACACCAATGTTTAGGCTATTGGTCAATCAAAATTTCGCGAACAATTCAAAAGTGGATCACCTAAGGAACACTCTAGCAAAAAAATAATATTGAGATTGGTCCAGCGGTTCAGAAGGATATGTCGTTCAAAGACTTCATAGGGAGAATGCCAGGCCTATATTTTTGGGCCATTCAGTAGTTAGAGGGCACATTGTGACAAAGTTTCGTTCAAATTGACCCGGTGTTTCAGGAGAAGGAGAAATTTTATGATTGTTGACAGCGGACGACGCTGGGTGATCCGTAAAGGTTTGCTTGAGCACGTTGCGCTCAGTAGAGCTAAAAAGAAGACTAGTGAAGATGAATTTTGTGTCAATGCCTGAAAATTATTGCTGCTCTGCAAAGTGATATGGAACTTAATTAACAATATTTCATACAATTCCAGTGATAAAAAAAGAAATAATAAAAATAGAAAAAAGATGCTATTAGAGCAGTTGAAGTGCATCGACTTTGTCTTGGATTTTGATTCATCAGACAAATATTCAACTTGAGTTGTTTTAAATGAATGGGAAAAATCGCTTCTGACGGTTTGAACGCGATTAGAGCTCTTTTGAACCTGGGGTCGTTTTTACTTGCACTCAACTCATCCAGTAGAAAAACTCGGTCCCACTACATAGTCTATAATATCGTAGAGTATATTTCATAAAACATGTACCGTATTTCACCTTAAGAAGCGCCCTCCCTAATAAACGCGCCCCCATAAAATACGATTTCCAGGCCCTGGAATATCCGACTTATACCCAACCGTCTACTGTCCGTGGTGAAAAAAACAGTCTCAACGTTTATTTTACTAGAGCCACTCCACGACGCGATGTTCAAAAGATTATAGTTTAACTATTTTCTATCCCGATCGCGATTAGGGTGCTTACAAGATTTAAGTCATCATCAAAAGATCGCTCAACTCCTGAAAACTAGCGCGAACAAAATTGCTGTGGAAGCGCAAATGGTTAAAATGCAATGGGTACCGAAATACGGCACAAAACTTAAACTAATTTTCGTAATACATGAGGTTTGACATCAAACATCATTTTTTTTTCTTTTTTATTACTCCAACAACGTAAATGAAATAGAATACTTCAAAACCTACATGCGATAGAAATTTCCTTTCTTCATGTTGTTACGAAAATATTGCTGAAATCATTGTACATTCTTCAAATATCAAATTAAATCCGAGTCAAATGATTTAATCGGAGTCAAAAATCATACTGTTAAAACAAGAGAAACCTATAAAATCTCATGTGTAACTGAATATAAAAGCGACGTCTTGTGCAAAGATCTGGGGACTTCAAAGGGTGCCGACACCTGGTGACCCAGCTAGCTCCAAACGTGTTATGTTTTTTCTACGACATGCTTCGTCTCCAGTACTTTACCGGGTGTACAGTGCCGTTAAACATTGCTATGTTTATCTTTTTAAATATTATTTTGTGTTTTTTTATTATCATATCAAATCACTGTTTAAAAATGTGCGGATTCATAGAATTAAATTGCTGATGCATACACACATTACAACACAATTGAACGAAGATTAAATATTTTTCTATTTGTAATACATGTAACTATACTTATTAGATAATCGTTTATAAAATGGATTTGGTATTAGATTAGGGGCCGTGTTATACGCTGGGCCTAGTTGCCGATGCGTCTAGTTGATAGGTCATCATAAGTTCTTTAATTCAATAAGACATATAGACATATCCTATGTTGCCTTGAACTGGTTGGAGTTCAGCCATACATGCCCAGGAACAGCCGGAAGAAAAAAACGAAAAACTGAAAGACGAAATAAACGTCCCTTTGAAAATGTAATTTCATAAACTTTAAAGTTTGTTTTACGTTTTAATGAACTTCAAAATATGTTATGTGGTAATGCTTGAATATTTGACCTTGTAAACAGCCGTTGTGTAATATGAACATGGGCGACACAATAGCAAATATTAGTAGCTGATTGTCTTTAAAACTGACCTTATGTTTGGCTTTGACTTTGACCTGCTTTCTGAAATGTCTCATTATTAGTTTTAGACTGTTTTATGTCACGAACTCATTTTGGTAGAAGATTATCTCTAATTCTGGCATCTTTTTGAACCATTTTTACTGACCTTGACCTACTGTCTAAAATTTTTATTTACTTGAATTTATTATAAATCAATTCATGTTTAACCTATTTTTCCTTGATGTGATTCCAATGGAGCGATACTTGGCCATCCCCGGCCAAGTATTTCTATTTATTAACCTCAGCGATTTGGCGTACCAGCCCTGCAACCAAGATGACAAAAGGGTAAAATCTATTTTCAAATTATACCCCGTTTTGCACGTGCACTTGCTAATAAGACTAATATAATTTGCAAACAAATTTCACCATTTCTTTTTCATCCTGAACGCAGAGCTAATCTGTAGCATCTTTTTTTAAGCTTGCAAAAATAGTTCAATCAAAGTAATTGTTTCATTATGAAGAAATCGTGGTGGTGTGCATAGGCGTAACTAGGATTTTGAAATTTATACGCAATCAGAAGGCGACAACTAATGTAAGATAAAAGCGATACATGTGGAATGTGACAATAGGTGATTTTTTTCCGTCTGCACTTCTTTCAGTTATGATTTGAGTGTTGGTGAATAATCAAAACTTCGTAACTACAGCTTAAATAAGCTGTAGTTTCGATGTTATGGTCATTCATCAATGACATCTTCGAAAAAGGATTTATTCCTATAACTCACTTGCATAATTTGTGTAATGGGAGCTACGCCCTTGGTACGTCTTTTTCAATTATCTTTTCTCACCTAGCTCCCTTTGTCTTCTTTCACGAACAGCCTTCTATGGCTACTGGGACCCCTATTCCCCCCACAGGGGGAATTTTGTACACTATGATTTTCTGAAAGGTACACGTATAAGCAACGTTTTAAGGCGAGTGGGGCTTTTGTAAGTTACGTTACTTTGAAATCATTCACCCTATATCCTTATAAAATGCTATATTTTTCTCCCATTTTGTAAAATTCTTTGCGCAGATTTCAATTTAAACTAGTATCTCAAGCATGATTCTTGAGTCTGAATAACCAAACAATCGCAGAATCTGTATGAAATATACGTTATAATTACAAAATTGGTTCAACATTTTCGCCTATAAAGATATTGGCGTTTGGGCGCCTCAAATATTCAACACTTGTTGGCAAATCTTATAAGATAATATGATGATAGAAATGGTTTATAATTGATTAAGACAATGAACCATTGTAAATGACAAATTAGTCGGCTTATAATAATTTATGGGTAAATTGCTTGCTTTAGAGTAACGTATTTTTTAAACAGCTAGATGGCTAGATGCCTAAAAATGTACAAAATCTCCCAAAGAATACAAGCCATTAAAAAACACACACACATTTAACAAAACTTTCAGTGAGACAATAATGAATACATAAAATTGAAATTTAAATGTAACGTATTTTACTTCCATACTTGCATTAAAGAGATATTTCTTCCAAGCCATTCTATAGATGGGCTACAAATGCCCCGAAAATCACAAACATCATTAAAAAAAACACAATATCAATTAAGTTCTTGCTAAATTACAGTTAGTTACTTTAACAAGACATACAAGTAATATTGTTATATGAAATTGTAATGGGTTGCTTTATTTAAAGTAACGTATCTCGCATTTGCCCCAATGGCCAGGATGCTAACAAGTTTCAGATTCCTAAATATTGCATAGGCATTTAAAATGCACTGTTAACAACGTTCTCAGTGGGGGCAAACATGGAAAAATTATAACGTTGAGATGGCGGGGGAATTTTAGAGACCACACTTTTCTTAAAGCCCATGGTATATAGAACATTTTTAGACAGTTAAGATCAGCCTGTCTCTAACAAAATCCCATGACAAATCCCATATGTTAAAAGATGTATGTTTCGCCATGCCAGCCCATCTATACCTTTAACACAAAAACGAGATTATTAATCATAATTTTAACTTTTTAGTGCGTTCGATCAGCTATTCCTCTTTTTATCGTCTTTGCTTTCGGATGAGCACTCACACTCTTTGCCGTTTTTCCTTTTTTGCTCGCCTTGCCCTTTAAATACTTGTTAATTTCAAATTTCTGGCAACGTCCGGGGAAAGAAATACAGTATTCTAGTGACTCAGACTTTCAATATTGATCGTAAGTTAATTGTTAGTATGTCCCAGACCCCCAAATGGAAAGTCATTCTTCACCTTTGACTAAGACGGATATTGTTAACTATATGTCTAAATCCATCTTCTTAGTAAAGAAAAGAATTGCCGTCTTATTGAAATTTTGGTTTTGTTTGAAGACACGCCGCAGTCTTATCGCACATGTAGTAAAAAACTCCGTACAGCTTACCTAAATCAAATTTATTCTAAATCGTTCGCTCAATTACAAAAATGTATCATTCAGTGAGGCCTGTATTGGCCTGATATCACCTGTCTGATAATAACACAACATGATATCAGGTTGTCTATTTGAAGAAACAATTTGCTTACATTTTCACCTAAATTTCTTTGGTTTTTTAGGATTTTTAACAATTAAGCAAAGAAATATAATTGCATGATACATCTAAATAGAACATGTTGGAGGTCTTTTAGAATATCAATGTTTTTTTTAATCTAGGCTACGAGAAATTATCATAACTCGGCAAAGCCTCGTCATGATAATTTCTCCCAACCTCGACTAGATATCACTGATATTTTAAAACTCTAACATATTTGCTCTATATCAATCTCTACAATCACCCCAAATGCTTCGAAATCGTTCCAAACGATCAACATCTTCATTCAAATCTATATCATTCATTACGATTAAATTACTTGAGCCTGTTCGTTACATTTCCAACAATTTAAAATATGTATGAGGGACAAACATTGAGTAACGTAGACAGCCATTTAGTGTAAATATAAAGTAACATGATGGTCCACTGATACTTTGAGACCTTATCTTTCTACAAAATGCATGGTGAAGATCATGATCATACTGTGCTGATTGATGCACAGGCTGGTCAGAGTCTTTTCATCGCAGTTATTTTAAATTGTTGGAAATCCCACGCAAAGGCTCGCTTGGTTTTGTTTTGGAAGCATCCACGATAGTAAACAAATCTATTTACAGGAAAAACGTAGATGTTCTCAAAGGAGCGGAATAAAATACCGATAACTTGGATAAGCGATATCATTTACCTCCATTTATTTTCGTTTAAAACTCGCTCATCCAAATAATTCAATTTTATTCTAAAATCAATCTGCTTCAGATGAAAATACGAGACCTTGGTCTCCCTTCTTCGAAGTGTGCTCACTATTGTAATTTGAATACTTCTGGTTTTATAAAACAAGTGCATTTACTCATTAATGATACCTTGCCACAAACGTTTGACAAAAACCTATTTAATGAAAAAAAAAAAAGAAGAAAAAACCCGGCTTAATTTCAACACGAATAAACATGAAATAACCTTTAACAGTACGTGCATGTTCTAAAATCTTGACCATTTTCCCGTTGCAAATCCTTCTTTTTCACAAAGTTAACTTACAACATCGCGTAATTGACAATGTGAATAAATTAAAATGATTTCTAATGAATTAAACGAGGTGGGTGTGCGAGTATTGAATGAAATTAGAGGCTAGTGTCGATATATTATTACTCCCCTTTGACCAAATATTAGTTTGTTTCTTCTTTTTTTTTTCGTATTCGAAAAAGGTTCAACACCAAGTTATAAAATCGTAAAATGATTTGACACGATTTGTATTGATTTGTTGACCGATTTTATAGCATTTTTTTTTTATTTTTTTTTGAGTAATTTGGGTGTGTGGTTTGAATGTACCACATGGAACGTTCGCCAGGGTTTGTTTAAAACATTTCTATTCTAGAATCGGTTAAGATAAGCTCCTTTCGATAAAATCTCATCAACGATCCTATATTTTAAAACAGAATCGTGAAAGATTATGAGAAGGCACAGATATCGGATAGTACTATTTTCCCCACAATTCTAGTTTCATTTTTTTAATAAGGAAATAATTCATGTCGTTTTTGAACTTGAACTTACTGAAAAGCTCTTTGAATTCCTCAGGGAGTGGTTTTCATAAGACATCATATCATATTTATCCGCAGCACGAAATATTAATTTACTTTTATCAATTACTCAAACAGGATTGGTTAACACTTCTTTGATCGCATCTTACACTTCCTTAACTTGTCGTTCTGTTGATACAATTAAGACACGCCAACTTGTGGTGTTCAAATAATAATAGTTCGTAAATGGAATAATGATAATCATAATATGATTAATTATCATTATTATTATGACTATAACTATTATTATCATCATTATTATTTTATTATTATTATTATTATTATTATTATTATTATTATTATTATTATTATTATTATTATTATTATTATTATTATTATTATTATTATTATTATCATAATTATTATTATTATTATCATTATTATTATTATTATTATTATTATTATTATTATTATTATTATTATTATTATCTAAACAATAATAAAAGCAATAATAATAATAAGGAGTTTATCTAGAGACTGTATATCTGGTTTCCCATTCTTCCATACGAGCGAAAAAGTTCGGTATACAAATACGAGGGATGATCCAGAAGTTCGTATAATTGATCCATAACTTTGGCAATTCTAGCTTGTTCAGAGTAAAATTTTTAGTGTGTGAAGTTCATTATCTACCAAGAGTACAAATGTTATTTTTTTTTTGTAAAAATTATATCAAGCGGCCTTGAATTTCGTTACCATAGTAGCATATGTAGTCTTAGGCGGGGGAGCGTACAAAAATCATAGAAATCTTTTACATAATATAATGACGTCGCATTCGACGTTCTTAATCCCCCGCCTACGTGCGAGGTCTATGTATCTGATTAGTCACTATATAGCCGCTGTATAACTTACAAATTTGAAAATTTCCACATTTATTACACATATGTTGCATTAAATAGATGTATAATTTCTATTTTGATAGACATCTTTTCTGAAGATTACTAACCGCCTTTTACGAATTTCTGGATCAACCCTCGTATTTACGCAAAATTATACAAGACCAATTTAATGTTAACCCGTTGCCAAACAGTTCATCTATTTGAAGTCCCTGAATAAAGAAAATTTGGAAAACATCGAGGACTATCAAGAAATTGCTTGTCAATAGCAATTTATTTATTGCCCATATGTTATCTTCACATGACGACAAAACCAGTGAGCGATTTTCAAAGTCTCATCATCTTAAATTTAATATTAACTACACCTTTGAATTAGGACTAGCCTAAAATTTTCTTGGTCTGGAAAAGGTTAAGTTAAATACACACAAATTTATTAATTACCGCAACTTCAGCTTATGAAAGCAAAGGTTGTAATAGGTTGATAGAGATAACGTAATTTATGCTATCATTTTAGTTACAATGAATTGATATTCGACTTTTACTAAATGTTATTTATTTCAATTATAGAAAACAGTGTGATTAGATGAAATAGATGATTTTACCATCAGTTTTAAGTAATAGTATTATGTTTCGATTAGGTTAATAACAGGAAACACACTGTCTGTTTTATGTATTAAATCAAATAGCTACAGTTAGTAACTTTATGAAATTGACAACCATCTATATCAAAACCATCTTAATCGCTCACTCAGCGCTCCATTCATTAACTTATAACACTCATACAAACCGTTGAAAACGTTCCAAAATACTGAAAAAGATAAAACCAATAACTACTTCCCAAAAATATATAAAAAGCAAAATTCGCGATTTCACTGATATAATTGAAATTGTAGGCGTCTGGTTTGTTCTTGAAAAAAGAAAGCTATTCATAGAACTTGAAGGCATATTTTATTAAATGGAGGTAATAGATATCGCTATTTTTGTTCATTTTGAACAAAATTTGCGATATTGGATTATCTCCCTTTCATTTCACTCAAAACCTTTTCAATTCCATTACAAAATAATTCCAAAACCAATCACCTATTTTACGATTCTGTCAACTGTAAATGAAATGAAATAAATCAAATTGCTGAAGCGGGTTATTAGGCTGTTGGTTTAACTTCATATCCAAGGAGTGTTCATCACAGTTTAGATCTGTTTTACGCGTATTTTTAAACAGTATAAACTGTGGAGAAGGAGGCATTTGACATGCAAAAACAATTCAGCAGCTTAAACGCATTTCCAAAGATTTATCATAATGATACATAAACAAATAATCTAAACAAAATAGAGCACACAGATTATATACAGTCTCACTTCACAAAAATGAGCCCCTATTTAACAACAGCACTACCCCAGAAACACGTCCATCGTCACTAGCTCTACAATTTCGCTTTCTAGAAGACGATTAACTTCCCACACCAAGCTCACAAGATGATAGTGAGAAATTCCTAAATTTTAGATGTAAAAGTACGTTGAATCCACCCAATCTGTTGGCTTAAAGAATCCGATACACATCTAAAGAAATGTTGACGAAACAAGAGAAACAATCAATTCGATCACTGAAAAGAAACAATAACATCATCATAAATCTAGCCGACAAAGGGTATTCCGTTAATGTCCTAGAATATTATATATCTGAAGCAGAGCGTCACGCATTTTTATATGCAATTAACGAAAGACCCTACATTAGATTTCCAAGAAAATATTACAGAAACGCTGAACAAAATGATTGACTCCGGTTTTATCTGTAAAGATAACTTATAAAATTTGTCCGTGAAAAATCCGAGGGAAGACTGATTTTACCTCCTACCCCTAATTCACAAGCCTTGTAACCCCGGAAGACCAATTGTGTCAGCAGTTAACGGTCACTCTTCTGAACGCATATAAGAATTAATTGACATACGCTAAACAACCACTGTTGTAAATCCACCTTCAGATGTGAAAACACCACGGACTTCCTCTGTAAGATTGAAACAGAAACCATTTCAAATGAAACGTTATTGGCCTCCATGGAAGTGACTTTTTTATTTTAATCGATTTTTTTAACACGATAAATGTTAGAATGAACTTTATTTCCTTCGTGGTCCTATCTCATTCTAGATCTTATCCTGCACCTAGAGAGATACAATTGTTTTTAACCATTGCTACCCACTAAAACAGCTGGGTGGAATTTGGGCTTGTCTGTAAAGTGTCCTCCCAAATACAATATCCGCCTCCGCTGAAGCTCGAACCTGCAATCACTAGGCTACGAGTCGAGCGCGCTTACAACTCGGCCTACAAGCAAGGCTTTACAACAAAATACCACACGAAGATGGCATTATAGCCTGCAAAGAAGTTTGGAGCAGATAGGATGTCAAAGATCTGCCTTGCTACATTTATTAACACTTATCCTTGGGTGCATCAACTTCGAGTAAAATGGCAACACGACCTTCACATTCAAAGTACACGAATGGATACAAAAATGACACCTCTTATGCAAACATCTGGAACGGTAACGACTTATGGCAGTGCCATATATCAGCCGTTTTCAAGACTAAGATTCATCAAGGATAGAGACACCACAGAGAATGCCTGTATCGCTCCAATGGCTTTAACATCTTCAAACTTTCATAAAACATAGCTTACTTTGACTGACAACAACACTTTGGCGTCTCTTTAGAAATACTTTGTAAAGATTTACTTGGTCTGGCCCTCGTTACATCAAAATGCATAACCACCATTAACCTACATACCCTTTACAAATCCGATTAACACAAAAAAGGTGATTGCAATAGGTAGACCATTCTAAACACATTTTTAAAAACAATTTGAGTAAATGATCATTCATGGAACATTAATAGCAAGATTTTTTGAGATTTCAAGATGTAAATTGGTCCTACACTGCCACGCCCACATTTATGGGTCAATCAAAATTTCATGACCAATTTAAGTGAATATGCTCTAAAGGTATATTCATGGCAAGTTTCATTGAAATATGCCAAAATAAGTGGGAATGAGATTTTTTTTAAAGATTTTAGATAAAAAAAAAGCCCAAAACTGAAACGCCAATTTTGCCGGTCAATCAAAATTTCCTTGATAATTTAATAAAGAGACACCCAATGGATCATTCATGCCAAGTGTCATTGAAATCCGCACCGATTGTTTGGAAGGAGAAGATTTTTAAAACAATTGAAGTGAAAATAGCCCCGCTCTGCCACATTCTCATTTGGGCATTAATCAAAATTTATTGAACAACTTTAGAAGAGGGTCACCCAAGGATCATTCATTGCAAAATTTCATTGAAATCCGGTTTATAACTTTGGAGGAGAAGATTTTTAAGGTTTTTAAGTGAAAATGAGCTCCACCCCACGTGCCATACCCACAATTTAGGGCCAATCCATATTTTTTGAATAATTTAAGAAGAAGGTCACCCAAAGATCATTCATGCCAAGTTTATTGCAATCCGCCACAATTGTTTGGGAGGAGAAGATTTTCAAAGATTTTATAGAAAAAAAGCCTCGTCCTGCCACCCCCATTTTTTGGGGTCAATCCAAACTTTGAATTACTTTAGAAGAGGGTCACCAAAGAAACATTTCTGCCAAGTTTCAACTGAATCCGACTATTGGTTTAGGAGGAGAAATGTTAAAAGAAAAGTTTATGCACGCACGGACGCACGACGAACACACCGTCATGACAATAGCTCGCTGGCCTTCGGCTAGTGGAGCTAATATGAATTCCAAACTAAATCAAACAACTTTAATCCATCAATTAAGTTTAATTCTGAAGTTTAGAATTAACAGCACATCTTTTAAGACTGTGTATGTATATCACGCCTGGATGAAAACGAAATACACGTATGTTTTAATACAAATCAACAAACATCAATTTATAACTCACAACAGCTGCTGATGCCAATCGAAGTGATCTCTTGCTATGTAACCAAGTTGTTCAGCAACCAAGCATAATTCCTTTCGATATGACGAATTATCCCGTCTTGCCAAATGTAAACTCAAAGGTAGACAAACATTGGCCCAAGATTGAGTCATCCAGTAAAATCGGAAAAATGTTTCCCGAGAAACCAGTTTTGCATACGGCAGACCTAAGTCCCTTCGAGACTTTCCCGCGAAAGCCATATTACAGTTAAAAACATCGTGAAATTGACACTTATGTCGATCAAAATCATTCTTTATCATTCACTCAGCGCTCAATCCATTCATTCAAAATACTCATTGAAATCGATCAAAAACGCTCAAAAGACATAAGAAAGCATTGAAAAATCGTTCAAGACTATCAACAATAAATTCAAATCGATCTATCTATTCTACGATTTAAATAGCTGGTGTTGACTTCTAAGTGTCTGATTGGCCAACGAAGACGTACAAACAGAAAAATACGAATATTTTATTAAAGGGAGGTAATTAATTTAGTTAATTTTGTTAATCTTGAACAAAATGTGCAATATTGGATTACCTCCCTTGGATTTCACTCAAAACTCGCTCCACACACTCATTCATTTTTATTCGGAATCCGAATTCATTCCGAAATCATTCACATTGTCAATTTCACTATGTTTTTAACTGTAAGTACTGTTGCACCAATTACTCTCTTACAAGTCTCGACACTCAGTAGTCAAAGGTGCAATATCATGCAAACACATACCTCCAAGACGCATATTGGCTCTATTTCCGAAATTAGAGGTTCACATAATCGCAAAACCTCAAAATCACGTGTACCTCATGACTGGAAGGAAAATCACGACAGACCTATCATATAAGTCATCTTCACTGGATACAGCCTTTCGGATAAACAATAACGTCGTCTTAACACAAAGGGCAAATTTTACCCGCATACTAACGTAACCTACTTGTCTTACCTGCATATTTTCAGCCAGTCCATTAAAATAGGATTGATTCTTCTTTTAATTTTCACTGTATGATGTCATTGAACTCCTGATGAAGAAACAGAAAGTTTAGAAAACGCTAGGCTTCAATCAATAACCCTAATGTACTCTGTTTCTTTGTTTATATATTAAGGTTTTTTTGTCTCAGTTTGAACGCTCAGAAAACGTCAGAATTAGCGCTTTATCGTTTCGACAAAGACCTCAAGCATATGTCAGATAAGGATATATTTAAATGATCCCCGGGAATGAAGAAAAGGGTGGCACTTTGGGAAAATTTAAATTTTCGTATGCCGGATACCTGACGTTGCTGTGGTCATTATAATCAGGTGCAGTCACAAAAATATACGCTTTTCTCATTTTTTATTTGATTTAATTAATCAAAAGAATACTTAATTGATTGTCATTGTACAAACTATCAGAAATAGTTATTGGAAGTTACATAAACAAAGGCATTCTTCTTGGAACTTTATGGACACCCCTCGTAGGTCTTACGAATATAACCATATGTCCTCTGACAATGGGTTAAAGGGGATAACAGTGCAATATTCTGCTAAAAAAGTGAAAATAACAAAACAATTGGGTATAAAGAGAGAAAATAATAGGATAATCATTTCCTTGAACTTAACACATATATCTTATGTCGTTAAAATCTCGTTACAGTGTTCTACTGGGAGTGGAGGGAAGAAACATAGTAATATCTAAATTCATCCCCTCCTGACAATTTCTTTTTTTTTTAAACGGGTTTTTTTATCCTTGTTAGTAATTTTCAATAATAAATTTTCAACTTCATTTTGAATGTGAAGTTATGGATGTATCTTAATTGTAGAAGTTCTTACTGTTTTTTTTTTTTTTTTTTTTTTTTTTTTTGAGAAGGCATAACTATAATTTCCTAAATACAGAATAAAAGTAATTTAGAAAAAATCCGTTATAGCCACTTAAGTACTGGAATAATAAATGATTTATTCATTTCGGTTTCTTAGGATGATTACTATAGCATATCGACAGTTAAAAACATTGAGAAATTGACGTTCATTTCGATCAAAACAATTCTTTATCATTCAATCGGCACTCCATTCATTCACTCTAAACACTCACTCAAATCGTTCAAAATACGCTAAAAATCAATGTCTTACTTTGATCTAAGGAGCGAACTCCTTTAGTAAGATTGATATTTTTTCGTTCACCACTCGTGAAAATATCTATTTATTCCTCATACAAATGAACCACAATGGGTTAAAAATTTCTTCCTCTCAAAGTGTGAGTGTGTCATATTTTTAAAACACAAACGATTATTTTCATCCAGTTATTTTTCAAGTAATGATACAAGAAATACTTGAGGCACAGGGGTGGGGGGTGGGGGGGGTATTCTACTAGTCTTAATTCCAAGGTAACCAGTACAAACATTTAATTTCTTTTAGTAAACGAATGAAAAGTTCTCTTTTTGAGATAAATACCTTTAGCAATACTATTACATTCATACACTAGCTTTCAGCGACACAGCCGCCTGCATTAGGTGAATCCCATGAATTGAACCCATTTCAATTCATAGGATTCACCTGATGACGGAGTCTGTGCCGCTGAAAGCTAGTGTATAAATATAAGAATATTATCAAAATGCTTTCAAAAAAGTTTAAGGAAATGGAGATTTTAAGAAAGCGGGTCAAGGCCAGTGTTAATGGTTTAAAAAATGCCAGAATCAAAGCTAATCATCTGCAACGATTAATTTGTGACATAAACAGTCCTACAACTAATATTTAGATAATAGGTCAGGTTCAGGGCCACAAGTAAAACACTATGTCAGAATCATTTAAGACAATCATCTTCTAACATTTGTAAGTAACATAGAAATATAGTTCCAGTTCAAATCATTCAGTATTAAAGAAAGAAGGTCAAGGTCAGAGTCAACTTGATTTTAAAATCAAAGATAATCATCTATAAAACCTTCATTGATTGAATGCAATCTTAGATCCTATAATTATAAATTTGACACTGTACGTCAAAGGTCGAGGTCAATGGTTCAACAGGTTGCTTGAATCAAAGACAGTCATCTAAAAACATTTTAATTGACCTGATATAGTTCTAGGCCAAATCATTTATTATTTAAGAAAGTAGGTCAAAGGCGAGGGTCATACTTTAATATGATGCCAGAATCATAGACCAACCTTTCGAATTACCTCAAAACAGTCCTAGACCCTACATTTCAAAATGTTAAAAAATAGTTCAAAGGACATGGCTCGTTGAAAAAGGTTCATCTTGAAGCCAGAATCAAAGACAACAATATTCGTACCTTTCTTAATTGTCTTTATACAGTCCAAAACCCTAGAATTCTATATCTAAGAAAGTAGGTCAAATGTTATTGTTAAGGGTTTATTAGGATTCTAGAATCAAAGACAATTATCGCTAAACACTTGTGGGTAGCAGATTTAGTTCTTGGCCTTATTATTCAACACTTTTACACGAAAGTAATTCAAGGCCACGATCGCTGTCAAAAATTGTACTTGATGCCTAATCTACGACAATCATCTACCAACTTTATTGTTATATACAGTTCTTGACATGATAAATCAATTTTGTTTTAAAAAAGTTGATCGAAGTTAAAAGTAAGGGACAAGGGTTCAATATGATGCAAGAATCGAAAACAATCATCTAGCAAACTTCCGAATGTTATAGAATAGTTTAAGACCTATTTATCCAATACTTTAGATAGTAGGGCTAAGGTAAGTGTCAAACATTCAAAATGATACCAGAGTCAAAGTCAATCAATTACCAACTTTTCTTATTGACTTAAAACAGTCCTTGACCCCATAATTCAAAATGTTCAAAAAGTAAGTTAAAGGTCATAGTTTGGATCAAGGGTTCATTATGATACTAGAATCAAAAATCCATCAACCAATCTTCCTAATTGACTTTTTACAGTCCTTGACCATATGATTTGATTCTAAGAAAATAGACCATTTTTCATGGTAATGGTAAAGATTTCATAACAGTTATCAGAATCAAAAGGGATCATCTACCAACACTTCTGAGTAGCAAAATATAGTTCTTGTCATACTTGTTCAATATTCAAGAAAGTAGGCCAAAGGTCAATAACTAGGGTCAAACATTCAACAAGATGCCGGATTCCATGATAGTAATCATCTTCCGCCCTTTGCTATGGATTTAATACAGTCCCAGACCTGATAAATGAATATTTCAAAAAAGTAGTTCAAAGATCAAGATTGGGGTCAAGGATTTAATATGATGCCAGAATGAAAGAAAATCATCTACCGACATTTCTTATAAACTTAATACAGTGTAAGACCCTGTGATTCAAAATTTTAAAGTAGATAAAAGGTCAAGGTTAGGACCAATGTCTCAACATGATGCCAGAATCAAATACAATCATCTACCGACCTTTCTTAGTGTTTGATCTAATATTTAATGGAATAGTACAAAGGTCAAAGCAAGCGTCTTACATTTTATATGAGGCAAGAAAATTAAAACAATGATCTACCAAAATTTCTAATTGATTAAATAAAGTCATTAAGTCAAAGACTGTTTAATTCACAATTTTAGTAAGGAGGTCAAAGGACATGGTTCGGGTCAAGGGTTAAACATGATGCTAGAATCAATGACAATCATCTGTCAACCATTCTTATTGTCTTAGTACTGCCCTTTGTCATACATTAATAAATATAAGGAAGTAGGTCATGGTCACGGTCAAGGGTCAAACAGGGTGCCAAAACCAAAGACAATAATCTACCAATACTTACATTCTTAAACAAAATTATTCATATATAATATCTAGTTAGATATTTAGCGTTTCATATTCCTGTCTTTCGGCTCTTTTTTGTTGACTTGAAAACCTTAAATAAGTACAGAAATTCATTGTCAAACCAGAATTCAACAAGGATATCTGAGTGAGCTTATCCTAAGGACCATATCAATGAAGGTTGAACACTGATAGTTTCAATGAAGCAAGATTTTAAAAAGATCGATTATGTCTCTTTTCGATGACTCAAATATCCATACAACCTTTGTGTGTAGCCAATTTATCATCTAAACGAAGCAATCTAAAGGAAGACGACTTACGGAGCATTCGTGTGAAGCTTTTTTTTACAATAAAAAATGTAGTTTTTTACAGAAGATTTTTTTTGTATTTAAATATGAAGGCCCATTTTTGTTGACTCGACCACCCAAACAACCCGAACATATAACCCGATCAGGATTGTAAGATAAATTTGAAAGAGCATTTCAAAAAAATAATTCCTGTGAAGTTTGGGTGATTTCTGACCAGTTAAATCAAAGAAGATTTCTTATATAGTCCGTTTGACTTCTATATGGACCAACCTTTTCATCAATTACATAAAATTGAACGAAGGATTTGTATAAGGTAAAATCTTAATTTCAGCTTAATACCATTTCAAAAAATATTTTTTGAACACAAAACGATTTCAAAATAATGATTTTGTCAATCTAGTTAAAGATATTATTTTCGGATTTTCCGCTCTTAAACACGAGGTGTGATGGAGGCTGTTTAGTAGTAAAAATGAAAACATAATTGTAAAATCACGTGGCTTTATACAAAACATTTGACAGATGAAATGACCTTTTTTTCCTTATTTGGATATACTAATTAGCATATCAACAGTCATGCCATCTTGAACTAAAATAGCACGTGATTTTTTACCGTTATAACTCGCCTTCTTATCAAGTTTTCCTCGTGAAATTCCCAACAACTTCGTTAAATAATGCTTTTTGATTGGTCTTAACATGTGAATATGGGGTTCATCTCAAAATAGATAAAACAATTATCAATTATCTGGTCAAACGGTTTCTGAACAAAGAGAGAATGTATTGAGATTTGATATCCAAAGGTACTTATAATCTTCGACAATCTTAATTTTATAAAAATAGTCAATTTTTTACTAAAACTACTTACTTAAAATCTTACACTTTTGACTCGGCCCCTATGCAAATCTGTACTATTTTTGGTTATACAACTCGCTGTTCCGTTTAATACAGACGCAAGTAGGTATGAAAAGGTGAAAGTTTACACGTAGACGGAAGGACAAAATCATTATTTGACGTTCAAAAATTCTGAAAAAACAGAACTCGTCATTGTATTAGTTGGAAAATATTACATGACAAGAACAATATACGTTTTATTAATTCATTTCTGAGATTTTGAGCGAAATGTTGGTCCATATAGAAGTCAAACGGACTATACGTATTTCACCATGCAGGCCCATTTTAGTGACCCCCCATATATATGATGTTACCAATCCGATCAGAATTTAATGTAAAATTCTGAAAGGGCATGTCCAAAAAATATTCCTGTGAAGTCTGGTTGCGTTCTGACCAGTTTTTTCAGAGAAGAAGATATTTGTTTATAAAAGAAATCACCTTGTGGGACCATTATTTTGGGTGACATGACAGTAGTTGCTTCGTGTTATATACCCGAGCGGAATTTAACGACGCAATCTGAAAGAGCATCATTCCGGTAACGATCGCTTAAATTCTGACCCGTAGTTTCAGACATGAATGCCTTTTTTTAATTTTCACCATTGGACTCATTTTTTGTGACTCAACAGCCCGTAGAACCCATGATG
Organism: Fragum whitleyi; assembly: GCA_948146395.1. NCBI lineage: Eukaryota > Metazoa > Mollusca > Bivalvia > Cardiida > Cardiidae > Fragum > Fragum whitleyi. Next base: position 23,149,134 of record OX411557.1, read on the forward strand.
TCAACCTGCCCGGCGTTCAGGATCACAAAACGGTGCAAACAGTTTTCCAATTATACCCCGCTTTGCACGCAAGTGCACGTTCAAAGCGGGGCATAATTGGAAAACTGTTTGCACCGTTTTGTTATCCTCAACGCAGGGCAGATCGGAATTTTACAAAATGAATTTGAGAGAGCACCATAATTAGACGTGTAATGATCATATATATTCAATGAATAGAGCAATGAGAAATCAGTTCCTACAATAGAACTCTGGTACGAGGGCCATCCAAGAAATAGTGAGACTGGTTCTATATCTCGAAAACTAAAAAAGATTTTAAAACGATGTTTTTTTACATGCAGGTACATTATCTTCTCCCGCATTAATTTTTCATATCAACCAGTATGTTACCATGACGTTGTGTTGATGATGAAACAAAGAATAACTGGCCAGATGAATATCAAAATAACAGAAATATTATGTTTTTAAAGTGTTTAATTTCAGGACATTGAAGAAACTGGAAATGCTGTTGCAATGAATATTATGCAAGGATAAAGTCCTTTCTCACTTTACCTTATTTCTACTGACTACTTTCATCATGAGTGGTAAAATTGAATTTTATCAAAAAACTTCGTGTTTTTTCTTTATTTTGATCAAAAATACATTATTCATCAAATAATATATTTGCATTTTGAAATTTGATCAAGATTTTTTTATTAAAGATACCATCTAATATCTTTAAGAAAGACATCTCGTACAAAATTTGTTGTCAAAACTTACGAGTACATCACTGTAGTAATACATTTGGATACCCTCCCATTTTTTCAGAACGACGTTGTCTGATAAAAAGGATGTATTCGTCATGAAATATGACATTGTTTCTGTCGTAAATTTTACAACCATTGTCTACCACTTAGATATAATACCAAATATTTATCAATGTAATTTGAGTGAAAAAACATCAGGTATTGAACTTTTTCAAATCATTGAAGTATCAAGGGGTTAACATGACCATTATGACAAATAACACCCCCTTCTGATGCCCTTCTGTTGCCTAGCAAAAAGGTTCCATAAATTGCATGAAGGTAAGAGTCTGCCAAACATAGAATGAGATGTAACACTAAACAATATTGGAACAGTAATCTCACATAGGTGAACAAGACGGGCATTATAGCAGAAGTCTCACTTTTTATTGGATGATCCACGTACATGTATTTAAAACTTAAATAGGGGATACTTGTCTATTTTATCGTAACATCGATTGAATTTTTATTGCGTGAAACACTCACATAAGCTTTAATTCCCTACGTTTAAAACTTCAGCTACCTAGTTATTATTATTTGAAAACGTTTAAATAGAAATATTTATATATTGTGCATGTACCTTTATCGTGGTAACAATCGCGGAAAATGCAATTCTGTTCAATGGAAGCGTGGATTGCGTTCAAAAGAAAATCCCACTGTAATGGTTGAAAAATTGAGATTAATTTACAGCAGTTCGCATGACATATTGCTTTTTTCTGACTCTCTGAACAAATAAAACTAATTTCGAATTTTACAATAGATGTTTTCGTGACTCCCAACTATATATCCACATTGTAATTGGATCAGTTATATAATAAGATTGAAACCCTTAAAGATAAAAAATACACGTTACGGGGAGTGTTCAAATAATTCGAGAGTGTCATCCTTATGTTTATTGTATAGTTTGATATTGTCTCCATATATCTAAAGAGCGTAGGGGGTATTTTTACACTTTGATATTGCAATTAAAAAAATGATTAAATTAATTAATTTTATTAATGGATTGAACAACTTTTGTGTTGCTCTTCCTGCATTAGTCAACTTACAGTCAACTAACAATGGCTGTAATACAATGTATATTATATTGTATATATTATATTGTGTTTTAAAGAAATACCAGTTTTATATAACGTTATTTTACAGGACTCAATAAGTCCTGCGTATAAGGGCTGCACTAAGAACTATAAAAATCACACCAAATCTTGACCCCCCCCCCCCTCACTAAAAGGTACAAAGTAACAACTTCAAGCGGTTACAGAAAGATTATTAGAATGTAAAAAAATCTTTGATTATATCCAGTAAAACTAGACATAATGGGTTTATATAAATAAAGAACAAACGGCAACAGCATAAAGATTTGTTCAGGTAACAATTTGGGAAATATGACTTAAAAATGTATTTCGCGAGGTAAAGGTTTATTTTAGATAATTCAAGCGGTTGGGGAAAACATAAGAGGAATTCCATTAAATATTTCAGCATATCCAGTCAAAACAGACACTGTGCGAACAGAGCCAAACGAACAACAATATCAAAAATTTATTTTCTTCAAAGCCATGTTAGCCATGACACGGGTATTTTACATGTAATCTTTTAACTACCGTAGTCAAGGCATTTCGCGAAAAAAAGGTTAGGAGATCATTACTGTAGGTATTTAAAGGTTGTCGAATTCGAAAAAGCAACGTTGCCACGCAGAAATAATGACCCCCTTTACATTTAAAATTACTTATTTATGAGACAGTAGCTAATCAAATGAAAACATATTATTGGTAATGAACATAAGAAAAAATGTTTCAAAAAATGTTTAAAAAAAATGATACATTTTCTAAAATTTGGAAATGACAGTCGAATTCGTTCCGTAATTTAAAAATCGCAAAAACTAGAATAAGGAAATCTTTGTGTTTTAGCATACAATGCATGCTATTAAATGTGATGCGTTTATATTCAAATGAAAATTTTGAGAATTTATCAGATTTAAATACTGAAGATTGCCGCCATCTTGCATTTATACAGATGGTATTATGAGCCAGTTTTATCTTTTAATGTACTTGAACATGTAAATAAGGAATCAGTTGACTGCCATTTTAAATATAGTTGTGAAGTAATTTAAAGAATAAAATTCTGATATTTAATTAAAGCTTTCAAAAAGATTCACGAAAGGACAGCATGCTTTTTATGCTACATGTATGAGGAAAGCACGATATTCTATAATCATTTGTGGCGTTTGACCTCAATTAATAACTGTTTATTATACCCCGCACCTACGAATAAGAGGGGGTATACTGGTTTCCTATGGCTGCATGTCTGCCTGTCTGTCCTTCCGTCTGTTCGAAGACATAATTTAATCCGAAAGTTCTCTCAGAGACTATTCTAGCTACAGCTTTGAAAATTATACATAATGGGTATCTGCATATGGAGTTGTGCAGCTTTAATTTTGAAGCCCCTATTCTCATTGATAGCTGAATTTTCTCCCCTTGTTCATGCAATGATAACTGAATTATTGTTGTCCGGAGCATTTCTCCTACGACATTGCATGTACTTACTTCAAACTATCAAATAATATGCTTCTGCATTCGAAGTTGTGCACTTTCAATTTTGAAGTTCCTACTATGTTAGGTTGCCGAATTGTCTTGCCTTACAATTGTTACTTTCACATAATACTTTATTATCCTGAGCTGTTGTCTTGAATTATGACATGTACTGAAGTGATGTTTAAACACAGTGTAGCTGGCATCTTGTCCAGCCAAGGGTTACGAACGTTTTACTTATCTAACCCTTGGCTAATTGAATCGGTAATTTCTGTAAGCGTGACGTCAAAGAACGGAAATTGCGACGGACCAATCAGTAACCTTCTTACAAAAAGGTCCGAAATCGGGAAGTATGTAAGGTCAATATGACCCGCGGCTACTTGCCAGATGTGAATTTAACCCTTAAAATTGCGCTTAACCCCTTCAGTTTTAAGTGACACTTAGTAAGACTGAAATACACAATCAAAAAAAGCTGTGCGAAATTCCTATATCTATTCAAAAGACAACTAGTGTGACAATTTATCTTTTTAATAATTTGATGGAACATTGAAGGGTTCTCAAATTCAGCTTTTTTGCCCTCGAAGTATTACGTTTTTCAATGTTTATCTCAAATTTTAAATTATTTAACCCATCAATACCGGTTTAAGTTTGCACTGTTTTTAAACCTCATCGAAAGGAAACTCCAATAAAGCAGAATGTTTTTACATTGAAGTTGGCGAAATTTTGAGATCGGAATGAATTCAATAATTAAGCCGTCTTATAGAAATAACAGTCATATTAATTCTTTATTTCAGAAATTTTCCTAACGTCTTTTTCATCAGGTTTTTCTTTAAGCACATCAAATGACCTACGAGGAATGAATAGAATTTATTTTATATGTAATTTTTTAATTTGAAAGATACCTGTGTTGTAGGTAGTCACAAGGTTTCAATAAATTTTAAAATTAAACTTGCTATGAAACAATTTATTCGCGACGTTTTAAACGAAGCAATAACGTGCAGCGTTCAATAAAAATCGAATTACACATGTATTTCTAAAAAAAGGATTATTTGATTTTCTTTTCTTATATATTTGAAATATTCGTTTATTGTGATTGGCCAGTCAAAAATCTCGCGGCTACAGCTTATTCAAATTATGATAAAGTATTTTTGGTCGCCCGTTGACTATATTCTATATATTATGGAAATTCATTTGCTTTCAAAATAAAAAAAAAATAAAAAAAACTTGCCAATTTCTTTTTTCATATATTGCAAAAAGAGTAATACTAGTTTACATAGAAATATTATGAGAATAAAGACAATGTACAATAATAATGAAAACAAAAGTTTAGCATTCGAATTAATTATGATAAAAGGAATTGAATTATATTTTGTTGATTTTATAAATCAACCAGTCACCAAAAAAGCCCTATACATTTCTTTAAACCAGGAATGAAGGGGTAATCTATACAGTCGTCGGCATACTAAAGGTTGCCATAGAGATTAAATGGCACAGATGCTGTTTGTTAGAAGCTCTCTGATTGGCAGTTACAGAAATCGCGATTGACCTTTTGATTGGTCGGCTAAAAATAAATCGTACAGAATTTACCTATTCATTCAGTCAAGGGGTATTCGAGAAGAAGCTATCGATTCGATACCCCTTGACTCAGAAGATGTGTAGCTGGTAATGTAACCTTGTGCTTCTGAAGTTTTAAGGGCCCCATTAAAATTACTAGCTGAACTATATACCCTTGAACTCGTATATTTTTATATGTTGTTATTACCTGGAGCATTTTCCTACATAATTGCTGCTAGTAATTTGATATATACGAGGGATGTTCCGAAAGTTTTGAGACTCTGCTTATATCTTTTGAACTACAAGTCGAAGAATAACGAAACCTAGTTAAACATAAAGCAGAACGTCCCTTCCTTTAACAAATTGCTGAAAAAGTAATTGAAAAATGGGTATTATTACCAAATCATACCTTTTATGACATGCTAGTTGAGCACTTCGAAGTGCTTTAAAATTTCAATATTTTACCAAAATTTGTTTCCTCATAGTTAGACGAATCTGACGCGAAAGATATTGCAAAGTACCCCAAGCCGATGTAATAGCGTCACTATAACACTTTATTTAATATTTTCAAGAACATGTTTTGTATAATTGAATGAGTATCTGTTGCACAATTGGGAAAAAGTGTAGTGCAGGGGCCCGTTTTACTAAACATCGTACGATCATTTTTTACGCAAGTCTAAAATTAAAGTTTCTCCACAGTATTGAACAAATATGAATCTCTGCCATGCACCATCTCATTAGAATCGTCTTCTAAAGACGGTTCCATTGAGATTTTGCAAGGTAGAATCGAATGATAAATGAAAACATAAGGTACGATTTTAGATCTTGCCTACGATTTTTTTTCGTAAGACATTTAGTAAAACTCGTCCCATGTGTTTAAAATGGCCACAAAAATACGAACATTGACGTTAAAAACAGACAACGGTGTTGTGAAAATAGGGGGCATTGAGTGAGTGGTCACCTAATACCGATTGTCTCAAACGAGTCATTAATAAACTGATAAAAACGAGGCTGCCCTGATTTTTTATCTGTTTATAGGTGACGAGTTTAATAAATTCTGTATCTAACAAATTCGATATTCGAATTTTGGTTATAAAACGAGAACATTACGGTAATTTATAGATCATGTTATTCCGTGAAACATATAACGCGTTTTCGAAATGACTTCGGCAGATCTATTTTGACGTTATTTCCCTTACAAAAATATAACGTTGTTATATTCGTTCTTATCTCAATAGCATAGTTATTCCACTAGTGTAATAACACCTGTGTATACAGTAAAACCCCTCCTTCCGACCACCCCGGAAAACCGTGCACCCCGCTATTACGAACGATTTTCGACAGAACGGAACTATTTGTTCTTTATTTTAATGGTCGCGAACCCCTCTAATGCGAGCACCCCGCTATTCCGAATTACGACCAGTAATTTCAGTACAAACGCCGTATATTACACTATTACGAACCTCGCTAAAAAGACCAGTAACTTCACACCTCCGGATCGACCATCCGAATTTCACGCTAAGTAAGTACGACACTAATTGGGTACGAATGGATCAACAATGGATTATCGAATTTTTCGATATCGTGATTAAACAAACCACTATTGTGTTTTGGTGTTATTTTCAAACAAACAACTTTAAGTGGTCAATTGTTTTGATACACTGCATACGTCTATCAATTAAAGATGTTACATTGTTAACTGGAGCAAGGAAACCGAAAGTAATGCTAATTATGGAAACATACAGGAAATCGTTTTCGGCGATCTGCTGACCGATTGTAAATTTGCTTATGAATGATAGGTTTCGTTTTTAGGATTTTACTGTATGTATGCGCTACATTTACGGTTCGACAATAATTGCCATTATTTTAATATAAATAATCAGAGGTGGGTTTTCAAACCAGATCAAATAAACAAACGTAAAGGAGAAAAGAGCTATTTTGAAAGAAAAAATAACTTTGCAAAGAAAGCGAGGTCACTACGCCTACTCACCGAGAGTTTTGGGGAAGGGAAAAAGAGGTCCTAAGTTATGAATTGAAAGCAAAACAAACAATTTAAGACAATTTTTTGCAGCAGAAAAGTCTCTTCCATAATAGGGCCTTTGTCCTAGTTTTTGCATAAGCAATATGAATTTAACTTAGTTTATATTTTCGAATTGAAGAAGATTTGTATCATTGAAATGGGCAACTTCAAAGAATCACTTTCTCCCTTTTGCAAATCAACAATTTGGATTGGCTTGAAACAACAACAACAACAACAACAACAACAACAACAACAACAACAACAACAAAAGTTTTACCGTGTAATTGCTATTTTATAGATTTAATTAGGTAATGCAAAAAAAAAAAAAAAAAAAAAAAAAAACACGATATAGTTTAAATTATTATAAAATAAACTGAATTACATAGTCTGTTCTATGAGCAATTATTAGTCTAGGAAGTTTGAACGCATCCGACCAAACCTCAAAATTAAGACCACCCCGCTATTAAGACCACTTTCAAAAAGTACCCCAAGTGGTCTTAATAGAGGGGTTTTACTGTATATAAAAAAAATTCAACGGGGTTATTTCACTCACGCGACCTAGGTCCTATTATAAAATCAATATATTGATATAGATAAGAATCTTTAAGTTACTTTAAAATGCATTTTTAAATTATTAAAATAAAGCTAATAAGTTCAAAACCATAGAATTTTCTTTTTTCGATTTTGTAAAACCGAAAAATTGATAACGGAGCTTTTTGCATTGATTACTGGGTGGATATTCGAATTCTAAAGGACCCAAGCAGATAGATATTTTTCAAGCCTAAAAAGATCCCGAAATTTATTTTCATGTATAATCAATTTCCATAATCCACCAAAGAGCAAAGTTACGGAATATTTTCTGACGCTTGGCAATATTACCAAAGAAAACTTAAACACATGGGACCATAATGTTAGAGCAACTATTTGTTTGACGTTGACGACGTCGCCAATCTGCTCCGTAGTGAGGTACCATGTTTGGAGCGAGTTAACCATCAATTCGATATAGACAAAATTTTCTATGCGCACTTATCAAATATTGTTTGTATTACATGAAAAATCGTGAAAAATTTGGTGTTGTATTTTTGGTTTTATGAAGGCAGATTAAAAACTTTCAGACACCAGTCTTATATATGGACAATGGACTTTCTAGAGTAAACTAGTGCTTGTGAATGTTTCATGTCGCAGCTGATATTAATAAAATTCCCCTAATACACGTAGTTGTTGGCAAATTATCTCCCTCTTTTTAAATTTTACTCAAGTTTTGTTATCATGTTGTAAACAGATCATATACTGAAGGCACTTCTTCTGGGAAATAGCCCTGGTAAGCCCGGGTGGTGGTTATGGTGTGTGCATGTGGTGGTGGTGGTGGTGGTGTGTGTGTGTGGGTGGGGGGGGAGTATCAGTCCGCTTTGCGATCGCTGTAATTCTACTAGATTCTGAATGCTATATGTACATTGTTTAAACCTGACAACAAAGAAGGATCAAAGCTGGAACTTGATATTTAAGGAAATAAACGAACAATAAATACTCATTGAATTGAAAGTGTCTAGCAAAAACAAATTTCCAAAAGGCTAATACATTTAATATACGTGTTATTTAGTCTGGTTACCATATGAACCTTCAAGGCTCTTATTAATTCTATATTCAATTTGAGTATATTAGGAAAATTCAATTCATCATAATCTTCACTATTTTGCGTTGTATTTGTTGCTGTTATGACTCTCACGCTGGCATCATTATAAGTATTAATTAGAGGATGAATGTGCCATTTGTCTGCTTTTCAAAATTGTTTTTAATTACATTCAAAATTCTCAAATACCTTTATGAATTCAGGGAAACCCAATGACATGTATTATTATATTGAAAAGAAAATTCTAGCATTTTCATTACATAATGCTGACCTGACAAACATTGATATCAATTTCCACTCTGGTAAAACTACGAACATTACCTCAAGGCTGCCATCTTATATCAATGCAGAGAGTATGAGTTTTCAAATGTTCATATTTTGAAGACCAAGAAATATTAATTTTTTGATAGCATGATATAGACCAAGGAGAAAACCCCTGGGTTTTATTCGATGTTTATAGCCTGTTTACATGTAATAATTCGATATGCAACTTTAATTGTGCGCTTGTCAATTAGTCTGACTAACTAATTGTACATTATTAGTTATACGGTGTCTTGCCGGGGTATATGACGATTTATTCTCGGCTGGAAAAAATGATGTCACCCGAGCCGTAGGTAGTTTAAAGTTTTAGGGCTAAATATCCGCCTTTTACCTATTTAAGGCCTTGGTATTAACCGAATTCTTTTGAACCACCAGTATCCCTTAATGCGCCCCTATGAAAAGACAACATCTAGAAAGTGACGTCACATATAGTTGTGACGTTACTTATTACTACCCACGATGTTGTGATTTGAAAGCGGTTCTTGGCTAAACCTGCGAAAATGTTGGCACTTTAAATGGACAAATTTGTAAAATGTTAAGGTATTTATTGACATTTAAATCTTTTTTTATTTGCACATTATTAACTGACATGTTTTTTTAACTGTAGCCTAGTGAATACCCCGGTCGTGTTATCAGCGAAGCGATATAATCATGGGTGACATTACCGTTTTAATTTTTTGTCAATGCGCCTTAAGGAAACATTAGATGTTCAAGGGAGCGACCGTAGATATGTTTGTCAGGTCAGCATTAACCAATGAAAATACTAGAATTTTCTTTGCAATATAATAATGTAAAGACAACTGCTAATTCGACTATATTTCATTAGATTTTGCCAGTTACACACATATTATCATTATTTAAACTTCTTAGAATTTTTCCATCATCAATATGCATTTTATTACGGTGAAATGGCAATTCTCAAGCGTGGCAAAATATCTTTTTAATATTACTTTCTTATTAAAAGACATCGAATACCTCTAGAGGTGATAACAAAACATTATCCGCACATTTCGATACAAAATGACTGTTCCGTAAAAAATAACTCCTTTTTTCAATTCGTTTCCTGAATATCTCTTTCATTTACGCATGTTTGGTGATTATTAGAAACTCGATACTGCCTAAAGAGTCCTTTGTGTTTCCAATCGATCACGTGATGGACTATTGCATGTTACTGGAACGTGCATGGAATATAATAATTTGCATTGGAAAACACTAGTGTACTCTTATATTCAGACAAAAAAACTTCACTTACGAAGGGGACTTTGGTCATATATCCCTGAGAAAAAGAAAATAGTCCATGGAAACTAATGGCAGATGAGATTTAGAGACGATTTCGGAAGAAATTTGATGGGTACAAAGAGTATTATGAAATATCGCTCATTTCGTTATATGACCTACGTCGCGGGAGATGAATAACACCGTGAATATTTTTGATATTTCACGGCTGTTTTCACACTAGCAGAATTCTAGTATCTTTTTTAGATAAGAATATATTTTATTTCCTTCAATAAGGTTTTTTGTGCATTCACTGACCAATCATGGACTTCAAAATTCATACCAGCAGATGAAATTATGAAATGTTTTTAGCAAAATGAAAGAAGCTGTATTGCGGTTTTGGCAATTTCGGAGCGATTATAGCAATGCAAGCGAGCACTTGCAATGCTATGAATTGAACGATGAGCGAATGCTTTCACATTATTTTTTACTAATACTCATTTTTATATCTGCTTAAACGTGTATATCACTTGTTTAATTCATTTGGTATTTCATGACTACTTGTTAAATAGTCTTTCTTCAATACTTTTCGGTGAATTATACCATTTATTTCCTCAATAGCTTTAAACACTTACCGTGTTTTTTTTTCTTTAATTTCTCATTTTGATTGCGAAGAAAATATATTTAGATGTGTGAATAATTTCCTTCTTAGAGTTTGATGTTAAAAGTATTTTAAATTTGTGTAAACATGGCCAAGTGTAAAGATATTTCTTCGTGTGTCTTTTCCTTAATTATGAGTAATTTTTGCAAACCAATAAAAAGTGATTTTCGTTTTCAATACAGCTCATATTGTAGTTCAAGCATAATCTATTTTCACGAGTGATGTTTGTATATCTATGTTTTTGTCGGTTTATTTAATGTTGAAGAATTTTACTTAATACTTAAACTTGAATTTATTGAAATAGAATTGGAGCGTGATCAGAGTGCTCATTGAAATCAAATATTTCAAAATTTCTTATGTATTGAAAATTATTTCTATTTGTTAACACGTAGTCAACATTATCAAGAAATATTGACAGATTATCATTTGATAAACTCCTCGCCTAAACAGTAAAATTATCAAAAACTAATATCCAGCTTTCGTTTAATTCATTCTATCTGCTTATATATTTTTCACATGATTCGAAAAGACATAAGAATAAGATATGACACGTACCTTCTTGTTTAACCAATTTGTACTATATTCTATACGTTAAGTAAATTCATGAAAACAAAATACTTCTTCTTTTTTTTCTAAATCATATATAAACCATTCATTATATAGTAATTTTTACATGCTTAAAGCATACGTATAACAATTTAGTACAGTATCACATGGATTAACACGAAGAGCTTGTAATAAAATAATAGGAACAATTATACTTTTTTTCAATAACAGAAGTATGGATTTATGTATTATTTCGATCTCTCTAATTCTAAAGATCTAAATCGAGTCAAGCATAGGAATGTTGATAAGCAAGTATTGGCGAGCTCAATAAGTGTTCCATTCTGGATGAGGCTAATATTAGCTTGTCTCAAACAAAATCGGGTAACAAATATTTTTTTCTCACATAAACACTAGTTTTCTGTACATTATAACATTTTTTCGGAACGCCCATATGATAAAAACGCCGCAATTACAAGCGTTGGATGACGCCATTTAGAACGTGATCCTATATACATGTATGTGTAAGTATATCTCTGATAATTGTTACATGTACACTTAATAACATCGTGAAATTGACATTCACCTCAATCAAAACCATTCCAAATCACTCGCTCAGCGCTCCATTCATTCATTCCAAACATTCACTCAAACCAATCAAAAACGCTAAAGCAAATTGAAAAGTTTAGAAGCAACATCGTCATTCGAAATAAAGTTGGATAGAGAAAAATCGCGACTTTACTGTTGTAATTCGAAGTCTCAGCGTCTAATAGGTTCTTGAAGAAAAAAGCAAGCTATCTATAGAACTTGTATGCATATTTTATTTAAGGGAGGTAATCAGTATCGCTAATTTTGTTCATTCTGAACAAAATTTGCGAAATTGAAATGCCTCCCTTTGAATTCACTCAAAACTCGCTCCACACACTCATCCAATTTCATTCCTAAACCATTCCAAACTCATTCATCTTGACAATTTCACGATGGTGTTAACTGTAGCCCTCAATTGCATCCACGAATCTTATCGTTAAACTCGTTTATCAGAAAGCAAAATGTCGTAATAACAGCTTTCGTCCCTGTCGACGATTTGTCGCTCTTTAAAAAGTAGCTTGGATCCCTCTTAATATAGTTTTCGAAGATGGCATTTGTTTTATCAACCATCAAATCAACAAGAACAGCACACAAGAAAACACAAACAAACAAAGAAGCGAAGTTTGGATTTTCTCTGGAAATCCGATACAATCTTCCATCAAGAAAATGTTCAGATACGCCTCGTCTTTGTAATACGACATAAAAAATCTAATTCAACTTGAACTTGACAAAAACTCATTTCATGTCATATAAATTTTATTTTCATCGTTAGAGGTGTGGGCTGGAGGATAATAAACATATTGGGTTTCCAACTATCACTTCTATAGGCTATTTTTGTACCTTCTATCATAATTTAGATTTTACATTTGTGAACACGGCCAAGCGAAAGAGGGCCATGTGGGTAAGTCCGTAAAGTGACGATCCTAGTCAGCCTGCGTGGAGAGCACAAGTTGACTAGGGTCGAAACCATTCGCGGTTTACTAATTTTATTAATTACATTTGATTACATCATGAAATTGACATTCACCTCAATCAAAACCATTCTAAATCGCTCACTCAGCGCTCCATTCAGGCACAATTTCACGATGTTGCTAACTGTAAGAATGACCATTCAACCATTACGTAAAAGAATGAATAAAAATCGACCTCCGGTTGAACTCTACAGGGGCCAATCTCTTTTTCAAATGGTTATTTTACGAAGTTGCGAGATAGTTCTCTTTTGCGTGACCGGTCATTTCATCAAAAGAGTCTTTTTTTTTTATTGTTAATCCCATTACAATGAGAAAGAAACGTGAGTACGGTCTAGAAAGAAAACGTATTTTTGTTGTGAAGGTGGCTATCGCGCCGGTGGATCCATTTATCTCATTACTTCTGTTCGCTTATTTTTTTGTATTTGAATAATAGTGTTAACGTTGAAAATATCTTGAAGATATCCTTTAACGATTATCATAGATGCATAAGTTTTAGTGAGTGATCAAAGGTCTAAATGACTTTACACTGTAGAGACAAAATAAACATTAGGTCACTCACATGCATATTTGCGTGTACCTGTACCCACGTTTATCTGTCAAAGATTCCGAGCTTAAAATGATCCCCGTCCTGCCACGCCAATATTTATGAGCCAATCAAAATTTCGCAAGCAATTTTTGGAAAGAGTTACCCAAGGAACATTCTGGTAAAGTTTTATTGAAATCGGTCCCGTGGTCCAGGAGGAGATGTCCTTCAAAGATTTCGGGCCCAATATTGGCCGCCCTTGTTAAATGAGCCAATTAAAATTTCTTTTATAATTTTTGGAAAGGGTCACCTAAGAATGTTCTGGTTAAGTTTCATTGAAATTGGCGAAGTGGTTCAGAAGGAGATGTCTTTCAAAGCAGTTGAGCTCAAAATAAACCCCGCCCTGCCGAACCCATGTTTATGGGCTAATCAAAATTTTGCAAATTATTTTTAAAAAAAGGTCACCCAAGAATGTTCTGGTAATGTTTCATTGAAATCGGCATAATGGTTCAGGAGGAGATGTCCTTCAAAGATCTCAGGCTCGCCCTGCCACGCCCATGTTTATGGGCCAATCAAAATTTCTTGAACAATTTAAGTTAAGGGTTACATAAGGAACATCCATGCCAAGTTTCTTTGAAAATGGCCCAATGATTTTTGGGTCAATCAAAATTATTTCAACATTAGAAGAGGGTCACCCAAGGATTATTTCTACGAAGTTAAATTAAATCCCCCCCCCCCGTTGTAAGGGAGGAGAAGATGATGAAAGAGAAGTTTTACGCACAACGGACACTCCGCGATGATAATAGCTCGCTGGCCTTCGGCAAGTGGATCTAAAAATCAACACCAGCCAATAAAACCATGGAAATATTTGATTGATTGAAATACTAATCATTTCGAACAATTTTGGAGCGTTTCAGACATGTTTGGTGCGTTTTTGATGATTGGTATGAGTGTTTAGAATAAATGAAGGAAGCGCTGAGTGTGTGCTTTTGAATTGTTTTGATCAGATTGAGTGCAAAATTCCACGATTTCATTTACCTTAACTGTATCGATCAGTTTGAAGTACGCTTATGGTGGTTGAATAGGAAACAGTTTAAATATCAAGGACCTCCGCAGAATTACAATAATCGATGAAATTACGAAAGACTCAAAATTTCATTCATCTATTGTAGGGTAATTAGTATTAGCATAAACATTAGGTCGTAGGATTGAAGCGAGATAGAATAGTAAAAGTGCCAGAATAAATGACGTTTGTCAGCCCACGCAATTCCCCTAGGACTAGAAGTTGAACTTGAACTTGGCAATGAAGACAAAATTAATGTTTATCGTTTCATCTCGAAATGTTCTCCCTTTATTTATCCTTTCTTTACATAAACAGGGCCATTAAAACCTTTAATAAGTCAGCACACAAGAACCGCTTAAAGGTTTGCTGGAGTTACATGTATACATATCAAATGTCGTTATTAATCATTTTTACAAAGAAATAATGATAATAATATCTTAATTTAGGTAAAAGGGTACACTGTAAAATGAACTAGCATTACAATAATATTGCGCTGATTACTTTACGATAAAAGAGAACCATGTTATGCACCCCACTACCAAGTATAACACACACTCACAAAAAAGAACTTTAAATCTTATTATTTCAATTCCGGTTCTGGATAATGGAGGCATGCCACTGAAAGTCATGTCTACAATGATTGAATGATTTAAGATACGATTGGGTATCAAATTTGAAATAAAGAAAACAAACATAAAAGTAATTTCACATTTGAATATCAAAGACAAAGGTATCACTCTTCAAACAGAAACAAAAGTTTACATTTATCACAGTGGCCTACTATACAGTTATAATGAAAGCATGCCTTCAAACCAATCACTTGACAAAAGATAGGGGCTTCAAAGGTGTCTTAATATATTCGAAATAAAATGAATGTAAGATTTTATGAAGAAATGATATGATATGTTCATAAGAAATTAAGGGGCATGCGCTTTTGATGTCACTGAGCTGCTATGGCAGGTAATTTCGGGTAATTTACCCTGATATGTAAATGTCTTCTTACCAAACGTCTTAACTTTTGCCAAGGCAAACCGACCAGTGTCATTACAGGCAACATCCTAGTCCGGTAGATATAGGGCTGAACCTTGTTTTGGAGTACATAGAAAATGTCTTTACATGTTCTTAAAGCTGAGACCTTTGCTGAGAAGCAGTTTTTGATATATTAGAAGATCTTGACAAATTTTAAACACATATGACATAGAACTGACCTTTTTCAGAGCATTGGCAGCATTTTGGGGGCCACTTTTAGTACTTTGATTTTGTTTTAACAGCTGTCAAGCTATTTTCTGTTCTACTCGCATCGTAGTTTAGATTGTGTTACCAAATAATGACTTTTTTTTTATCATTTTATTGCAATTGTTACCACTTTTATACATTTTCAATATGCAATTTTTTTACCCTTTTGCAAATTTCCTCGGCTTACAGTACTTTCAGTAACTAGATTCTTATTTCAAAGTTCTCCAGACCACGAGCCATACTATTCATAACATAATTAAGTGTAAATGAAATAATACTCATTGTTTTTAGAGATTAAAGCATAAACTCAAATAAGAAACGCATGTTTAAGTAAAATAACCTTTTTCAGAGAGTTGGCTGCCAGTCCCTTTGAACTTTCAGTACTTTGATTTAAGTTCAGTCGCCATCTATAAACATTTCAAGTCATTTTCCTTTGCAGTATTAACTAAGCCTCTAAGTAGGAGGTTTTTGGGCAACAGACTGCCAATAGAAACATATTTATACAAAGAATTTGGCATTTAAAGCTATTGGCGTCTATCTTGGACGCCATCTTGGATTTCTCGAAATGCTCAAGGATGACAAAGTGTCATCCGACTGATTCTTAAAGCTGAAGGTCTCAGCTTTCAGAATATGTAAAAACATTTTCTATGCACTCCAAATCCAAGTTTCGACCAAAAACGTCCTTATATCTGCCGGACTATATCCACACAAAAAAGAAAAAGATGAATTAGCGGATACCGTAGACCATATAAAGCTATCATAATATTTGTCAATTCTAATTACTCGGCTCCTACATGATACATGTACCTACTACTCAAGTCCTGGTCCGTTTGCGCATTCCAATCCTTCAATCAATCCATCATCGGCCTTTTCCGTCTGAAGGATTACACTTTTGAAAAGTAAGAGTCCCATCGACGTTAAGCGGGGAGAGTTTTTCTCTGTGAATTACTGATGACCGATTTTTTTCGTGACATATTCTAAAAGGTTATTCAAATGATCTTCTTGTGGAGACTGTCATTACGCAATTTTTGTCTATATGTGAACATTGGGTCACATATACAAGCTAAATCTATTTAGACATACATTAAATCTTGTAACAACAGTTAATTTAATCTTGTAGATACGATATTTTTAAGTCAAACCAACAAATGGCGGAGTTTAAGTCTAGACAATTACTGATGACTTTGGCATTCACAAAATTACAATAAAGGATGGTTTGATTGCGAAATGGCCAGTAGGCAAACGTCATCCAAAGAGTGCTAATATTTTACAGAGATTCAAGAGACCATAAATTAAAAACAAATTTAAAAAAAGAACAAAAACATTTTTTGTTTCATGCCGATCTCATTTCATTCAAACCTCTTCGAATATTCAGCTCCTCTATGTGACACAAAATCTTAGGTGGGTAGAAAAAATATAATTTCTTTACTTGGTTATATAAACTCTATGCACAAATGTGTATGAATGTTGATAAGCATTAAATGTAAAAAGGAATTCGAATATGGTATGAGCAACTTCTTTAGCAAAGTTATGAGAATAGCGTTTACACCTTTGGAAACTTCTGAGACAATACTTATAATATAAAATTACACCAAGTGTCGTACACACCTGAATACCCTCTTATTTAACTACATGTCCTATGTCCTTAAACTGATATAAACATAAATTAGGATTGATCTTTTCGCACATAAAGTGCGTGAACTTTAACAGGACATTGGACATTCGTACCAATAAAATTTATCATAAATTTAGAAATACAGCGTTGAAAATGGCACAGTTCGTAAAGTTACGAACTTTGCCATTTCCAAAACTGTATTTCATCTTTATTCATTTGCTTTTAAGTAGTTTATCTTTCTGAGAATAATTGGAATACATATGTATGCATAGAATGGTAAAAATATCGAATTTTATAAATGATTAGTTCTTTTCATACTGTAAAAAGCGAAAGCGAACCCACAATACAAGGTACATGAAAAATATGTTCTATAAAAATCTTTTTCGGGGGACCAGCCAAGGAACATTCGTGACAACTTGTTTGAAATCTGTCCACTCGTTTGGAGATGACGTTTGAAGATTAATGAAGATATACAATCCCCGTGATTTCCAGAAACACGTTTTGACAAAGGTCAACAAATGGGCATGCATGGAAAATTTGGTTGGAATTTGAACATTGTTTTAGTGACAAGGTGAGGAGGTGTTTCGAAATTTTACAAATACTTTTTGATAAAGGTCGTCTATGGAACAATCATGTCAGGTTTATTAATATTATGCTCGGTTACATATGGAAGGAGAAGAAGTTTAAAGATATATGAGTAAAAATACGGTACACACTGTCAAGCCCATATTTTGTGGGGAAAATTCCGCGAGCAAATTTTATGAAGAGTCACTTCAGGATCATTTCTGCTAACTTTTTGTTACATTTTGCCCAGTGATTACCGAGAAGAAGGCTTGTAAATAATTGTCGACGGCTTCCAACCAAAGTTCACCTTGTGTCACGTTGTGCTAAGGTAAGCTAAAAACGCAAATAAAGCTGAAATTACGCCCATTTCTGAATTGTTCTCGCTTTTAACCTAAATTCAGGCCATATTATAAATAGAATATCAAATATTTGCTCATTGAATACCGAATTTATTGAACTTGTCATCTAAACCAGATAAAAACTCGCCACAGCATCGTTTCTATCTGTTTATAGATGACTCCTTTAATAAATTCGTTAGTCAATGACCCCGCATTCAATATTCTCTATATCTTTAATAGTTAAAGAAGACAAGGGGAGCTTTTTGAGAAAATTGATTTCGGCATGATACAAAAGATGATGTCAGAAATATGGCATATTGTGACGTGTATTCTCCGACTTTCTTAAAAAATAATGAAAAAATGATACTTACTAATGCATAATTATAATCCAAAAAATAAAGAATTTGGATTGGTTTGAATCGCATCACGTGGGGGAAATCCTTTGCACTTTACATGTATTTCTGTTAAAAATGCAATAGGTCCCAATCCCCCGACCTTTCGATCTGCAGGTCAAGTGTTGTAGGAACTCGAATATCACTCGTTTCCCTTCCACAACGTTGCTATTTAATCTTTTAGTAATCTGGATGTTTTCGGAAGAATTTAATATTACAAGTATGCAGTTTTGATTCATAGCCGAGGTTTACAGCGAGTCGACGAAGACCATCAAGCAACCCTCACAGCTAAGCCTGTATTTAAAATGCATGGTTGTAAACGAGTAACCTCAGAATCTGGAGATATTGGGCATAAAAGATAAAATGCTTAGGTCACTGATTACATCTAAAAATACTCGATTTACAAAATGGAATGCATGTACGGATTCATTTACTGCCCAGAGGACCGGAAACTTCAATTGGCGCATGCGAAACATATCATTATTTTATTAAAATGGAGTCGCATCATGCAGGCACTGAAAAAACAATGCTATTTTTTGCATCTGATTGATATCGATGGAGCATAAAATGAACAAAAAGCTTTCACTTCCAACAATTTCATATGTGTGTGATGGACATACCTTGAGCAGCCTAGGCAAACCCACAATTTGGATTTGAATTATTCTGCGATTGTGAAAAGAGTCTGTAGAACCGTATTCAGTTACAGTTAACAACATCGTGAAATTGACCAGCCCTGCGTTTAGGATCACAAAACGGTTTAAACAGTTTTGCAAGTATACCCCGCATTGCACTTGCGTGCAGAGCGGGGAATAATTGGCTAACTGTTCGCGCCGTTTTGTGATCCTGAACGCAGGGCAGATTAATGATTTTGAATTGATTTTGGAATGAAATTGAATGAGTGTGTGGATAGAGTTTTAAATGAAATTAAAGGGAGGTAATAAATATCACTAATTTCGACCAAATTAGCGAGATTAGCTAGAATCTATTACCCACCCCCTTTAAAAAAAACATCGTTTTTTCCAATTTAAGTATCTTTTTCGGGCTAATCAGACACTTTGGATTCCATATTCGAAAATAAAAGAAGTTAGTGCAAAGTTTGGTAGGTTTTAATTGAAATGTTGATCGTTTAAAAAAAAAAGAAAAAAAAATATTGCTTAGATATCGTGAAATGGGGTAATTTGATAACGTCAACTGCGTTACATTGTTATGATATACAGTTAAAAACATCATGAAATTGACATTCATCTCGATCAAAACTATTCAAAATCATTCAATCGGCGCTCCATTCATTCATTCCAAAGCCTCACTCAAATCATTCAAACACGCTCCAAAATCTCTAAAAATGGTGAAATCAACATCTACATTCAAAATAAAATCGATAGAAAAATCCACAATTTCTCTGACATGATTGAATTTTTAAGCGTATTACACGTTCTTGAAATCATAGAAAGACATTCACCGGCGAATAGGAAATAGTATTCTGCACTTTCGCTATATGTAAATTACCACATACCTTTTGGTCCTTCTATCCACTAGACAGCCGCCGGCAGGTAGCGCGTCGGACTGTCAATCTAAAGGTCACGAGTCCGATCCCCGACGGCGGCACTCATCCTTTCCGACCATTTGTCTTCCACCAATGGGTTGATAATCGTAGACCTAGCAGCTGGAGTCTAGGAAAGGATGTGGCGGTAGTCTGAGATGAGATCATGTTATCTAGAGGCATAACCCATATTCCATTTTTAAAGATTTATGTCCATTATTCAACTTCGACTTTTTCACTATCAAGGACCTTTGGCCGAGCGTGACAACCGCCTGTGCGGCTCTTTTTATGTTCCCCTTTTTTTAATAAACATATGTCAATTTCCTTCGCGACTTTCCCAGACATATATAATATAATTCAATGTCAATTTCACAACGTCGTTTTTCTTCGAAAATTATGCCTGAATTACTGAAGGATCTCATTTCACAAGGGACTATTTACAACATCGTAAGGTAGGCGACTAATTTCACGAAAACCTTGTATAGTGCAGACGTGGGCAAGTTTATGAATCATATTTCTCATTGTAACGTCAAGTTCAAAATTACTTTGAAAAAACAGTGGGCGGAGAGCAAACTCGCTTTCTTTCAGACATCAAAACGATGGCTCAGCGCGAAAACGGTTGTAACTGCCTATATGTTTATAGGCAGTTACAACTGTTTCGCGCTTAGCCATCGAAAAGTGGGTTGGCAACCTTGCTATGGGAAACCATGAAAGAGACGAAATCTCCAAGGAATGGTTGCTCTTATTTTTCCTCTGATGTGATATTCGAGAGTTGAACGCTGAGAAAGGGGATAAAACTGATTGAAATTTTATCAACAAAAACGTGATTACAGTCGACAACACTATATTATTGACAATCTGAGTGAATTTGGAAAAAAATTCAATGACATGGGTGAGCGGGTTTCGAATAAAAATAAAGGGAGATAATATTATACCGTTAATTTCGTCTATGGTGGACGAACGTATTTATATTTCATTACCTCCCCTGAATCAAATCTAAGTGACTATATCTTAGCAAAGGTATGCAGTAATGGACATTCCAAACGATTCCGTAGCATTTGTTTTGAAATCGGAGCGGATTTGAACGATTTGAGCGCATGATATAAATGCTTTTGATGGGCTGTTGAGCGAGTAATTTAGGATAGTTTGGATTGTTGTCAATTTACAGTTAACAACTTCATGAAATTGACAAGATGAATGATTTGGGAATGATTTAGGAATGAAATTGAATGAGTGTGTGGAGTGAGTATTGAGTGAATTTAATTGGAGGTTATCTCATATCGTAAATTTTGTTCAGGATGAACAAAATTTGAGATATTGATTACCTCACTTTAATAAAAAGTGCACACAAGTTCTATACAAAGGTTCCTATTTCTTTAAGAACCTATGAGGCGCTAACGATTTGAATAATGTCAGTGAAATCGCCATTTTCTCTATCAAAATTTATTTTGAATGACGTTGTTGATTCTATATTTTTCAATGGGTTTGAGCGTTTTTGAATGCTTTGAGTGAGTGATTGAAATGAATGAATGGAGCGCTGAGTGAGCGATTTAGAATGGTTTTGATTGAGGTGAATGTCAATTTCATGATGTAATAAACTGTAAACGATCAAATTGATTGAAAAATCACTCAGTCTTGAAAGCTTCGAAAAATAACCAACTTGTACACTTAGGGATATCGTGAAATTGACAAGATAAATTATTTTGGAAAGAATTTAGAATAAAATTGAATGATTGTAATGAGCAAGTTCTGAGTGAAGTTCAAGAGAGGTAATACAACATCGCTTATTTCGTCAAGAAAGTTTTATTTAAGCACATTCTCTCTTTTTGCGCGATGCTTTCTACAATATCTATCTCGGACTTTTTTCAGCTTCAAGGTTCATTAATTTCATTTTAAAAATTCTTTGAAATGGGATTAGTTTTATATTGTTTTGTACGAGTATATACCTGCCATTATAATATGACCTATGTCGCGGGAGTGAAATAACCCCGTTGAGTAGTTTTGAAATTACACGGTTGTTATTACCACCGTGTATCAACGTACACCGGATATAGCGATAAGTGAATCGAGGGAAATATCTACGAAGTGGGATCCATGGTTAGTATTTCTTTTATTATTTCTGTGTTTGTTGCGATTTTACTTAGTGAAAGACGAATTTACACCACTGAGGTAGTCGGTTATGTTTGTCTCTTTGGAAAACATGAAATAATTTGTTTCTGTCATAGAATAAAGGAAAATAAACCGTCTAATCACTGACAATTTTCTAAGCCTTCTGCGAAATCGAATGAAAATGCTCATATTTTACGTAACTGGGCAACGATTTACTTTGCTATACTTTCTTTGTTGTCCAAAGATTTTAAATACTAAATTTTACTGCGAGATTATTTTTTGTTTTTGGAATATTTAGATAGGAAAAAATCTACCGGTGTACGGCCTATAGCAGACAATTTCAAATCAGTGTACGAACGATAGAAAAAGTAGTGTACGAATATAGCTCAAGGGAAGGGTAAAATATCCTTACTTAAACGAGCGCAAAATAAGAAATTATGTATGAAAACGCCTACATGACTCTGTAGTAACATTTTGGCGTTTTCGATTAGGATTCTGTTCTAGTTTTTTGCGAAAAACGGGGGAATCGTTAATCACATAGATTAAAAAATATAGATGATAATCATTTACAAAACTTTATGAACCTCTTAAAATAATTATTCATTACATTGACTGTAAACATATTTTTAGCATGTTTTTTTTAGACAACGGCTTGTCCCGTTGCAGAAGGCAACTTGCTGTGAAACCAAGTTGTTTCGTTGAATTCAATTTATAAGCTAAAATTTCGCATTTCTACAGATTAAGCGTCAGGTTAATGTCAGACTAGTTTAACGAACTGTTTCAGAATCGGATAGCAGGTCGATTTCTTGTAATATATCAGAATACTATCATTTAAATGTTTACCCTATCGTCCTATGTCATTGATTAATCGCGGCGTTTTAACCATGGGGTCTTTGATTTTTTCAAGATACCTTTCTACATCAAAATATTAACAGATAAGAGAAAAAAGATGTGATTTTTAACAAGGTTGTTAAAGAATCACGATTCCACCCAAAACATTTGAGCGGCCTCAGACGATTTATGATATTCACATGGTAATAATTAACGCGTATTTTCGAACCATGTTTATTCACGCACATCAATATGACCGATAACAATATTGAATTGATTTATATTTCCTATATCCAATATCCCCGAAAAATAAGAACCAACGAATACGTTAGAAAAGACATCATCAAAATCCATTTCAAGCCTGTCTCAATTATGGTTCAAAATGGAAGCGCTTGGGAACGATTTGATATTCGAAACGCATGACTGGTTGAAATACCGTTTACCTACATCATGCAAACGTTCCCAGATAGGTAGGGGTATACAGTAATAAATATAAATCGGATTGGTATCTTTACCGTTTGGAAACTGATAGATTAGCCGAAGCCACATACAATTGTTTTACAATCCAATTTCGTTTTGTAGATTAGTATAGTAAAGCTACTACACAAAATCAAGACACAATCTCTTGCAGTCGAGGGCTGTTGCTGTAAGAGGTTCTTGGTGACAAAATTTAGCTTAGTTTTAGAACGGATCTCCACATGGGGATTTCCATTTAGCATGGTACCGTTGCTTTAACGTTCTGCAAACGTTTTAATCGTAAACATATGACAGGGTTTGGCCAATTAGTGTATACAAATTTATCTTAATCACAAGTCATGATACAAGGATACTAGTAAAATTTTAATTACGAATCTCAGGCCTCGAGGTCCGCCCTGCCTTCTGAATGAAAACGTTCGAGAAACAATTTGCAAATTTTGCCAAACACAAGCATTTGCGCGGTATCATTTTCGAAAATAACAGGCGTTTTGGTAACTGAACGCAGGGGTGGTCTGACTGCCAAACAGGGACATGGGGTGTGCAAAACGGACACGGCGGAAGAGCAAAGGTTTAAAAAGCGCTCAAAACTTTCTGAGCGGACGAAATTTGAGTAGGTGGGCCCTCGAAGTAAAGAGCGTATGCAAAGCCTATGCACCGGGTACAAAACAAATTCATGGCGTCTTTTTCAGCGTATGTAACAATTTTCGTAAGTTTAACATCCTCAATTCACCAGTAAGTGTAATGCGTCCGTACCTTGTAGAAACATATTTAAGCAACAGGCTATGTGATAATAATCAAGCCGATGCTGTAATATTCTTAACTTAAATCGAAACCCAATAAAATGCCCTAGATAACCTTTTCATCAACGTTTTAATTTGTAGAACTGACCATTACCAGAGTGAAGATTATTTTGTGCATAAAGATTTGCAAAAATTATCACCTTCGCTTTCGAAAAATATATCGCCGAATTAAGGTTAAAATAGACCCTCGTTGCAGACAATTCACCAGACTCGTTATGACGTCACTGTCTGGAATTCAAAGTCATTGCCCCCTATGACCCAATTACTCTAGACTTCACTTGGTTTAGCAGAAAGTGGGATGGATATACTTTTTGAATAGTTAAGTTTCATTGGCTAAAAAGCAAAGGCGATCGATAGAAACTTTGCTGTGCGTCTCAAACACCCAGAGCATTTAAATTGTAAAAGACCATTAACATAACAATAAATGCGCATGTTAAGAAAATTTACAGGTTAAGAATACGAATAATTTATAGGGGTATAATTTATGTAATAATTTGTTGTTGTGTGTGTGTAGGGGGGGGGGGGTGGGTTATGGATTCTAACGTAATTAAAATCGACTGACTGACTGAATGGGGTTAAACGCCGCTTTCAACCCATTGGTGAGAGACAAATAGTCGGAAAGAATGAGTGCCGCCGTCGGGAATCGAACCCGGGACCTCTAGATTGACAGTCCGACGCGCTACCAACTGCGCTATGACGGCGGCTTCAATTAAAATCGCGTTAAGATCTAATGATAAAATGTGTTAATCTAATTATCAACCTATAACTCTCTTTAATAGCGTACATATTTAATGTTTTTAAGTTCATGGTTGGTCGTTTTCGCGATGTATGATAAAGTTACTTGTATGTTACTAGCTCACCTGAGCGCAAAGCGCTCAAGGTGAGCTATTGTGTCCGATGAATGTCCGTCCGTTCGTCTGTCCGTAAAGAATTACAAAAAAATCTTCTCTGAAACTACTGATCAGAATTTGACCAAATTTCACTGATTATGATCCTTAAGTCATACTTTTTCGAAATGCGGCGTTAAAACCCGTGTTAAAAATTTGTTAATATATGTTTGAATGGGGCTTACTTTAAAAGTCTTACCGCGGCGGCTGGTGAACCTAACGACAACATCGATGCTGACAACAATTGGACAATGTCTATGCTTCGGATATACCCATGAAGCACGGCCGTGATTAAATTGTTTAAAAAATCGTATTTCAATTTTGTTATCTAATCATACGACGACGACAACTACGGTACCGACAACAAATAGACAATGCCCATGTTTTGGATATATCCATGAAGCTTGGCCATGTTTATACTGATAAAAGCTATAGGGGCATTCAAAATAAAACACAAATGATTCTCACCGAAAGAATGGTCACTATTTACAATTGAAATTAAAATATCTTCAAACTGAGTAAGGGATAAAAGAGCAGTAACAGTACGACTCGTCTGATCTTGATATCCGAAATTTGGAAAGGATGAAAGAGATGCCAGTAATGCTGAGTTTCTTTGCTCTTTAAGTCAAGACAGAGAAAATGACAGCTAGGATCTCGCTGATCCCAATTTATACATATCATACTTGTCTAAAGCCTGTTTAAAAGCACACAATTACCAAGGTTTGACTATAACATTATACTGAAACAGGTATTCATTTGTGGTAAAGATTAAATTAGTCATGACAACTGCATTGGTAAGGGAAAAAGGCTCCATTGAATGTACAAAAGACAAAAAGATAACTTTATCCATCAAACACGTTTTAATTTAGCGCTAGACAATCCATTTAAGAAATATTTTTCTTGCTATGGGCCGTACACTATTAAAGGGAGATTTGCTATACGACGTACACCATCTCCCTATAGGCCGTACACCGGGAGAAGAAACAAAATGTGAATTTATCGGTATATTCACTTCATACAAAAGGAAGGAGTGTTTCTAGTGATTTCTGTGTTATGTTAGGCAATTTATCATGAGAAACTCTAAAAAATCAGTCAAAACAGTATTTTCGCGATGGACAAACGGAAATCATCGGTGATTAGGGGGGTATTTTTTTTAATTGTAGCCGCTTATGGATGCTAACCAATCATTTGATACGGGTTGATAGCTACATGATTATATCAGTAACGCCTGTCTTGTATGCTTACAGGAAAGTTTTACGTGTTTTAACAAAAAAAGGAGAGAAAAAAGCTCACCTTGTACAAAACCCCGTGACATTTCCCTCGACTCACTAATCGCTATATCCGGTGTACGTTGATACACGGTGATTACACTAGTGGAATAACTATGCATGTGAGCTCAGAACGAATAGCAACGCTCTATTGTAGCCGCCAAAATGACGTCATAATGACTATTTTGTGACGTCAGTTTTAAACGGCGTTATAAGTTTCGCGGAAAATTGAAATGTGCTATTTCGAGAAATTTGACGATTCTTGGCCAAATTTCAGATCATATTATAAATAGAATAGTAAATTTGCGCTCATAAAATACCGAATTTATTGAACTCGTCATCTAAAACAGATAAAAACTCGGCGCAGCCTCGTTTTTATCTTTTTATAGATGACTCGTTTAATAAATCTGGTATTCCATGACCACTCATTCAATATCCTCTATGTATGTAGGCTGGTTTTCCTGGCCGTTAATATCGAGTCGTGTTTCCTAGAAATTTCATTCTGGTAGTGATGTTAATTATGAATAATAACACAAATGACGAGAGGAAACCACGGAATATTACAAAGAAACGAGAAATATTCAAAAGTGTTTAGTTATAAGAAAAAATATACTTGTTCAAAAATGAATCTTCTCATTTTGTACGACAAAGCAAGAAATCCTACTATGCGCATATTGGGAACGCTTGATGATTCTGCGGAATAGACCTTAAGAGCAATAGAATAGAAGAGTCCTATTTCATCAAGAACTAATCAGACTCTTACAATTTCAATTATACATTTATTTTGAATGCAATTAGTGTTGTAATCTTTTTTAGTGATTTTGGAGCGTTTTGAATGGCTTGAGTGAGATTTTGCAATGAATGGGTGGAGCTATGAGTGTGCGATTTAGAATGGTTTTCATGATTGAGATTAATGTCAATTTCACGGTGTAACTAATGTAATTAAAAATTGTCAGAAAACGAGACAATTTACACCACAGAGTCTAAAGACAAAGAGTCTCCCTACACATTTCATCACGAACGTTCTCAAGGAATTACGAGCAGTAATATTCCTCAAAATGAAGAACGTTCTCAAGGAATTACGAGCAGTAATATTTCTCAAAATAAAGAACATAGATTTCACAATGTTGATAACTTTACCTTGCCAAGATTATTGTTGCATTAAAATGAATAAGATTTAAATAAAGCCGCTTTTACAGTTTTATCTGTCGTTTCTCAGAGACAGGAACACCTAGCAATGAACTCCTTGTGTTTCTCGCACAAGCACTATCATTTTATCCTCCCCCTGTCTTGAGTTGCCATCCCACTTACAGTTTACAACATCGTGAAATTGACAAGGTGAATGATTTTGGAATGATTAAGGAATGAAATTAAATGAGTGTGTGGAGCGAGTTTTGAGTGAATTTAATGGAAGGTAATCCTATATCGCAAATTTTGTTCAGGATGAACAAAATTAGCGACAATGATTACCTCCCTGTAATAAAAAATGCATACAAGTTCTACAGATAGCTTCTTATTTCTTCAAGAACCTATTAGACGCTTACAATTCGAATTATGTGAGTGAAATCGCAATTTTTCCCTATCCTAATTGAGTTTCAATGACGTTGTTGATTCTATATTTTTCAATGGGTTTGGGCGTTTCTGAATGGTTTGAGTGAGTGTTTTGAATGCATGAATGGAGCGCTGAATGAGGGATAAAGATTGGTTTTGATTGAGGCGAATGTCAGTGAAATCGCATTTTCCCTATCCAAATTCAGTTTCAGAGACGTTGTTGATTCTATATTTTTCAATTAGTTTGGGCGTTTTTGAACGGTTTGAGTGAGAGTTTAGAATAAATGAATAGAGCGCTGAATAAGCGATTAAGAATGGTTTTGATTGAGGCGAAAGTCAATTTCACGATGTAACTAACTGTAACTTTGCGATTATCCACACATAATTGGGAGCCTTTTTTTTTGTTTTATACTAATCAATTTATACTAGATAGTTTATACTTATTTATCTTAGTTCGATTGCGACCAATGATTATAGAGTCGCTTTCGAACACTTAATCCAGCCCTGCGTTCATAATGGAAAAAAAACACGGTGTAAACAGTTTGTCAATTATACCCTGTACACGGCGACGTTGTGGCTCGGACCTCCAGGCGATCGTGGTATAAGTAAACCATGCTATTCGAATGTTTATAAACAGACTTTCGACGAGATAATATAGTTGAATTGAGACCAACGAATGTTTTGCTTTCACGGTCTCTAACTATACTGGAAGATCACAGAAACGCAAAACCACTGGCATTTTTACCATCCTTTGAATTACATCTGTAAACGTCAGGTGTCATAGCGTAAAAGTAACATGCTTTCGAAACCGAATTCCTCATGAAAAAACTTAAATTGAAACGACAAAAAGCATTGAATATCGATAGGGAGAAAAGACTGTTTTTCTTGCTGAGTTTCTTTACTTTATCATTATATAGGTGATTTCGTTTGTAATTAAGAACCGTTATCTCACGCTTGTTAAATTTTAGTTCAGTCCACCCTACTCCTGGCCATACCACATTTGCCCGCATTTTCGAATACCGCAGTTGGACTATATTTCGAAGATACAGACGGATCAATGATCTCATGATGTCAATGATATCTATAGCAAATATAACCGACTACATCAGACATTTCAAGACAATTGTTTACAAGATACAATTTGTCTGTCTTTAATCCATGCACTTTTATGGCTTAACTTCTGATAATGAGATACATTTCATCTCGCCATTTGATCATTTTTTAAATGTATAAATCTCTGAATTTGGCCGAAAATAACTAACTTTTCCAATTCTTCTTTGGTTTTCCGTAATATATCCTTTTTAACGCATTCGTTTTTGTTATTCTAAAGAAATGTAAAAAGGTCTCAAGAAAATTGCAAGTCTTATTTGACGTCGTATTCAAGAGAAGCGTTTCAGAAAGACTTTTTGAGCAATTGGGCGTTGGAGGGTGAGGCTTATTTTGACCCTGAAATCTTTAAATAGCTGCTCCTCAGTAATAACATGGCGGATTTTAACCAAACTGCGTAGCAATGTTTCTTGACCTACCCTTCTTAAAACTTTTTCGAGAAATTTTTATTTACTTCAAAGAAGGACTTATCAGGGCGGGGCTTATTTTGATCCTAAAATCTTTAAAAGTCTCTCCAGACCTCAGAAACCACTGAGCGGTTTTTAACCAAACATAGCATAAATGTTCCTTGGATGACTCGTCTCAAATGTTGTTTGTGAAATTTTGATTGACCCCGAAATATGGGCGTGCCAGTGCGGGGCAGTATATTATTATTTTTTATTTCCTTTATTTTGATTATTTCTTTTTAATTTTGAAATCTTTAAAATTAATGTTTTTATACTTCCAGAACAATAGGGCAATTTCAGTTACAAACAAGCGGAATGTTTCTTTAGTGATCATTTTCAAAACGTGTAAAATTTTGACTTGATCCAACGAAAACATGAACTTGGTATGGTGAGGCTGTTTATGACGGTTTATGAAATCTTAAAATATTTTTTCGTTTCAAACCATTGGGCTTATTTCAACCAAACTAGGCATAAGTGTTCCTATGTGACCCTTCTTAAAACTAGTTTTGCGAAATTATGTTTGGTCCATAAATACGGGAGTGGCAGGATGGGACCTTTTCTCACTATCAAATCTGTAAATATCGTTTCCTCCTAACAATTGGACTATTTTGCAAGCACGTTTGTTTGGTTGAATTAAAAAAAATGTGACATTCTAATTGGCGTGGCAGGGGGAGGCTTATTTTTAATTCGAATTCCTAGATGAACCTCTTCTTTTGAATTACTAGGCAAATTTTGTTGAAATTTGGCCAGAATGCTACTTTGGTGGCATTAATTTGATATTAAAAAAAACACACACAAAAAAAAAAAAAAACAAAAAAAAAACACGTGAACGGTTTAGGACCAATCTAGCCACTTTTATTTATCGGGATGGAATATCTTTCACAGAAATGAGAAATAGTTATTAATAAGTATCACTACACTTATAAATACCTCATATGTTATCAAATGATCGGGATCGAAATTCTCAGAAAAATATATTTAATAATATTACGTACTTAGTATGTTCTATGAAAAAGAATATCTAACGAGGTTGGAGGAATTGATAATTTTCGAGGCTCGTTTCCCACAACTGAGTTAGATACGTGTACTTTTTCATACAATACACTGCGTATAAAATTTATCTTATAACCTCTATTTGCCTTGATTTCGTCGATGTTTCTAAAAGAAATGCAAGTTTCTAAAGATAACCCAATTATGTCATTGTTCTACAAATAACCATGTGATATCATAAGAAATATCATATGCTATATTATCACACGGATATTTATATAGTTATAAGATCAAACACCAACCTACACACCTGCAGGCCACGATGGGGATAGTGTCAATTATAGAAAGAGAAGACGACAAGAAAATAAGAGTTAACAACGTCGTGAAATTGACATTCATCTCGATCAAAATCATTTCGAATCACTCGCTCAGTGCTCCACTCATTCATTCCAAACGCTTACTCAAATCGCTCCAAAACGCTCCGAAATCATAAGAAAGCATTTTCCAAATCCTTCAAATCGATCGTTCACCATTTAATTCAAATCGAATAATTCTTTTTACGATTTTATTGGCTGGGTGGATTTGAAATGTCTGATTGGTCAATGAAGATAGACAAACAGAAAAAATACGTATATACTTTTAAATGGATGTAATAAATAATGGTAATTTTGTTAATCCTGAACAAAATTTGCGAAATTGGATTACCTCCCATTAAATTCACTCAAAATCGCTCCACACACTCTTTCAATTTCATTCCAAAAACAGTCCAACATCATTCACCTTGTCATTTTCACGATGTTGTTAACTGTAGCGTAAATTATAGAAAGAGAAGACGACAAGAAAATTAGATATATAAGGGGATAGATCGATCATAATTAATGCAAGCAGACAACATTTCATCCAGGCCAAAGTTCTACGGCCTATGTGACGTTTTATAGACAGGTTAACCAAGTTTTCAGTCTGGAAAGTTCAGTTCAGAAAAAGTTCGCTTGCTCTGTGTATGAAAAGTAATCTCACATTACATTAGTTACACATTGTCCCCTTTTTAGCTCACCTGAGCACGAAGAGCTCAAGGTGAGCTTTTGTGGTCTTATGTTGTCCGTCGTCCGTCGTGTGTCGTGCGTTTACATTAGAGGCCACATTTTTTCAAAAAATCAACCTCAAATTTGGTCAGAATGATTGTCTTGATGAAATCTCGGACAGGTTCAAAATTGGGTCAAGTGGGGTCAAAAATGAGGTCACAGGGTCAAATATTGGAAAAACCTTGTAGACACTCTAGAAACCATATTTTTTGCTCAATTAACCTGAAAATAGGTCAGAATGATTGTCTTGATGAAATCTCGGACAAGTTTGAAATTGGGTCAAGTGGGGTCAAAAATGTGGTCACAGGGTCAAATATTAGAAAAAACCTTGTAGACACTCTAGAAGCCATATTTTTTGCTCAATCAACCTGAAAACTGGTCAGTATGATTGTCTTGATGAAATCTCCGACATGTTTGAAATTGGGTCACGTGGGGTCAAAAATGAGGTCACAGGGTCAAATATTAGAAAAACCTCGTAGACACTCTATAAACCATATTTTTTGCTCAATCAACCTCAAAACTGGTGAGACTGATAGTCTTGATAAAATCTCGGACAAGTATGAAATTGGGTCAAGTGGGGTCAAAAATGAGGTCACAGGGTCAAATATTAGAAAACATTGTAGACACTCGAGAAGCCATATGTTTTGTACAATCAATCTGAAAACTGGTCTGAATGATTGTTTTGAAGAGATCTCGGACAAGTTTGAAATTTGGTCAAGTGGGGTCAAAAATGAGGTCACAGGGTCAAATATGAGAAAAACATTGTAGACACTCGAGAAGCCATATTTTTTACTCAATCAACCTGGAAATTGGCCACAATGAATATCTTGATGAAATTTTGGACATGTTCGAATTTGGGTCAAGTAGGGTCAAAAATGAGGTCACGGGTTCAAATATTAGATATCATTGTAGACACTCTAGAAACCATATTTTATGCTCAATCAACCTGGAAATTGGTCAGAATGTTTGGCTTGATGTAATCTCGGACAAGTTAGAAATTCGATCAAGTAGGGTAAAAATTGAGGTCACAGGGTCAAACACTAGAAAAAACATGTAGACACTCTAGAAGCTATATTTTTTGCTTAATCAACCTGAAACTAGGTCAGAATGATTGTCTTGATGAAATCTGGGACAAGTTCCAAATTGGGTCAACTGGGGTAAAAAATGAGGTCACAGCCTCAAATATTAGAAAATCATTGTAGACACTCTGTAAGCCATATTTTTGCTCAATCAACTTGAAAATTGGTCAGAATGACCTTCTTGATGAACTTGGGTCAAGTGGGGTCAAAATGAGGTCACATTGTCAAATATTAGAAAATCCTTGTAAACACTCAAGAGGCCATAACTTTTGCCCAATCATCCTGAGAATAAGTCAGATTATAATTGTCTTTTAAAAATCTGTCTGGTTCGAAATTGGGTCAAGTGTGGTTAAAAACTAGGTTAAGAGGTCAGATCCTAAGACTGTTAACTCAGGTGAGCGATTTAGGGCCACTATGTCCCTCTTGTTTAACCTATTGCCTCAACCTCAATTCACCAAGTAGACTTATTCGATTCTGGCATGTGTTTCGATATGTGGACCTTCAGAGTGTCTGCTAGATACTCTGATGGCCCGGCGTTCGAGATTCATGTTCGATCAAATAATGATGGTTCTAGACAAATTGTATGTGTGTGATTCCTGCTTGACATACCCGTGTATCGACATAGATTTTTATCAATTTCCAGCACCTTCAGCTGCGAATTGCACCAGTAGGCGTTGTTATTGTTTTAAAGAATGTGTTCCTCTGTATTGACAAAAGATCTTTTGAAAAGAACAAATCACACGACACCCAATTAATTCTGCTTTCATTGTATTTCGCGTGCACGAAACACCAGATAATTCACTCTAGTTCTTGCGACTTATCTTAGCAGGAATTCACAACTGCATTACAAAGTACAGGAGTGTGGATAGCATTGAACTTAACGTCTGCTTTGTGGACAACATAGAACCGTGCTTTGAACTCGTCTTTGCATCGTACAATGATATGTTACGGTTAATAGCATCTTGACATTGACATTCATCTCAATCAAAACCATTCATTCAGTGTTCCATTCACTCATTCCTAAAAACTCACTCAAATCGATCAAAAACACTCCAAAATCTTTAGAAAACATTCGGAAATGGGCCAAGACGATTATCATTAGATTTAAATGGACCAAATTATCCTTCTATTTTATTGGTTGATGTGGATTTGCAAGTGTCTTGTTGGTTTCTGAAGATATAAAACACAAAAAAGTACGTATATTTTATTAAAGGGAGGTAATAAAAATATTGCTAATTTTGTTCATCCTGAACTAAATTAGCGATATTGAATTATTGAATTACCTCCCTTTAATTTCACTCAAAACTCGCTTGGCACACTCATTCAGTCACATTCCAATATCATTCCAAAATCATCCATCCTGTCAATTTCTCGACGTTCTTAACTGTAATAGCCCACCAAGTTTGCAATTACTTAGGTTGACTCACACGTAACGTCTGCATGAAAACTCTTTTGCTCAGAAAGGGATTGTGAGGGCTTGTCTTAATCTTCAATACATTTTCAGGATTAAGCTCTTAGAATTTGTAAATGGAGCCAATCGCAGCACCACATGATGCGATTTTTTTTTCATGCAATTCTAATGCTACACTTGATCAAAATCTGGTTTCTCCTCCAATTTCTAAAATGCCTTATCTAAAGAATATACAGCTTATAGTCCGGCAGATTTCTAGCTTGACCTGGAAGTAGGGTTCAAATTTTTTTTCTTGACTGATTCTTGTAGCTAAGACCTTCCCAAACAAGAATCTGGCTGATGACATCTTGTCATCATTGAGCATTTTGAGAAAATCGAGATGGCAGCCAGGACTATCGAATGTTACACCAAACAGCTTGGTAGATCACAATGGCGACCTTTTAAATGTTTTGTTTTGTGTTTTTGTTTTTGCTGTGAAAGTTCTAGATTAAAAGTATATGACATAATTAATACATGTTATGACATTAGAAATTAGTATGGTAGTCAAGATGGCAACCAAATCGAATTATTAATCGACATTTGAAGTATTTCTTGACCAATGTGATATCAGAATCTTACGAAAGAGTTTTAGGGCTCCTTCAGTAAACATTTGTTAGTTGTTTTATGCCTTCTAAATATAAGGCAAAAGACATCTCTCGTCTATTGTAGAATTAATAATTGATTTGAAGATGGCAGCCAGGAAAGAGAAATTTCTAAATAAATTGTGTTTTAATCGGAATTTCAGAAAAAATGCGCCTACATCAACAGTTACAAGACTAGTTTCAAAGTTGTTTTAAAAATTGATGCCTTAAATGATAGATAGCATTCGAGATGGCAGCGAAGTAATATATCGAAAGAAAATTTGAGGTTAAATGATTATATTAGGAAATGATTCATATTAACTTATGAAAATACAGGTCATCATTTTGAAATAAGAAAAGTTACATATGCAATATAAAAAGTATTTTTGTGTACTAAGATTGCAGCCAATACTGCATAAATATCGCATTTGCATTTGTTTTTATTTTTTTGACAATTCAAAATATAATATTTGCCGGGGTCTTACGTAGACAATCACTTTGCCTTGAATTATCTCTCTCAGAAAGAAAAAAGGAAGCCAACAATACATCATATAAACATGAACAACTAAATAGAAGGCTAACTTCACTTGTAGCATCATTGCATATACCTGTTTTAGTGAACAATGCATAACACTTACATAGCATAGTAATGAAAAATAAAACCCCATTTGCTTTGCGAGAAAATTATTGCACAACAAAATATTTTCATCTCGTATCGATGGATTAGCACGATACAGTTATGTCTCCTGACCAATATTTAGGCTGTTATTCAAATTATCACCAACCGTTGGTAATTCAATCCAGATATTAGCAGCAAAAATTTTCTCAATAGATCATAGTGTTTGTTAAAAAGTACCCTCTTGTCTGTTCTTATCTTCATTTTGGTGGCATTTGAAATATGACGATTTGAAAACAATATTGTGTTTTTGTTGTACGTCTATAATTGTTTCGTATTGACACACAAAGAGACTAAGTTGCTGATTTAAGGACGAACTGAACATCCTCAAAATCGAAATTGGATTTATTCAAATCATCACCAAAAATTGGCGATTCAGTGCATCGAAATGTTGTCTAAAGTGTTTGTTCAAAAGCACCCTTTTGTCAGACCTTATCTTCAATTTGTTAGCATTTGATATATGACAATTTTGTAGCAGTATTGTAGCTTTGTTGTACGGTTATACTTGTTTTCATCTTTTTGTTCATGTTGAAATTATCAACTTGGATTAATTATCAAAGGAGCTGGCTAACACAAATGTAAGCAAATCAAGCAAATGGAAAAAGTAACAATAATGATAAATTCAAATTATATTTTAAATTTCCATTTGAAAAGCATTGAATTTAACAGTAAACAAAATTAAACCTATAACAAAACTACGTCGGTAGACATAGAACTAACATATTTATAGAGACTGACCATTTTGTCTATATTGGCATAGGAAATTAATACTCTATTATATACTCACACACAATAAAAATGCAACACACGATAATTATTAAATTGTTCATTCTATGGGAAAAACAGATCATCATATTCTCATGCTTACCATTAAGGTACACATAGTTATCATTCATAAACTCTCTAAACAGACTGTCATCTCGAGTCTCAAACTGAATTTCACTGTAAGGCCATTATTGCTCTAGCTTGCTCAGGCAGCAGATTAATACCATCATTAACCAATTAACTTATCTGATTTTTTTAGTAGTATCTTAAATGATTACAAATCATATACACCCTTATTTACACTAGTAATCAAGCAGTTTTTCCATTTGGCAATCAACTCGGCAACTCTATACTTATTCTAATCGCCATTCAAGGTATTCATTACATCAGGAAAGTATAAATTAGCATCTTATCAGTAAGTTTGATACAAAATTAAGATGAATTATTTATTAGCAAGTACATGTATAGTTTTAGTGGTCTTGGCTGCCATCTAGACAGCCATCTGAGGGTTTTCATAACACTAGATGAGAGGTGTAACTAATCAGATATTTTGAGGTCATAAGCAAGCTTACAAAAGTTTATTTAGAAAACTCTAAAACACATTTCTAAGATTCTTAAATCTCGCATAAATCGAGATTTACTTAAAAAGACATTTTATAATTCATTTTGGCTGCCATCTTAATTACCATACTCATAACTGATGTCATACTTTTATTTGTAACATAGCTTCAGGTAAATAAAATAACAATAAAACAATAAAATGACCACTCAAACCGGTTTTATTTTTCAAAGAGAGTGATCTACGGAGCCGCTGGCTTGATTTTTTATAGCCCTGGCTGCCATCTCGATTTTTTCGAAATGCTCAATGATGACAAGATGTCATCAACCGGATTCTGGTTGGGGAAGGCAATGGCTACAAGACTCAGTCAAGAAAAAAACTTTGAACCCTATATCCAGGTTCAGCTAAAATATGCCATATTTCTGCCGGACTATTAGAACATTGTGAAATTGACAGGGTGAATGATTTTGGAATGAAATTGAATGGGTGTGCGGAGCGAGTTTTGCCTGAATTTAATGGGAGGTAATCCTATATCGCAAATTTTGTTCAGGGTGAACAAAATAAGCGATATAGATTACCTCCCCTTAATAAATGTGCATTCAAGTTCTATAGAAAGCTTCCTGTATCTTCAAGAACCTATGAGACGCTAACGATTTGAATTATGTCAGTGAAATCACAACTTTTCTCTATCAAAATTTATTTTAAATGACGTTGTTGATTCTATATTTTTCAATTGGTTTTAGCGTTTTTTGAATGTTTTTTGTGAGTGTTTTGAATGAATGAATGGAGCGCTGAGAGAGCGATTTAGAAAGGTTTTGTCTTGATGTGAATATCAATTTCACGATGTAACTAACTGTAG
Source organism: Fragum whitleyi (assembly GCA_948146395.1). NCBI lineage: Eukaryota > Metazoa > Mollusca > Bivalvia > Cardiida > Cardiidae > Fragum > Fragum whitleyi. Next base: position 23,186,729 of record OX411557.1, read on the forward strand.
TTAGATTTACAGTTGACATTATTGAGAAATTGACAATGTGAATGATTTTGTAATGAAATTGATTATGTGCGTGGAGAGATTTTGAGTGAAATTCAAGGGAGTTAATACATCACCACTAACTTTGTTCAAATTAGTCGAAATAAGCGATAATTTATCATCTCCCCTTCAAAACCAATTTAAATTCTGCTTTCAATTCTTTTGCGTCTTTACGCCCTAATCAGACGCCCTTAAACCTACGCCAGCTTATAAAATCGTGGAATAACTTGATCTATTTGAATTCAATATTGAATGTGTTGAACGATTTCGAAGCGTTTTAGAACAACTTCCAGCGTTTTTGAATGGTTTAAGAGTGTGTTTGGAAAGAATGATTGGAGCGATTAGCGAGTGGTTTTGAATGACTTTGGTTGAGGTAAATTTCAATTCCACGATACCCCGATGCCTGCCTGGGGCTGCGGTCAAGATGGAATTCTTCAAAAGTATTCTACTTCTAAACCAGAACCCCCGTAGCTTATATATTTGTATGTTTAATTTTGTCAGACCTTTATACAAATAGCTCAATCCATTTGTAGTTGACCACAGTTAGTCGAAGCTACGCAGGGAGGTATGGTGCATATTAAAATGAAGCACCAGCATGATGGTAATAGCTAATAATTTCAAAATTATTTTTATTTTTATATATATAGAACCTTTTTAACTGAACGGCTGGAGCTTCGTGTGTGTGTGGGGAGGGGGGGGGTGGGGGTGGGGGTGGGAGGGAGGATAAGGACTTCGTAATTTAGTATTCGACATAGGTCAGCAGTTCATAGACCTTTCTGAAAAGAGCAAAATGTAGAATCACCATAGCAGGGGAAGAGCAAGAGTTTTGAAGGACTCAGATCCCTTATAGGATTGAGAAGGATTATTTAAAAAATTATCTTCTTAAGTACTGATGCAAAAGTATAGAGTTTTGTCAAGAACGCAATTTCAAATTGTATTTCAAGAACGGACTTTCCTTAATGATCAACTACAGTTAACAACAACGTGAAATTGACAAGGTGAATGATTTTGGAATGATGTAAGAATGAAATTGAATGAGTGTGTGGGGTGAGTTTAGGGTGAATTTAATGGGAGGTAATCCTATATCGCAAATTTTGTTCAGGATGAACAAAATTAGCGATATTGATTACCTCCCTTTAATGAAAAATGTATCACGTTCTATGGATAGCTGCCTATTTCCTCAATAACCTATGAGACGCTAACAATTCTGTCAGTGAAATCGCGATTCTTTTCTGTCAAAACTTATTTTGAATGACGTTGTTGATTCTATATATTTTTTTAAATGGGTTTTGAGCGTTTTGAATGGTAAGTGTGAGTGCTTGAAATGAATATATGTAGCGCTGAGTGAGCGATTTAGAATGGCTTTGATTGAGGTGAATGTCAATTTCACGATGTAACTTACTGTAAACAGTTTTAAGCTACACAAAGTCACATACAATAACATCTCACCAAACCGCTTTTTTTTAAATTTTAACCACATTTGTTTGAATGTATTTCGAGTGTCAAATGCCTTTATAGTCAGAATGTGAACATTTATTTTTTTTTTACTGACACAGGTCTATGTAAAAATGTTTCTTTCTCGTACGAGAGACACAGTTTTTAACCTGTTGATCCCTTAATCCAATATCTAGTAAAAGTTCTTTTTTCAAAGATCGTTGTTTCTTTCGGTGTTTTCGGTGTTTTCGTATATCTCTATCTTTGATAAGCGGTAAAACGAAATTCAACTAAAGATGTACATGTATATGAGTTAGAAATGAAATAAAATATTATTTGGCGAAAAGGTAATGATACAGTTAAGAACATCGTGAAATTGACAAGGTGAATGATTTTTGAATGAATGGATGGAGCGCTAAGTTTATGATAAAGAATGATTTTGATCGGAATAAGTATCAATTTCACTATGCTTCTAACTGTATATACATTTATCGTATGAAACACAACAACGACAACAAAATTGTCATTGTTTTGTTGCGTCCTGAAATCTTGAGTCCTATTTAAAACATCCTTTTATAAAACAGAAATGAATAAAAACGAAGAACAATCGTCCCAGATTATCCCTTAAATTAGCTATCTACTAAAAAGTAAGAGACAACAAGGTGTAACGACTATTACAAAATTCAACCTACGCAAAGCGTGCTTTGGAAGACACGCGGTATGGAGTCGCCTACTCAATTTAAATATTAACCGTAAACTTGGCCATGACAATGAAAAACTGAAGTCATTTATCGGTGAAATATTGAAATGAAATACTAGCTGAAGTCTTGGAAAATAAAACACCCGCCTTATTTTGTCTGTATCTCTGCGTAATTGTATCCTCTTGTGTCATATTGAGACTAATCAAAACCCTAAATTAGCACACCATTCCTTTTGTTAAGAATTTATTTATTACGCCCAGCATGTTCTTAACTTTACGCTCGTGTCTTACTACGCATATTATTTTGGTTTTCATAGTAACTGCTCGATAAATAAGAAAACGATAGAAAATAAATCGGGCAACTGAATTTTCGTAGCTGGAATATGAATGTAAACACGAATTTCGGAATTGTACAATATTATACGCGAGAACTTGACAGTTGTGGATCGAATCCTGATGCTAGAGGATTGATCATTTACCCCCGAAATGATACAGTTAACAGCATCGTGATATTGACATTCATCTCAATCAAAATCATTCCACATTATTCGCTCAGCGTTCCCTTCATTCATTCAAATCACTCACTCAAGCTTCTCAAGAACGCTCCAATCCCACTGAAAAAAAAATTGAATCAACAACGTCATTCAAAAATGAATTTGGATAGAGAAAAATCGCGATTTCACTGACACAGTTCAAATTATAATCGTCTATAGGTTCTTGAAGAAATAGTAATCTATCAAAAGAACTTGTATGCATATCTTATTAAAGGGAGGTAATCAATGTCGATAATTTTGTTCATCCTGAACAAAATTTGCGATATTGGATTACCTTTTTTTAGATTCACTCAAACTCGCTCCACACACTCATTCAATTTAATTCCAAAATCATTCAAAAATCATTCACCTTGTCAATTTCACGATGTTGTTTACTGTAATATGATGTATTCTGTGTGATTATTCACCTGACTTGGCGTTGCTTAGCCGTGACGTAATTTGGCGAGTTTCTTTTTTTCTCCACGTCCATTCGTATATAGGGATTTTGGGCACCCCCCTGCACACCGTAAAATAGATAAGTTAGTAAAGTTGTTAGTGACGCAATCGAAAGAAACATGTATATGGCAATTATTATGTATATTATTTCGTCTAACCGAATCTGTTATCGTTTATTGGTAATATACTACCGTAATGACATATAATGTCAAGTGGACGACCAAAATATTATGATTTTTGTTTTAGAAAAAACAAACTGCAATTACAATAGATTGGCAGCCTTCTTTAAATTAAGAAAGTTTACTCAATAAATTCATTTTTATAACTTATCTATCCAGGAGATATTGCAAGTTTACTTTTCAATATTTTGGGTTATTTCAAAAGATATTCGGAAATCATCGAAAACGCGTGTAAATATCTGTATCGAAAAACTAAAATGGTAAATGAGCTTAGAGAAAGGGAACACAACTCATCGTTGGGTTACAAAACCCTCGCATTTTCAGCTTGAACAGGATAGGATTAGGTCTCATGATATTTATGTCGACTACCTATAAGATTGTAAAAAAGGCTGATTTAGCTTAACCTTAAATGCAACGACCGGTTACTTAGGCTCTACCTTCCCTGGGCTAAAATCATGGATAATTGTCTTCGCTAACTTTAACAACACAACAGCGCTACCTTCAGGGTACGACAGCGAACAGTTTTTTTTCTAGCGAGAAGTCTATCTTAAACGCATCGAAAGCTCTTTACAAAAACGTCAGACTGCTACGCAACAAAAGTGGCTACATTCAGAGCTACACTTCCAGAAAAAAAACAACAATAAAAGACGTTAGTACACCAATCCGTTTTAGACGATTTAATATCAAACTAAAACTCAAATTACGCAAACTTTCGTGAAACCGATATGGTCACATTATCTGTTATTTTTGATCACATAATTATCGCAAGTGTCTGAAGAAAGCACACATTTTGTGATAGAAAAGCATGAAAGTACTTCAAATGTTGACATACACTTTACTTTCCTGAACGCAGAACAGGGGCCCTTTTTATAAAAAACTTCTTAGGAAAAAAAATTGTAAGTTAAAATCACAATTCGTACCTGGTGTTCTCATTCATTGGTAGATTCTGCATTGCAATATTTCATTTGAATCGTCTTTAGAAGACGATGATGCATGGTAGAATTCAATATTTAGGTACTACTGTAGAAGCAACTTTCATTTTTTACTTACGCAAAAAACGATCGCAAGATGTTTAGTGAAACTGGCCCCAAGTCACCAAAAGCAACTCTCTGCGTACCACAACTTACGATAAGAACATATCGCCATTTATGTTAAGGGTTCACCATTTGGTATGTTTATTTGGGTGTGGTCAAACGCTCCCTTTCATTTTCGAGTCGTATTCGTTGGATGGAGCACACAATAATGGCTTTCTATGTTTTTTTTCCGCACGATTGCTACCATTTCATCCTTTCCAAGCCTACAAGTTAACGATGATCAGCCGATTGATGGGCGTCAAATCGTCGCAAAGCCGTCGGTGATCAAACCCTGTATCTTATGTTTGACAGCACAAGACGATACCAGCTGTGTTATGACGACAGCTGGTTCCCAATTGAAGCACATAAGTATACACTGAAACGAACTTATAAACGGCCACATTTTAACACATCCATAGTCATTTAATGAAGTATATTTTATTTTTATATGAAAGGCCGTTCAATTCAGCGTGTTCTTGAAGGAAAATTGATTCGATTTTTTGTCCTTGGAGTCTGAAGCATACGATCAAGAACAAGAACCTTCCATCATGAAAGTCACAAAAGTACATGTTCGAAGAATTTCAAGTATTCGGATTAAGAAATACTCAGTGATTAATCCTTTAAATGACAAACTTCGATGGTTATTGCGTGTCAGATACCAAATCACTGAAGAAAATAAACTTTTGTTTCTCACACAAGGATAAAATGCTAAGATTACCCCTCCCACCAATGTTAATTTTGAAATCAGGGGTAACCTTAATTTCCCGACAAGTTCACTATGGCGTGTGATGTGTTGCAAAATATTTTTTCATACAATTTTGCAACACATCACACGCCATAGTGAACTGCTTTCCTTGCAATTTTTCAAGTTGGTTTTTATCGAATATTCTACCTTAATGTTTTTTCTTATAGAATTCTACCACTACCGAATTCAGATACCAAAGGAAATGTTACTTTTTCAACAGAAACTAAGTGGCCGTTTAGAAGTTCGTTTCAGTGTATTTGCATAACTTAATTCAAGACCTCAGACCTCATGATGTAATCTCGAACGTATATCAAAGCAAGTCGCCAAAATTACGACACCAAGTCTCTATATATCACGTCATTGCAACGTGACATACAGAGACTTGATGTCGTAAATTGTATGCCCAGACTCCGTTGTGTCATTATTCTCAGGGTTACGGAAGCGTGTATGTACCGAATTCACTGGTCGGGTGCGTATCTTTGTACATGAACTAGCCGTTTTGGTAGAGTCGGGGTGTACCCGAAAAGCACACGATTTTGTAAACAGCATGCTGATTTAATTGAGAGAGTGTTCAATATCACGTACAACTTATAAATTCAAACAAACAAGCTATTGAATATTAAATCCTCTGTTACTCAGGGAAGTTCAATTGTTTTGTAAAAAAATGGCTTATTCTAGCAAGATGCAATAAACTCGACACCGTTTGTATGACTTTATTTCCAAAATGCTTGTTTGACGTCATACTTATACAATCATTCTACAAACAGTGTCTTTATAAATTTCATACGGAAAGATAACACTGAATACATGTATCCCTTTGTAAATAGGTTATTAACAATTGACTTTATCACCGAAGCACATATATACCGCCAGAATGATGACTTGGTAACATGCTTTTATGTCCATGTATCAGAAATTAGAAACTAATTCATGCATTAGGTCCTTATTCGCTTAAACGTTTCTGTGCTCAAATCGTGAACCGCATGCTAAAAAAGTGATGTCAAACATGTGTGGTAAATAGAATTGTTTTCGTAATTTTGACGACCAGCCTCCAGTATAAAAATACCATTGGTTTGATATGACTAGAAGTTATCTTTAACCAAACAGGCAAGTTGTTTCACTTGTAATTATTAGATGCAAATGGATTTGAACAAGCTCAGACCTTTATGTGTGAAGTTGGCGTATTTCTTACTCAGTTCTTTGATCACTTTGTCCAGTTTCGATCCCCGGCGGCACTCATCCTTTCCGACTATTTGTCTACCACCAACGGGTTTATAATCGTAACCTATGTGGGATAGCAGCTAGAGGCTAGGAAGGATGTAATGGTAGTACTGGTGTGAGAAATACCAGGAACCCATTGTTAGGTACTCAAAACGCCGCAAAATGACTGAAATAATGTTACAAGCGGCATAAAACCCCATTTAAATAAAATAATTGATCGCTTTGTGTCTACCGCCATGCCCAATAGCTGTGTTGGCCTGTTTGATGACACCATTAGTGTACTCAATAGTGACGAAATATTGTGGCGAACCATTTTGACTCTCTTTTCTTCTGATTAACTTCTTGACCTAACCACATTCAAGAATTTCATACTTACCGACCAAGTAGTATTAATGGTTCATTTTCTGTTCGATATTTTCACAATCAAGTAGCTGACTAATTATGTTCTCATAATCTACTTTTGGTAATAAAACTTACTTCTATGATTTGCAGCTCCCGTGGAACCTCTCACGGAATGTAGTATCAAATTCTAAATTTACATATTATACCATTGAATGACGATAATGTAGAATTAGTCCATGAACTAGAAGGGGTTTTGTTCCCTCGTCGGAGGGGGGGGGGGGTATTTATAAGACCATATTTTTCTGAAAGTTTATGGTATATAGAACATATTGAGACATATAAGCACTCTCGCACTAAGCGAGTGGGGGCTTGTGTAAGGTGCGTTACTTTAAAGTAAGATGCCCAACAACATTTTGAAAATGGATTTTAAAAGGGTACCCGGAAACTTGAAGTCAAAATGATAGAAAGTTGACCTCTTATACGTATATTTGTGTTGCTGATAAACTGTAGAGCCCATTTACGGATTTTCTTAACCGCAAGAGGCGTGATATTGCAGTTAAATACGTAACCCTTAAAATTCAAGGAAACTATGAATATAGAAATAAATTGTCCATCCCTGCCTCACTGGGAATTAGCCCATGGTAAATAAAGCACCTTGGGAATTGTAAGCACTCTGACCAGTGAGGCTGTTGTGAGATACGTTACTTCAAAGTTAATTACCGATCAACATTTCAAGACAAGATATGGTTTGTACAGTGAAAAGATGAGTCAAACTAACTGGAAGTGATCTTTCATTACCAAAACTTAAGTTTCTGAATGCATGTATAGCAAATCTATAGTAATACTTTGTAAATTACTCCCCTCCCCCATCGAAGGCATAATATGAGAGTAAAATACGTTACTTCTGAATTGCAAAGAATTGCGCTTATATTGAAATGATTGTTCTACAGCTGCCCCATTGGGATTATTGTTAACAGTGCTTTTCTAAAAGCCTTTGCAATATTGAACATTTTGAAATTTGTTAGTACTCTGGCCACTGGAGCAAAAGCGAAATACGTTATATTGATGAATTAATCATCAGTCTGTACAAACGAGTTGATTATCATTAATCTTGGTTGTATAAGCAGCTGGAGTCTTCAGAGGGGTATTTTTATGTCATGATGTGTACGAGAAATACGAGGAATCCATGGTTAGGTGGATAAGCCACATTGATAAGAGTGTTATACTGTTAAATTGGCTTGAAATTTCCTTGGAGCATTTTTAGGTCTCTATTGTTTCCAATTGAACATGAAGTAAATTGCAGGTAATCCTAGGTTTGCCACTATCTTTAACTATTGAAACTGCGCAATTCAGTTAATTACTGAAAATTTACATGAGCAATACCATTTCATGTTCAAATGCATAGGACATTGCCATATACATTTTGATCAAGCTATCAAAGGGTGTAATTTATGTTACATTTAAAAGACTTTTTATACCCCCACCTACGAAGGAGAGGGGGTAAATTGGTTTCACCGTGTCTGTCTGGCTATCCATCCGTCCGTCCGTCCGTTCATCTGTACGTTCGTCCATAAACCTTTAGTTTCCGGACTCTAACTCAAGAACCAAGTGACCGAGAATCATGAAACTTTATGCAAATGTTGCTTATGACCCTAGAAAGTGCCCTATTGTTTTGGGTCACATAGGTCAAAGATCAAGGTCACCGTCAATTTTTGTTCAATTTTCGTTTTAAGACTCTAATTCAAGAACCAAATGAACTACAATCATAAAACTTCATGTAAATGCTGCATATGACCTCAATATTTGCTGCAAACTCATCCTGCAGTAATAGCACTTACATTTTGACAAAGTTTTGGTGGGGGTATTAGTCCGCTTTGCGACAGTTCAAGTTTTTTTAGAAAATCAACCATAATTGCTTCTTCAAAAGGACAATAAGATGCACACCCACCAATTGTAATTCTCTTGAGCATGAATGATTCTTACAAATGTAATGTTTTAAGTAATACAAAGATACTTAAAAAAAGGATATAGATGCTATAACTTTGAACTAGTTACAAACAACACGTTCTTTTTATGCAAAACGAAACATATTTTAGATAGAATTAGCGCTTCTTTTGCATCTTGAATTCCGAAACAATAAACGAATTATAATAAATTGCTCAAGCAATAAGATTTCATCAATATCAAGCCCTCGTTCAAATAAAACCAAAGCGTTTATTCATAAAAATAAGAAAATTGCATGATAGGTCTATAAATCGCATGCTTATAAGGACTTTGTAGGTGTTAATGTGTAAATTGCTGGTGGTCATATATTTCATTTGCATTTCTGTTTGACATTGCTCTATGACTTTCAATATATTTGTACATGCAGTTCGTGTTAAACTAGAGAAAAGCATATGCAGTTTGTGTTAAACTAGAGAAAAGCATTGAAGAAGGCCCATTCTAATTCAAATACACATGGTTCTTCGGCATAATTCTCACATTTTCTCATTTGCACAAGAACAAGACTCTACTACTTACCATTTAGTTTTTTATTCAGACAAACAGACAAACAATTGGTAAAACATGCAGTAAAACCCAAAAAAAGTCCAACTCAATAAAGGAGAAACGATGATTTTGATTTAAATAGCTAATGTATTGCCACTGAGTAGCATTTGAGATAATTGTGACTTGTTTCATACATATTGAAACATACGTTACCAGGTTATGACCATCTGTATTCTGTTTCAAAACTTTTATAGGAAACGAATAAATCATAGTACGGAATAAGAGATAAATGATATACATGCTTAAATAACTTAGTAATGTTGAAAAAAGTTACATATACTTAAATTCTTTTAGCTATCATGCTGCATTGTGTGAGAGATAGATATGTAATTACACTGAACAGATATTTCCCTATGGTAAAATAAAAAATCAGTATAATGCAACATAAAGTACATATACATATCTATCAAAAAGCCTGATATCTGATTTGAAATGATTATCAAGGTCTGTGCATATTTAGAAGGGTTAGGTATTCGCTTTCAATTGGATATACATGTATGAAGGATTGGGATATTTCAAAATTATGGCCTAAACTATTTTTATCAGTATTTTTACTTTGCAAGATGGGATGCTACAAATGATATATACTTCAATTTGTGTGATTTTATCCCTTTACACTAAAAGACGATACATAAAAACTAGCATTCAGTAAGAATTTCGTTCTTGGTCGTTCAAAGATATAACATTGCCTTCTCAATCAAGGTCTAAATTTTATTACCATTGGTGCTAAGGGAACTTTGATCTTTTGTCGGTCACACATTTGTCTTCAGTATTGATGCATTTTCCAAGAAACAGAACCGAGAGCTATACAATTTAAGACCTTAAAACGTTATTGATGAAAAAAAATCCTGTTTAAACGGGTTTTCGTAAAATATATGGGGACAACGTATGTTATAACATTCCTTCACAGGCATAAAGTAATTGCTGTTAATAGGATAAAAATTATAAATGATATTCTTGTTTTATTATGCATGATAAGAGTAGCAAGTTGTAGCTGTCATTTCTCTTCTTTCTGTTTATTAGTGGCATATCAAATTGTATAAAGGGTATGAAAGGACATGCGCTCAAATCTTTTCATTTCTACATATAAAGCAAGATATATGCAGGTCGAAATACACTATCTAAATATCAACTCATCATATTATCTTAAGTTTTGACTTTGAAAAGTTTCAGCGCCCAATGCCAATATCCTTATATATGCGAATATTGAGAAAAAAATCTAATTGTAACGTATATAAAAATGTATTTTCATGAATCATCCTGGATTTTGTGGATGCGTGATACTCATACTCAAGAATCATGTATGAGATAGTGTTTAAAATCGAAATCTGCCCAACGAATTTCACAAAATGAGAGCAAAGTGTAGCATATAATAAGGAATTAGGGTGGGTGGTTTCAAAGTAACGTATCTTTCAAAAGCCAGGGAGCTCAAGTGTCTCAAAACGTTGCTGATACATGTACCTTTCAGAAAATCATAGTGTACAAAATTCCCCCTTAGGGTCCTAGTAGCCCAAAATCTAACTATGGTGTATTGAAGAACTGTCATATCCTGAAACTTGAATTATGCAAAATTCATTCTAATTGTTCTTTCCCTTCAAAAGAAGTGCCTGATAATTCTTGTTACAAGTACTTCAATGCGTTGAGGTAATTAAGTAATTATTTATAGGTCGCCACCTATTCATTACAAGCCTATTATCTGTCTTAAATCATAGACATAATTGTCGTAAGGCGTACGATTGTTTTCAGAATCCAATACTGCTAGGTGAACTTAACAAGCTAAGGGAAGTCAAAGACCTTACAGAAATTTGACCGATGAGCTCTCCATAAAACATTTGACTTTCGAATTTCAGCACATAGAGGCTTCTACAACTGTCCCAATAGTTCCGACTCGTCTAGAATAAATAAATCATTTTGCTGAAATAATGTATTTATCTTTTTACAAGGCAACAACGGTCGAAAGTTATTCCATGATGACTCATGCAAAAATTAACCAGTTTTACCGCAAAACCTGATAATTTGTCATCACAAAAACCTTATGATCCTTAGGGTGAATTCCTCAACTTTTCGGACCTTAACTCAGCTACATGTTTCCAACATTGGGATCCAGCGTGTGCTTCTTTAATCTGAACACTGGATTAAAGCGGCAAAAATGATTATATCTAATAAAAAAAGAAAGTTATGTTATTTTGGCTTGTTTGTTTGTTTGTTTTTTATAAAGAAAAAGAAATTGAATAAGTGTGATGAACGAGTTTGGAATGATTTTGACCGATTCGCTAATCTCGGTCAAAATGAGCAAAATAAGTAATATTTGATAACTTTCATTAAGTACAAGCTACCGACTGTTACATTTAACAACATCGTAAAATTGACAAGATAAATTATGTTGGAATGATTATGGAATCAAATTGTATGAGTGCGTGGAGCAAGTTTTGAGTGAAATTAAAGGGGGGTAATCCAATATCGCAAATTTTGTTCTAGAATAACAAAATTAGCGATATTTGATAACCCTTTAATAAAATATTTATATAGGTTAAATGAATACCTTTCTATGTTTTCACGAACCCATCAGGCACTTACGAAATTCAATCAGTGAAATCGCGGATTTATCTCGCAATTTTTATTTTGAATGTAGTTGTTGATCCTATCATTTTTAGTGATTTTGGAGTGTTTATGAATGGTTTGAGTGAATGTTTGGAATGAATGAATTGAGCGCTATTTGAATGAATTAGAATGGTTTTGATTGGATGAAAGTCAATTTAGTCATTTTCTAAACTGTATTTGAATGTACACGCAGTTGTATATTTCCTAGGTTCCTAGGTTCATTACTGGAAAGAAAAAAAGAATTAAAATGAAAAAAAAACAAAACAAAACAAAAAAAAAATAATAAAAAAAGGAAAAAGGAAAATTGTCATTTTATTGTGTTAATTGTTTTTTTAACTCTTGTAAACGTTTCTAAAAATGAAAAAGCAGTACAATGACGGCGAATACAATTTTTTTCCATCTTGAAGGTTAGAGAAAATTGCGCTATAAATGATCAATTCAAATGATAATTGTTTTCTTCATCTTTAAAACTGGAAAAGCGAAATCTTCTTTTATCAATAATAGATTTTTGGAAAAAATAAACAACCAATATTTTTATTTACAAAATGAGTGCTAGAGCACTCGTAAGTGCTCAAGATATCAAGGATCATTTTGAAAAATCGAAAAAGACACATCTCGCAAGAAAACGTCTTGGGAATCCTAAAAGGCTGACTAAACATATTAAATCATGCGGCTAAATCAGGGCAAATTTGGCACCTTAATTATAGGTCCACGCCTTCCTTTTATCAGTCTAGAATGTTACGAGGGGTTAGCGTAAATCTATTGTAAGTGCCTATATATTTATAGGCACTTACAATAGCCTTTCGCTGACTTCACCATATCGAAGGGAAAAAAATGTCCGTGTAATGGAAGGCTGAAAAATTCGAAACGAACTAGCCTTACGTGTAGGATAATAACGCGTTTGCAGACAGTTTGAAAAAAAAGGTTGACTTCTGTGTGGACTTCTATGCATATGCAAAGGGAAAACCATTTCCTAATCGAAAACGCGAGTCAAACAATTTCATTTCGACATTTCTGTATCAGATATAGGTATTCAAGGACGCTTCTGCGGGTTTTTTCCGTTTGTATCCATTGGCTAAAATTGTCGTTTTTAACAAGTTTCAATTTTGTCGAGACTGTAACATACATGGCCGCTTCCATTGCGCCTTGAATATTTCCTCTTCCGTTCTTTACATAAAAACGACCCTCTGAACGTTTCAATACTTTAAAATGAAAATAAATAAATAAATATATAAATAAAAAACATGATAAAAAAAAATAAATAAAATAAAAAATCGTATTATAGGAGAAATGAATGATGTTCGGAATATCTTCAAATTAAAGTCAAGCATTTAGAATCACAAGGGTATAAAGTGAATGACTTTATAAGACTTTAATCGAAAGTCCAGTTTCCATAGATCGAAACGCATGTACTACATGCGCTATTAAGAGTCAAGAATCACCGGTTTCAGCTATGCATAGTTCCTAGAATCGACCATACTGGCATCCATAGAAATGGATTTCTACGACTGGAATCATATAGACTGTAGAAAGGTCCTTCTATTGAAATAGAATTCGAGGTGTTTCTCTGTGAGCTTTTCTCTAATTTTCATCACCATCTAACCTTTTCGATTTGAATTTAGCAGTTGCAACGTTCGATGATATCCACTCTTGTCAAATTAAACAAACACCGAATGGATCTTTGGTCGAATATAATCTTAGAAAAATGAAATTAAGTTTTAAGCCGTGCCGACGTTTTTGACAACCTTATAAATATTCGGCGAGGTTTATGTTTCTGAAGCTACGAAATAAGTGGAGAATTATACATATACGTTTCATCATATGGTCTTTTTCGTGAGATTAATCACATATTCTCATAACACCAAATGGGACCATCATGGTACAATCATGGAACCCTTGGTGATTCTACGCAATATACCTTTAAAATAATAAGGGTGCAGCCATAAAAGCGCGTCATTTTGCACGTGGGTTTATGTGACATCACAATTATCAACCATCCCGCTAAGGATGACGTTGCATAAAACAAGGTCAACGAAAGGAAAAGGTTGGCGTATTGAAATTGAATAACAAAACGCAGTATTTTACTGCGTTTGGTCATTAAATTCATAATATGCAAAATAGATCTCTATAGACGGTCAGAAAGAATTAACCCCTTCATTTTTTAATTAACAAAAGAATCACTAGGAGCCGAATCACCTAGACATGACCCAAAATTACTACACTTACGTCCGAGGTTCATGTACTTTCAAGTTTACGAAAAAGTCCGAGCGATGCCCCGAATGCATATTGATAGTGTAAAACTACAGATCCTGGTCAGCCTTGAAAGATCAAACCGAGGTACATGTATGTACAGTAGCTTTTCTGACACTAGAATGGCCATCAAACCATCCCATCTTACCATCTTGTCTGACTCTGGGATGGCCATCAAACCTTTCAATGTTACTATTACAGAAATGCGATTTCTATATAACCTCTTTTCGATCTACTGTTAACAACACCGTAAACATTGTAAGGGTAAATGATTTTGGAATGAAAATTAATTGATTTAAAGTTGAATGTAATAAGATGAAAGAACAGTGAAGACCATTGAAAATTGACTCATTCCGTTAAAAATCACGTTAAATTGCTCACACAGCACCCCTTTAATTAATTACAAATGCTGACTCACACTATTCAAAAACGCTCCAAAATCACTTTAAATGTTAATATCAACAACTATATTCAAAATGAAAATAGCTACAGTTAACAACATCGTGAAATTGACAAGGTGAACGATTTTGGAATGATTTTGGATTGAAATTGAATGAGTGTGTGGAGCGAGTTTTGAGTGAATTTAATGGGAGGTAATCCTATATCGCAAATTTTGTTCAGGATGAACAAAAATAGCTATATTGATTACCTCCCTTTAAAAAAGTTGCAAACAAATTCCATAGATAACTTCCTATTTCTTTAAGAACCTATAAGACTCTTACAATTTGAATTATATAAGTGAAATCGCGATTTTTCTCTATCAAAGTTTATTATGAATGATATTGTTGATCCTACATTTTTCAATAGGTTTGAGCGTTTTTGAATGGTTTGAGTGAGTGCTTGGAATGAATGATTGGAGCGCTGAGTGAGCGATTCAGAGTGGTTTTGATTGAAGTGAATGTCAATTTCACGATGTAATTAAGTGTAGAAAAAAGTTACGATTTAAATGGGATAATTCAAATTGTAAGCGTCTGACTGGTTGTTAAAAAATAGGCAGTAACTTATAGAAATTATATTCATATTTAATCTTAGGAAGGTAATAGATATCGCTAATTTTGCTCATCCTTAACAAAATAAGCGACAATCTATAACCCTTTTAATTTTACTGAACACTCAATTGTAAGCGTCTGGCTGGTTGTTGAAAAACGGGCAGTTACTTATAGAATTTGAATTCATATTAAATCTTAGAAAGGTAATAGATATCGCTAATTTTGCTCATCCTTAACAAAAAAAGCGACAATCTATTACCCTTTTAATTTTACTGAACACTCAATTGTAAGCGTCTGACTGGTTGTTGAAAAACGGGCAGTTACTTATAGAACTTGTATATATATTTAATCTAAGAGAGGTAATAAATATCGCTAATTGTGTTCATCCTTAACAAAATAAGCGACAATCTATTACTCCCTTTAGTTTCACTGAAGACTCAATTGTAAGCGTCAGACTGGTTGTTGAAAAATAGGCAGCTTATTATAGAACTTGTATTCATATTTAATCTAAGGAAGGTAATAAATATCGCTAATTTCGTTCATCCTTAACAAAATAAGCGACATTCTATTACACCCTTTTAATTTCACTGAACTCTCAAATGTAAGCGTCTGACTGGTTGTTGAAAAATAGGCATCTTATCGAAGAACTTGCATTCATATTTAATCTAAGAAAGGTAATAAATATCGCTAATTGTGTTCATCTTTAACAAAAAAAGCGACATTCTATTACACCCTTTTAATTTCACTGAACTCTCAATTGTAAGCGTCTGACTGGTTGTTGAAAAATAGGCAGCTTATCATAGAACTTGTATTCATATTTAATCTAAGGAAGGTAATAAATAGAGGATAATCGTTTGTTTCAGTGTAAGATCGATTTATATTTCATTGAGTGAACAACAAAAGCCATATTTTCACGAGGAAAAATAGCTTTTGTTGTTCACGAAATGAAACATTTATCGATCTTACACGAAAAACAAACGATTATTCTATTTCTTAAATGCAAAATGAGACAAAATGTGATATTTCTAGGACATATTTTCGTAAAGCGCGTCATTTTGCGCGTGTTTGCCATGCACCGTTCATTGTGACGTCACTTATTTCGCCCCGCATTGATGACGTCAGATAGGATGAAATGCACAAAAGCAGGGTATAGGTTTTTGATAATTTCACTGCTTTTGCGGTGAGATTATCAAGTGATAATCTGCCGTTATTTCTCGAAAAACCACCGAAAAGCATTAATGAAATATCGCTTATTATGTTCATCCTTAACAAAATAAGCGACATTCTATAAGCCCCTTTAATTTCACTGAACTCTTACTCCTCGCATTCATTTCATTCCACAATCATTCCACAAACAAAATCTTTTTGATCGGGGTAACAGTAGATTTCAAGATGTTTGTAACAATAATCCCTTTCTTGGGTATTTATTTTTAGGGGTGCCAAGAATGTCCCTTTTTCAGTGAATTTCCCTTTATTAAGTTTAAAACATCGTGAAATTGACAGCCATTCCGATCATAAGCATTCTTAATTATTCAATCAGCGCTCCATTCATTCATTCATTCCAAATACTCACTCAAATCGATCAAAAACGCTCCAAAATCATTAGAAAACTTTAAAAATCAATAAATTCAAATCTATCCATCTATTCTACGATTAGCTGGTGTGGACTTTCAAGAGTCTGATTGGTCCACGAAGACGTACAAAAAGAAAAGAGCGTATATTTTATTAAAGGGAGGTAATTAATATCACTAATTTTAATCATTCTGAACAAAATTAGCAATATTGGATTACCTCCCTTTAATTTCACTCAAAACTCGTTCCACACACTCATTCGATTGCATTCCGATATTACTCCAAAGGCGTTCACCTTGTCAATTTCACGATGTTCTTTACTGTATCAAAATCATCTTCGGGAGAACCAGGTGTTGAGAGAACCCTAACTCATTACCAGACGAAAGGAAATCAGACGGTTGATAATGAAATTAGTCGTAAATTGTCTCGATGGCGCCCATATAAAACATTGGTGACGCCTTATTAAGAAAATACGCTTTTACCCTTTTTCAAAGTTAGTCGCTCCTTGTTGTATGTATTGGAGCGTGCGTGTGACCATTCAAATAGAGTAAATTACATTGTGAAATTGACATTCACCTCAATCAAAACCATTCTTAATCGCTCACCAAGCGCTCCATTCATTCATTCAAAACACTCACTCAAACCATTCGAAAACGCTCAAACCCATTGAAAAATATAGAATCAAAAACGTCATTTAAAATAAATTTTGATAGAGAAAAATCGCGATTTCACTGACATACATGTAATTCAAATTGCTAGCGCAAGATAGGTTCTTGAAGAAACAGGAATCTTTGTATAGAACTTGTATTAATTTTTATTAAAGGGAGGTAATCAATATCGCTAATTTTGTTCATTCTGAACAAAATTTGCGAGGTTGGATTACCTCCTATAAAATTCACTCAAAACTCGCTCCATCCTCTCATTCAATTTCATTCCTAAATCACTCAGAAATCATTCACTTGTCAATTTCACGATGTTGTTAACTGTAATTTCAAGTCAAAAATGTGCGAGGCAGAAATGTTGTTTGTGTTAAGTTTGTTTAAAAAAGAGTTTAATGCCGCTTTTAGTTTCTTTCATTCAGATCGCGGCAGGTGGGGCACCAAAGCGTGACATTTCGATCAAATTTACAAGTGCAAGTGGCAGTGTTGTTTGTTTCTTTGATTCAATTTGGAGTTTTAAGCTGCTCTTTCATAGTTTTTCATAGAAAAATACAAAACTTGACCTTAGATTTTGAAATGTTGGTATTTTAAGACGATTAAGAATGGCCCAAGGGCATTGGCACTAAAAACAACATATTTCAATAATTTTGTTACTTATTCTTTGAAAGCGGCAAGATCAGTAAAGGATCCAGTCTATTAATTTCCAGCCTATAAATTAAAAAAAAAATCGTTCTTTTCCGTGAATAATCTTTCACTTTTGCTTGTATTGATATGAACTTTCCAGCTATCAAATACCTTAACCTCTATCTTTGATTGAATTAGACAAAATTGTGGAATTCACATGCGTAAATAGTTTGCTCGAAATTGAAGAATAATTTTTAAGGCGTTAGTAGTTGCTTTATTTTTCAGAATGATTTTCGCTAAATTAAGGAATATCAGTCTTTCTTTCCATGCATTTCTAGATTGAAACTCATTTTTTCAAAGGCTTCAACATGATAAGGTTATTACTTTCAATTGGTTTTACGAACATTTTCAAAAATCACATTTTCCCGATCTGTGCAAGAGCAGCTTTAATTTACACCCTTTTATCAATCTTTCAATCATAACATGGCGGCTGGAGCACCAGCACTTACACTACACCCTTTCCTAGCCCCAGCTGCTACAGTTACTTACATAATGATTTTTACAATCATTCCGATCACGCTATTCAAATCAATTCGCTCAGCGCTCCATTTACTCGGTCAAAACACTCATTCAAACCATTCAAAAAACGCTTTGAAAGTGTTCAAAATGATCTAGATCTATATTTCAATCAAATCGATCAAATGATTACACGATTTTTTCGGCTGGTATTTATCTTTAAGTTTCAGATTGGACCGGGTAGACACAAAATCAGAAGAAAAATATGTAGATTTGTTTAAAGGGAAGTAAAAAAAATATCTCGATCATTTCATCCAATTGGACGGAATTATCGATTTTGTTTTACCTCCCTTTGAAAATTAATAGATAATAAATTCAAGTTAACCCGAATTACCAGTTAAATATCTATTATGCTTCTATTAAAGCATCTTCAATATTTATAATCAACTTTCTTGATCCAATCATTATCAAATTAAGTCTATGTTATTTTGTTTGTGAATTACCATACTGTATGTTATTTCATGCGATGGTTTAATAAAGAATTTGTTATGTTATGTTAAGTTATGTTATGAAAATCGCTCGAAACTTGGCCCTCTAAATCATTCAATTTTATTCTAAAACCATTTTACTTTTCAATTTCTACCATATGTCTAACTGTATTCCCCTTAGCCCATGATAATCCCTCATCGTTGAATGATAAATATTAAAAAGGTATATATCTGTCGGGGATCTAACCCATTGTAATTTAAGTTACAGAGTCTCATGCGCTACCAAGCGCTCTATGGCAGAAATGTTGAGGAGTCTAGACGAAGATAAAATGCAGCAAGGATATTCGCTGACTGCTTGATGACAGATACAGTAAACGACATCGTGTAATTTGCATACTAAATTATATATGAAAAATATCGAAATGATATTGAATGAGTGTGTAGGGCGAGTTTGCAATGAAATTTAGATAGATAGATATATTTATTTCGGTAAAAAAGTACATACAACAATAAAGTAGTACAATAAAAGGATAACAAAATGCAATTCCAATTTAAATGACATAATTTTTAGTAACAATATTAAGATACATACGTAAGAAAATATTGTAACTATTAAAAATAACAAGCACCTCAAAGAGTGATACTACCCACTATACATTTATCTTAAAGGAGATACTACAATATTGCTTTTATCTTGTCTGAATTGGACAAGAAGCGCTATTTTATTACCCCTCTTTAGTTAAGCTACTTACTCTCCAATTTGTGTACTGTAGATACCAACCAGACGCTTAAAAATGCACACCAACTGTCAGTTCTTCTATCCTTCCGTAGACCTTTTTCGTTGGCGGGGTATTAGTCCGCTTCGTCTCAGATCTAGTTTAAAATAATCGTGCTGAAGAGTTCCCTGGTGGCAGTTTTATTCAGTTTATAATATCGTGAAATTGACAAGCAGCATTATTTTGGTATGAAATTGAATTACCGTGTGGAGCGAGTTTTGAGATTTGGAGGGGCAATCAAATATTGCTAATTTTGTGCAAGGTGGTCAAAATAAGTTATACTTATTACCCCCTTTAATGAATAATACACATGCGAGCCAATAAAATCGTCGAATGATTTGATCGATTGGTATTAAAAATGTTAATCTTCTTGGTCGATTTTGAAAAGTTTTTTTTTATTAAAGATTTCTGAGCGTTTTTGGTCGATTTGAGTAAGTGTTTTGATTGAATGAATGGAGCGCCGAGTGAGGGATTTAGTATTGTTTTAATCGGAATGAGTGTAAATTTTTCAATGTTCTAAACCGTACCTGATAGAAATAATATAAAGATATTTTTAGAATCATACAGAGAACATTTATATCCGATAAAACTTTAAACAATTGGCACGTTTTGACCATTAAAACTCCCTTCTCTGTCAAAAACGTGATAATTACTTATGACACGTTTTTTTCCTATTTTCCATTGACACGAGAGGATGTTCATTTATTTTTTATTACTGACCCCTAATATGAAAAACGGAAACCAACTTCAATTAGTCACTGCGTTTTTTCTCTCTGTTAGGCACATTTACAAGAAAACAATTGAATAAAACTTTACTTTCCTGCAAAGACAGATCAATTTCAATGATTTTGGTAAAAGAATTGTGTAAAAAGGGTCAACAGAACGATTACAGTAGACAAAAGAAGTCACCAACCCTACTTTGAAAAAATCATAAAACTCGCAAAATGCAGGGAATTTTCAAACCTTCAGTCGAAGAAATACCGTTTCAGTCTAAGAAATACCGATATGTTGTTGAAAAACCACTGCTTTCGATGCCTTAAAGCCAGTTGACTTGAAATAAGTAAAGAAAACATAACTAATTTTAAGTAGCATTACACTGCAAGGATAACCAAAAAATATATAGCATAGATGATGATTTACTTTGAACTTATGGAGTCATTGCATGTTTTCATAAGCATTTAAGCAACTAAAGTTAAATTCAATCATGCAAATTAACAATGAAAAGCATTGCTGAAAAATCATGCATACATAATGCGACTGACTCATTGTTACCGTCTCATTGTTGAACGGCCAAAAATAAGCCAAAAAAACTCCTCCCCCAAAAATCAGGGAAAACAAAAAACACAAAATAAAAAAGAATTCAAAACTGTACACAAAGCATGAGGAACAAGTATTATAAATAAACCACCCCCTCACAATCCATGTCAAGTACTATTTCTATATGAATTATCCTCGAATGAAGTAATATTTGCATACCTTCATTAACGAGAGCCCTGGATCATTAGTAACCCTGCACAAATTCAATACCTACATCAGTGCATCCTTACAAGATGCAGTGTAACTACCCCCACCAAAGCCACAAGAAATATCAAATACATTTTCCATATGAGCCTATCTTCAATGAAGTAATATGTTAATACCTTCATTAAAGAAGAACCCAGCAACCATTACCCTGACAATATCAAATACTTATCCCTTTACATAAATTAAAATCATTTCAATAAATGTGGAACTGTATTTACAAAAAAAAAATCTTAATATTCTAGTGTCCTCCGCATTTAAGTGGAGCCCACCATCCCTAATTGCAAAAAAAAAAAAAAAAAAAAAAAAAAAAAAATACGGACAGGTTTTCCATACCTGAGAAAAAGTCGAAATGAATGCAGAAATTATAGTTTCCTTCTTTCACAAAGTAACTTCAGCTCTAAATTTACTAGTTTAACCTCCCCCCCCCCCCATCTTTTCGTGATCAACTGGTCTCGGTATGATACTGGATAGTATGATAGTAGCGTCAGATTTTGACTGAATTACTCTTATAAAATTACTAAAAGCACTAATCAATTCCTCTTTAGACAAGGAATTAATATCATTAGTCCCAACATGAATTATTACAAATCTAGCATGCACTAAATTAGGGTTTAGTTCAATCTTCCTTGTAAGTCTAGGAACATTGATACCGGGAAATGGAATGACCGAAGTGAAATTAATGTTGTCCACATATTTGGCAATCGAATCCAATAAAAGATGAACTTTAATTTCTGAAAAGCATAAAATAATCGAACCTTTGATCCATTTTTTCAAAAAAAATCAGGACTATATTTTGTTTAACATACCTTTCAAAATTTCCAATTTATCTTTCCAAGTTAGTTCTCAATAAATTTTGAGGAAATCAGATTTTCCAGTCTCCTAATAATTGAATATGTTCTGAAGACAAATTACATTGAAAAGCTAAGGTAGCAAAACCCTTTCTAAATGAATGAGTTGAATTAAGAGCAGGATTCAAACCCACTGATTCTGTACAAGCTATTAACTTACTTGCAAATAAATTTTAAGTGACAATATAACCACCCAGTAAAGCAAACAAAGCACCGGATGGGTGATTGTTATTTAGTGCTACCAACTGATGATAAGCATAAACTGGACATATTCTCTTATTATCAAGTAGAATCAAAGGACTGGTTAAAATCCTGTCTCCGAATTGAATTGTCTTAGAGAAATTAAAATTTACTGATAAAAAATTTGAATGATCTTTTATATTTTCTCTTAGCAAGAATGTTTTGTTAATTATATCACTTTTAGAAGAAGGAACTAGATTTGACTTTCTTGCAATCAAAAAGAAAGCAAAGAAATACAAACATCAGTATGCAAAATTCGATTTGTCGTTAAAATCAAGCTTATCATAAATCTTGCGTAAAATATCAATTGTTATTGGTTTTGCACGTTTAACGATATGTGGATTTAATCGCGATAAACCTCGAAGAGTCAAGCGTAATTTAAAATCTGCGAATTGACTTAAATCAACCCAAACAATTGCATGTAAGGATTGAACATCTGCCAGGTAATTTTTTATGCTTTCTACAGACTTAAAAGACCTGGATAAAAATTGAGCGTGCAACCTTAACGTCATAGCAGATGCTGGTACATATTTCAAATTGTAGTATAAACAGAACATGATGAAGGCTTCCCATTGAGTCAATAAATTCGTCTGTGTACCTGAAGCAAAGGCTGACCTAGTACTCTCCTTCATCTCTTGTGTTAACTCTCTTAGGTTGCTACCTGAAAAGAAAACTACTATTGATGAGAGAACTTAAAACAATTCTCCTCATCGTAGTCCTGTATGAAAAGCGTATCTTTGTTAAAAAGAGAGTAGAACAACGTCTGTCGGTTCTCACAATACCACCTGGAAAGGATATCCGCAGCTCGATTATATCCACTCCAGGAATGAACCCAGCTCTCAACTGAAAATCATTTATGGAAGACAGAGAACAAATTTCTCGTAAGCACTGCTGCAAAAAGACAGACCTTGTTCTCTCCGAATTCATGGCGATACATGCAGTCATATTATCGCAATGTATTTGAACTTTTTGCCTCTAAAATATGGACTCCATTAATGTAATTTGAACTACAATCGATAATAATTCCAAAGCACTTATATGCAACTACTGTTCCAATATAAAAGACGGAAATTTGGCATGGAAAAATCTTTGGCCAAACATTCCACCACAACCTGTCAAACCACTGTCTGAACTGAATATTTCATCCGATTTTCTCCAATCTCCGTAATCTAACAAAGAGATACCATTATATAAAAGTAAAAATTTCTCTTAACGACAAATCTAATTTTGTATACTGGTGAATATTTCATCCGATTAACTTCAATCTCCGTAATCTAACAAAGAGATACCATTATATAAAGGTAAAAATTTCTCCCACCAGAAAAAATCTTTACGGACTTCATCTGGAATGACAAATTCTTCACCCTTTGTTTCTGAAGCATAACACTCTCTAATCCATTTTAACAATCTATTTATAAAAACTCTACTGGACTTTACACAAGCTCCAACAAAATTTTATTTGCCTAACAAAACCTGAATCTCTTTTAACGATGCAGTGCTTTTGTCTAGCCAACGACTGATTAAAAACTTCACTTCAGACAACCACCCAGGTATAAACGACATGATCATATCCCTGGTATCAAACAGGACACCTAGGAATACCATAATTTCGGAAGGCAGACAACATTTATCCACTGCTTCTTCTTGCCAAATCAATTTGAAAATTTGTCTTACGGTATTAAAGGCAAATAAAGCCAATTCTTTCTTTTCAACTCCCCCGAAATCATCCAAATAATTCAAAACTGCTATTCAAATATTTAGGAGCATGAAGAATGCATTTGTGACCCTTTGGCAGATATGAGCCGATGACCGTAAACCCATCGACAAAACCGTGTCTGCAAATATATGTTGTTGCCACTTATAAGCTACTAAATTATAGCTAGAGAGACATATGCCTTATGCTCGTCTAAAGTCTAATTCATAAATCAAAGAATTTCTGCCTTTATTCAATATTAAAGCAACAAAGTCATCTATTTTAGGAAAAATAAATCAACCTTATCCCCTAAATAAAAGTCTTTTGAAACATGACTATAAACATTATCTCCAAATTTGGGATAACTCAGATCTAAAATAACTCTTCTCTCATCAGTCCCTGACTTTGGAACTAAATTTAAAGGGGATAAAATAATGTTGTCATCAAATGGATTTTCCTTAAAGGGACCTATTATAGCAACATGTTTGGTCTCTTTAACTAAATATTCACGTATTGCATCTGGAAATTCAATAGCACCCTTGTGATTCTTAAGATAAACAGAAGACCCTGTATGATTTTCCTCAACGTTAAGATAACCGATTGGAAATCCAATATTGTAGAAATTCTAAAACTTCTAAATAATTGTAATTAAGGAGCATCCTCCTCATAAATTCTATAATAATTTTAGAATTTACCGGAATTCTAGGCTGCCGATAATTGAAATCATCAGAATAACGCATATGTGGCGGAACATAAAACTGGTTTAACATCTCGGCACAAAGTGCAATTATTTGAATGAAGGCAAAAGACAAAAGGAATTTTCAATTTTGGACAAGCAGATGAATATTCTGGATAATTCAACTCTTTTTTGTTTTTAAGCCAGCAGATCGCACAAATATGCAAAACCATTTGTAATCTACCTTTGACTTGTAAAATGTGTGAATTTTTGTTTGTACATTTATTAAAAGAATAAGCTGGTGCCTGGTCCTGTCTCTCACTATTCAGAGCGGAAAAAAAGTTTGTCCATCAAACCCTCTGTCATTTAGCCTCTTGTAGTCAATATTGCTACGTGATCATGTTGACATCTGTTTTTCATCGTCTGACATTTCCGATTCTCCTTTTTGGTCCCGAACATATAAACGACCACTAAATTACCCTTCAAGAACCCGCAAGGAAAACTAGTCAATTATCAATGAATCAAGTTTCAATCAGCTGTGAATCAATCTCGCATTATTACGACCTTGAAAATTATGCATAGGAATAGATGAAGTACGAACCAATAAAATTCTTGTTTGTTATTCAAATTAAGTGATTTTACGAGTCATCACAAAATCGAATCTATTTCAAGACGTTAATTTGCGTAAAAAAAGTGAACTTGTTGAATCTACACCACGAGAGTTTTTTTCATCATCAAATACACGCAGACAAATTTCTTTTCTACGTGTTTCTTTTTTTTATATGTATCATATGATCAAATATACAAGATAACACCGTTCGGAGAGAGCTTTATCGATTCTATGCGACAAAATATCGATGTATGAAACAATTGCCTTTAGTCTACAATTGTTTTGGCTATTGCATTTCATTTATAAGCTTGAAATCTTCTTAATGTTGAACCTTCGAATAGTCAAATCGCAGTTTCAGCCTAAATCTTATCTGGCTCTACGGTGAAGTAAATCCGGTGAAGTAAATATAGCATATATCTTTTCAATCCAAAGAATACAAATAGTGCAGACCATTGAAGCATTTTCAAAATTAGCACAACTTTTAACATAATTTGAAAAGCAACAACAAAAAAAAAAGAAAGAAAAAAAAACACATGCCATATGATGTATAAACTGAAAAAGATAAATTTTATGTCGCAATGAGTGATCGGACTCGGTCCGCTTGATCAATAATATGTCGTCCATATCCACTCGACTACGACACTCAGATTAACTACTGCATGTTTTTTTCAGTATTATAAAAGATAGCCAATTGACATGAACAATGATTTCTATAACATTGATTAATCCAGTCTTTATATACACTATCGCGGTTATCACGCGTGCTTAATATTTTGCTTCTGATGAATGAGGTACATGTGTACACCTCATGAAACAAACTTAGTAAAGTAAAATGTGTTTTATCATCCAAATGTCCTTGGATTTATTACTATTATGCTCCCTATATCTATTTACTGGTTGAGCATTATCTTCAATGGATGATTTTATTCGAAACATTATATATATGAATTGAATTATTGTGTGTAGGCTATGCAAATATCGCTGATTTGATCACGATGAACTTTCCGTGGATGTTCCTTGGGTGACCCTTTACTTAAATCGTTAAATTGTTAAAGAAATGTTAAATGAGCCAAAATCTTGGCGTGTCAGGGCGAGATTTATTTTCACTATTAAATCTTAAAAGAAATCTTCGCCTCCAAAGCCATATGGTATATTTCAATGAAACTTAGCATGGATGCTCCTTGGTTTACCCTTTACTAAAATTGTTAAAGAAATATTGATTGGCCGCCAAATAAGGGCGTTACAGTGCGTGGCATTTTTACACTTCAAAATCGTAAAAAAATCCTCTCCTCACAAACCATTGGACCGATGTCAATGAATCTGTGAATGGATATTCCTTGGTGAACCCTTATTTAAATTGTTAACGACATTTTGATTGATACTAAACGATGGTGTGATAGGGTGGCCCTTATTTTAACTATAATTTTTTAAAAAAAAGCTTCCCCTCCCTAAACATCAGGCCGGTTTCAGTCGAACTCTGCGTGGATGTTCCTTGGTTGACCCTTGACATAAGTTATAAATAATTTTAATTGTCTAAATACGGACTTTGCAGGATGTGGCTTATATATATCATAAAGCTTTTAAAAAAATCCTTCTGAACCGTTGGACTGATCTCAACAAAACTTTGAATGGATGTTTCATGGGTGACCCTCGCCTTTAATTATTCAAGAAATGTTGATTGCGCCTTTAATACTGGCGTGACAAGACGAGGCTCATATTCTGATTAAAACATAAAAAAAAATCTTCTTCTCCCCTCTCTTTTGGGTCAAGTTAACTTGACTAGGCATGAATATTCCTTCGGTGCATTTTTACTTGAAAGGGACCAGTTTCCGCTTAAAATCTCATAAAATCTTTTTTGCCTCTTGTTAAAAATCGACTTTTTGATAACAGAAATGTAACTGACTTTTTCAACATTAACTTTTCCATTATTTTTTACGCATCCATTTCTCTGAAGATGGCATGGTAAACTGACTACATCGAAAATTTAACGCCAAACCACGTATAATTTCGAGTTTGGAATAAGAATTGAATGTCACTTTCTTTTTTTTTGAAATTTTATTGAATTGAATCTTTAAAACTTTTTTTCACATTTGAATAAGCGAGAACTGGCCAAATCGATGTTTAAATGTCATATAAGACTAGCGATAGAAAGGAAGCGCGTATAGAGTGAAAGACGAGAAAAAAGAGAGGGACAGGAGATGAGAGAAACCAGTGAGAAAGAAAGAAAACGAAAGGAATGTAGACTTCAGAAAGAGGAGCACCGAATGGGATAAAAGTTGCAAAATAACAACGGTTATATGTAAAGGGGCACCCCGGCAGAGTTTCGGGAAAATGCGGGGGTACATCTTGCCTTTGTTTACTTGTTTTGTATTTGGTAAAACTTCAATTTTAGCTTATACCATTCACCATACCATATGTAGTGTGCATAGTGAAAATTTTGGTCAAGCTAGGTCTTTGATTTGCACACATGTGTCATTCTTGGAAATCCACATTCCAATACAATATACAACCGTGAGTGCGAAATATTTCTTTCTGGCATAAAAAGTATTCTAGTCATTGTTCATCACGGGTGAGCCGAATTTTGTTCGCCTTATTTATCTATTTTTTTGCACGTGTAGACTTACTTTAAATCCTTAATAAGGTAAATTTGTAAAATGTCCTTGGTCAAATAACAGGACGTTTCCCTTGAATCGCTATGCAACATTAAGGAATTACTTTTTATGGCGAAATCATTCATTTATTTAGTAATTAAGCTGCCAAGGGCAGTTTGAACTCATTTGAACATTCAGACCTCCTCAAAATTTTGTATGTAAACGAAAGCCAGCAAAGCTGACGCTTTACTAGCTAAAAAGTAAACATATCGTAAAAACATGTGCGTGTGAACCCAATAATAAAAGAAACGTGAAGGCTATATTCGGAAGAATATGGGTTGACAATTTCACCCCACAATTATAAAATCCATGTAGAAAATGGCCTTAATTTTCCATGTTTTTGGATCTTAAACTTTTCACACTCGTATCAGCTATCCGGAATGGGGCTATACATTGTATGTGTGCCGGCAAAGTCGACTTTCAGTCCTTTGATTGTTACACTGTCCCTTTCTTTCATTTTTTGTGATACTGCTCTATTTATTAGACTTCCAATAGTCTAGATAGAAGATTACCTTGTGATACAATATATGAGCATGTGCGTGAGATTTCCAACAATTTCAAATATGCGCAAAGCAAAGACTCTGGCCAGTGTGTGCATCCGTACAGTCTGTCCAGAGTCTTTATTTTGCGTTTAGTAAATAAATATCTATAGACCATCAGGTTTCTAAACATTTACAGTATGTGGCTGTCTACGCTAATCATTGTTTGCAACTCAAGAGACCTTCAAATTGTTGGAAATGTCACACACAGGCTTATATTTCATTGAGTGAAAAACAGAGGCTTTATTTATTCAAGAAGTTTTTGTTCTTGATGAAATGAAAGACATATCGATACTACAAAAATTAGATTTTTTTTTCTTTTTCTTTAAAAAAGAAATAAGATGAGATAAGACGAAATGTGAAATCTTAAGACAAAATATTCAAAGGTGAGTCGTTTCTCGGGTTATTTCAACGCAACGTGATGACGTTAAGTGCACCGTCAAGTGCCTCGCTAAGATACCGTTAGATGGCATACAATAGAAGAAAGTGGGTATAATCTTTAGATAATCTGACACGTTGGACGTTGAAATTACCCAGTGATAATCAACTGATATACAGTTAATATACCGTGAAATTGACAAGGTGAATGTTTTGTGAATTATATTCGAATGAAATTGAATGAGTGGGAAGAACGAGTTTTGAATGAAATTAAGGGGAGGTAACACTTTGTCGATAATTTCGGCAAATTTGACAAAATTATCGATAATTTATAACCTCCCTTTAAAAATTAACGTATTTCCTGTTTGTGCAACTTTTCGGGCTTATCAGACGCTTTGAGGTCCTCATTGGATGATTAGATTGTGAAATTATGTGGTCAATTTGATTGAAGTATTATTCATTTCAAACCATTTCAAAGGGTTTTTCAATATTTATGGAGCGTTTCAGAAAAGTTTGGGTGATTGTTTAGAATTACGAATAAATGGAACGCTAAATGAATTGATAAAACGACTTTGAGGGGAGTGATTGTCAATTTCATGATGTTTTAACTGTACAGTTGACAACATCGTGAATTTGACAATCATCTAGATCAAAACCATTCAAAATCACTCGCTCAGCGCTTCATTCATTCCTTCATGTCAAGCACTCGCTCAAACTATTCAAAAACGCCCCAAACTCACAGAAAAAGATATTTTCAACAACCACAATCAAATTAAATAAAGACAGAAAAAAAAATCTCGATTTCACTTACATATTAGAAAGTGTAAGTGTCTGCTTGCTTCTTGAAGAAATACGATACTTTTCTTAGAAGTTTCATGCATATTTTAAAGGGGGGTAATACATATCGCTAATTTTGTTCATCCTTAACAAAATTTGCTTTATGGATTACCTCCCCTTCAGTTTACTCAAAATTCGCTCCTCACACTCATTCAATTTCATTCCAAACTCATTCCAAAATCATTCAGCCTGTCAAATTCACGATGTTCTCAATTGTACATGCATCGATAATCCACGAAAAAGCATTAAATGATATTCTATCTCGCTCTGCAATAAACAGTTTCCATCTATCATAATCGATTGAATATCAAATAGTCACGCTTCGTCTTTAATGCCATCGTTATGTAATTGCCGCCCAAGAACATTACCGTCTGCTAAAGAGCTAATAATCACATCTTCCTTATTGAATAAACGGCGGGAAAAGTCGTGAGAGTATCGGAAAATGCAGATGGTTAAAAGCGACATCCCCGTGTCAAGTTCATAATTCTAGATGATCCTTGTCGATAAACATATACGGATTAACGCATCATTGGATCATTATGGCGTCGAAGTTCCCTTGTGATAAAAATATTGGATATTATTTTCTTGTTTTTATTTTTTGCTTATGAATAATGGATTTTATATTTCCGACGTATAAAAGGTATGTTGTGTGCTGTTTATTTATCTTATTTTATATACTTTCTTGATCTTTTTGTCAGTATGTAAAATATAACCGGAGCTTTTTCTTATATTATTGCATAAAATGTATGTTTTCGGGTCGTTAAAGGCATACGTTTACGGACGAAACCCGGGCGTTTACGGGAGAAAACGTTGATTAATCAGTAAATGCACGTGCCGTAAACGCCCGGTTTTTTAATTTAAATATGCTCGGTCTGGGCCTATACACTTTATCATTTACCTTGTCCAACATCATTAAAGAGTATACCGAAACACGTTGCTGTAAATCCCGCGTTTAATTTTGTGACGTCATAAATTTACCAGGCAACGTCGGTATAAACAAATTGGACGGTGTAATACATGACGGCATATAAGTAGGATTGTAACTGGAAAGTATTTTACTCTTATCCATCTTTTTATGCAATAATAGCGTCAATTCACACTTTTTCGGGCGTTAACGTTTGCAGAGACCCTCATTTTTCGGGTCTCTGCAAGTGTTAATGCCCTCAAAAACGTGAATTAACTCTTTATTAAATAAAACGTAATAACACTTATTATAGTGCTGTTGTTGTAAAATTACAGTTAACCCTTTGCTGTTTAATCCCTGCTTTTTACGTGCCTGTGATTTAATGATTGAGAAAACATTTAGAAAAAAGAAGAAATTGCTTCTGACAAGCAATTTCTTCTTTTTCCACACTATTTTCTACACTACTGAATGGTTATTTTTCAAATTAAATCCACTTTTAATTTTCGTCTGCAAAACCTTTGAATTTGGACAAGTCCAAAATTTTGTAAAACAGGAAAGGGTTAAGAACATCGTTATATCGACCCTCATTTTGTGCAAAACTGTTTTATATCGCTCACTCAGCGCCATATTTATCCACTCCAACTACTCACTCAAACCATTGATTAACGCTCCAAAATCACTAAAAACATAAGATCAACAATTACATGTACCTTCAAAATAAAAAGTGCTAGGAAAAATCCACAAAAAATCGTAAGCGCCTGGTTGGTTCCTAAGACGTTAAAAACTCTATAGAACTTGTATGCATGTTGTATTAAGGGAATGTAAAAATAATCGCTAATTTTGTTCATCTTGAACAGAATTGGCGTTTTCGTTCTACCGCCGGTTAATTCAATTCATATCTCGCTTACCGCACTCGTTTAATTTCATTCCCAAATCATTTCAATATGATTAATCGTGTCAACTTCACAATGTTATTACTGTAGCAAAGTTGGACAGCCAATGAAAATCAGACCAACTGTTAGGCATCGGGTGGTCAAGTCCGACACAGCTTCTACAGCTAAAAACACCGTGATATTGACACTCATTCCGATGAAAACCATTCTATATCATTCATTCAGC
This sequence comes from Fragum whitleyi, assembly GCA_948146395.1. Lineage (NCBI taxonomy): Eukaryota > Metazoa > Mollusca > Bivalvia > Cardiida > Cardiidae > Fragum > Fragum whitleyi. The sequence continues at coordinate 23,218,489 of OX411557.1, forward strand.
CTATTTGAAGATTTCGAAATGATTTCTAATGATTTCGAATCGTTTTTGATCGACTTGAGTGCGTGTTTAGAATGAATGAATGGAACGCTGAGTGAATGATGTCGAATGATTTTGATTGTAATTAGTGTCAATTTCACGATGTTCTTAACTGTACATATAAGTCAGAATCAATCTTTTTCTGTAACATGAAAGGTTTTATCTTATATCTATACAAATATCCGTGTGATAACATCCCATATGATATTTTTATGATATCACATGGTTATTTTTAGAACAATGATATAATGTGGTTATTTTTGGAAACTTCCATTTCTACGAAAACAAGGCAAATAGAGGTTATAAGATAAATATAATACGTACTTAGTGTATTGTATGGAAAAAATGTCTAACTCGGTTGTGGGAATTGATAATTGTCTCGGCAGAGCCTCGACAATGATCAATTCTCCCAACCTCGTTAGATACTTTTTCTCATACAAATCACTAAGGACGTATTATAAATGTAAATCCAAATATTAATTTGGTGTAATATTGAAAACCAGTAAAAGTGCCGACTAGAGTTTTTTTCTGGATGGGGGTTCGACCAAAACGATATTCTTAATGACTATTAGCATGTATACGTCAAAAATTAAATTTTGTTCCGTTCTATCATTTTCTGTTCGTAATCTGACACACTGTTTAGAGCTTTGTTTTACTTTTTTTTCAAATGTGTTTCTTTTCCTACGTAATGGTTGTTTCACAAGTATTTGTGACAGATCAGTGAATGAATTCATTTGCTACAAAATTAGCATTAATTGTCGACGGGCCATAAAGTACCTTTTTTGTTTTTGTTTGTTCTCATATCATACGTTAATCAAAGTACTGAAAGTGCTGATAAGTTGGAATGCGTTCGAGAGACGGTGACCTCAAGATACTAACGAAGCTGACGCCTTCCGCCTGTCACAGGTGATCACATAGTACGCGTATATAAATCAATGTATTTGAACAACGAGAGAAGCTTAAACCTCTGAATCGCTATAAAGGCCTGAATCTGATGAAAGAAAAATGATAACAAGAGGGCCAGAATGACCCTAAACCGCTCACCTGAATTCGATTGGTCCAGTCGATCTTATCCAAAAACTTTCTGGCAAAGATTCATTTAAATTTGCCTAATTGTTGAAGAAGAGACATAATTCGAATTATGAGCAGTCATAATAGACCCGGCCAACCCTTTAATTAAAAAGGAGACTCAAAATTAGCCCTACCCTGTCACGCCCATATATATGGCCTAATGACAATTTTGCCAACAAAGGTTGATTGAAATCTGCCAAGTGGTTCAGGAGGAGCTGTCGTTCAAAGATTTTGGGCTCAAAATAAGCCCCACCCTGCCATACCCATATTATTGGCCAATTAGAATATAGCGACAATTTTGAAGAGGGTCACACAGGGAACATTCTGGCAAAATTTCATTGAAAATGGAACAGCGGTTAAGGAGATGAAGAAGTTTTAAGAAAGTTGACGACGGACGACGGAGTCAGGGTGATCCTAAAAGCTCCCCTTGAGCACGTTGTGCTCAGGTGAGAAAAAAAAAGAAAAAAATGATACGGACCATAAAGCCGACTAATAGACGCACAGGCGAACACTTATACACTCAAAACAGTGTTATGTTGTTTTTGAAATGACTTCTGCTCCATTTGAGTTATCAATTACATTTTTAATTAGAGGTGTCGCAAAGTGGACATCAACAAGTGATTTGTCCATGATGAAAAGCTATTTTCGCAGGGAGTCTTTTACTTCCAGAGTTGGAATCTCAAAACAATTTTTTGACGAAGTTCAATTGTGATTTAGACCTTTGTAACTCCGAAAACTTTCTTGAAAACTTTCTCGGGTCATTGACAACATTTGTGTTAAGTTTTATGATTTGGGTCAATTGGTTGTTCAGTTAGAGTGGAGACTGTTACTGATGACCGTGACATGTATGACCCCGTAAAAATAGAGCATTTTCCTTGGGTCATGGGCAATATTTGTGTAAAGTTTCGTTATTGCAGGTCAATTGCTTCTCCGTTTATCTAGCGGAAAGCAAAGGGTCAAAGGACTGAGAGACAGACATGATGAAATCAATATATGCTACTCTACTTCTGAGTTGGGGGTACAGTTAATAACATCGTGAAATTGATAAGATGAACGATTTTAAAATGATTTAGGCATGATGTTGAATGAGTGAGCGGAGCGAGTTTGAAGTGAAATTTAAAGGAGGGAATCTAATGTCGCTTATTTTGTTCAGGATGAACAAAATAAGCGATATATATAAAACCTATATGAAATATGCATAAAAGTTCAATCAATAGCTTTCTATTTAGTTAAGAACCAATCAGACGCTTTAAATTTCAATTATATCAGTGAAATCGCGAATTGGTTCTCGCTTAATTAATTTAGAATGTACATGTTGATCTTTTTTTTAATAACATTGAGCGTTTTTGGGTGGTTTGAGTGAGTGTTTGGAATGAATCAATGGAGCGCTGAGTGAACGATTAAGAATGTTTTTATTGAGATGAATGTCAATTTCACGATGTAAGTAACTGTATGATGATGCTCTTAATCGTGTTGATGTTTTATAATGTGAAGAAAACAAGTTGAACTAGTTGTTTTGTTTCAAATGGCAAATTGTCTTGGTGATGAATGCAATTAGGCAAAGATATTCATAATTCAATTAAAGACATGGTGGCAAGGGTTTATGTGGATAAGTTTTGGTTTTTTTACAATGAATTATTCATGTAGATAAATGCAATATGACGGAAAACAAACGACAATATGTTGCAAAAATATTTATTAACTTTAAAAGTGTATCATCACTTGAAGAAAAGATTTTCATTTCGTAGCTTAGACAGAAATTTACAATATAACACCTTGTCAAAAGTTAAATGTGTAATAAGGTCGTTCAGAAAGAGAAACTACACCTTTAAAAGAAGCTATAACATAATTCTACGAAAAACAGGTCGCGACCTTACCAAATAAGCAGATCACGTGATTGGCTAGTGATATTGCTGACCTTATTGGGCATGACTTATCACATGATTTCCAAATATAGTAATGCAAACATATGATACTAATATATTCGTACGCAACTTTCAATAAATATCGTTTAAAACATAAATTAGCGTGATAATAATATACGTGAAGTGATTGCTGTGTAATTGTACAGCATTATTACATTTTGATGAAATAAACTGTATGTCTTTGTCAAGTTGAGATATACCATCTTCGCAAGCCAAGGGTTCTACCTCCACTATGTTCCTTACGAACTATTACTCCACTATGTTCGTAAGGAACATAGTGGAGGTAGAACCCTTGGCTTGCGAAGATGGAGATATACAAAATAGGCCGAAGTGTATTCACATCCTGTTCACGTGATATGTGTTCTTAAGGTAACTGCGGACAGATAACATTGTCGAATTTTCGACTTTCTTAAAATCTCACAATAATTGCTCAGATTTATATTCGAAATGCGGGCATTATCTAACACGCTATGAAAAGGGTCCGAAGCTCGTCCATTTGACGTCGTGACGTCATTAAGGGGCCAACCCCTTTTCAACCCGCCAAAATGTTTGTGTGTTTATTTGTAAATATTTTCTGAAAAAATGGGCCGGTTTTTATGAAAAAAGTTTTATTTGGAAAGTCTAAGAACGCCCGAGCTAGTCGTTTAATTTCTGTGCACATTCAAATAGAAAAACAGACACGAAACGCTATCAATTTCGCGAATTTTAAAATTTGACGTTCCTTTTTTCATTTCATCTTTTGTAAATGAATAGAAATTTCTCAAAATTTTGTCCGGTGACCTATGCTGATTTTTTGTTATTTTGAAGCGAAAGGAATATGCTTTGCATTAATCAAATAAAAATGATGTGTAATCGGGTTAGATTTTCTATTAAATTCGATTTCGTGAAGTTGTCGCAAATTTTTTCGTCGAATTCGACGTCGCACCAAAACCATCGGTACTATGTTTATTTGGAGCTAATCTCCGTACAATAATGTTTTCTAAAATACTTGAAATTAAGGTTCATTGTAAAATATATTCTTCAGAAGAATTTAATCTGAATGTGATTTTAAGAAAAACAAAAATTTACTTATTTTTTCACCCGTTTAAAAAGACAGCTTTTGTGAACATTTGACGCGACGTTGAAATATCCTTTGATTTGCAACATCTTCGCGGAGTCGGATTTTACAAAAAATCTAACCCGAAGACACATGGTTTTTATTTCAAAAATCTTTCGCGGAACGGTTTGGCAGCAAAATATCTGAATTTCAGCATAGGTCACCGGACAAATTTTCGAGTAAAAAAGCAATATTTTCAGTAACTGTACTCGAAAACAGCAATACATAAGGCATTAATATTTAATACGTTACACTTGATTGTATTTCTTACACTTATATCTTCATATCAATCAAAACATAACATCAGGCGTCTTTATACGAAGCAAATGGCGTTTTCGGGATGAAAATGGGTCCATAATTTCCGAAAAAATGGACAATTACTGAAATTGGTCCCTAAAAAAGGGGTCGGCCCCTTGATGACGTCATGACGTCAACTCTACGCTATGAAATCCCTTTTTATGACCGAATTATGAAAACGGGTACTTAAAAGTTCAGTTTTATCGCATATGGCATGTTCTGTGGACAATTAAAATTTTGGACCTAAAATGGCCCTCTATGTGTCCGCAGTTACCTTAAAAAACCCGACATGAAATTATCTTGTGTTCATTTTGCGGTTTTGTAAAATCTAAGTTGGAATTGCTCCGCATTCCAACTTAAAAACACAATTTCTAAAGAATACCACGGTGTCAAAACCCAGTAGATTCGTCTCAGCGAGACAATTCTAATGAATTCCAACAACATATATGGTTCAAGAACGGTCATATTTAGTCCATCAATATCGCGCTTTTGAGGTTTTCGCTGATGTGAAGAAGCTACGGTGTTTTCTTTTTTATAATGATTATTCAAAAGATATTTGTACCTACGCAAGTATCCCGCAGTTTGCATTTTTATTTAAAGATTTTAGGGGATTTATCGAGAAATAGCGATATGTCATCATTTTGATAAACACGTTGCCTTACCAGTGACATTATCAAAAACTTTATTATACCCAGCTTTAGTTAATTCTACCCTAGCCTACGTCATCAAAGCGGAGCCCAAAAAGGAGAATCATGAACGTTGCATATACATATATAAATCACACGCAGAATGACGCGCCTTAAGAAAATTTATCCTAAAATCTTTACATTTCCTTTTATTTTTGAATTTAAGAAATAGAATTTTCTTTTTTTTATTCGAGCAATATCGATTTATTTTTCATTTCGTTAACAACAAACGTAATATTTTACTCGTGGCGCCTCAACTCGTGTAATTAAATCTTTTGCTGTTCACTCAATGAAATTCAAATCGATCTTTAACTGAAACAAACGATTATCCTCCGTGTCAAAGGGTGGTTTCAGGGAGATAACTCTATCTTGCAAGAACCGTTATTCTTAGACAATTAATATCTGACTTCTGAGGGTTTTCTCTAATGTTAAGACTCTACTATAGTCAAAATTATATTGCATGTAAGCATGTAAGTGGCTAATAGGAATGGTCCCTTTATACAATATATAAATAAGACAGGTAATTTGAAAGCGTTTTGTCAAATAATTCTTACCGAATCAAATGATGTTCGAACTCATTAGAATCGTCTCATTTAGACGATTCTAATGGGTTCTAACAGCATAAGAATGACAAAAAATAACAATAATTCGACTGAGAATGTCCTTTTTCTTTTAAAGATTTTGCTTACAGTGAATTGGTACTTCTTATGATGGTCGTTTAAGCAAATAGGCCTCTTAATAGAGGTGGTCGCTAGAGGAATGTTGGCTGTATTATTTCTATTGAAAATGGTCATTTTAAAGATGTTGGTACCTATGTAAGATTTAGCCTGTGCGTGAGATTTCCAACAATTTCAAGTATGTGCAAAGCAAAGACTCTGACCAGCCTGTGCATCCGCACAGGGTGACCAGAGTCTTTACTTTACGTTTAGTAGATAGATAAGGTCTTAGTTATTTATAGACCATCGGGTAATATTATATTTACAGTACGTGGCTGTCTACGCTACTCAGTGTTTGCACCTCATGGACATTTCAAATTGTTGGAAATGTCACGCAGAGGCAATGTCTCTGTATTTTAGCCCGATATTTCCGCTTGCTGAAATAATATTCAGAAAACATTTATAAGTACAAATTTGAGACAGCACATTATTGCTTTGACACAATTGCGGTTTAGATCATACGGTCAATAAGATTTTTTTAAATGGGTTACGTTTACATACAAACAAACAAAAACAATAAATAAATAAATAAATAAATAAATAAATAAATAAATAAATAAATAAATAAATAAATAAATCTGCCTCTAAATAGGTTTTCGCATTTTCATTTCATAAACTTGCAAACATTTTAGTAAAATGTACGAAAATATACATTTGCACTCGGACACTGTAGCCTCGTGACGTAACAATAACCCTAATAATGAAAATGATAATAGTAATAATAATAATAATAATAATATTATTATTATTATTATTATTATTATTATTATTATTATTATTATTATTATTATTATTATTATTATTATTATTATTATTATTATTATTATTATCATCATTATTATTATTATTATTATTATTATTATTATTATTATTATTATTATTATTATTATTATTAATTATAATAATAGTAATAATAATAATAATTACGATGATAATAATAATAATAACAATAATAATAATAATAATAATAATAATAATAATAACAATAATAATAATAATTATAATAAACAATAATAAACAATAATAATAGAGGTGAAAATGAAAATTGTCCATCTGATTTAGAAAGAAGTAGACTTAGGATCCATAAGTTGGTATTCTTGATGAACAAATAGCTTGCAGAAATTTAGTGAATGCAACAATAATTCAATATTCTTTATGTACAGTTAATTTCAAGTTCTCAGTTCTATCCAGTAGTTTTTCGATGCTTGTTCAGTTAACAAGATCGTAAAATTGGCAAGTTGAATTTTCTTGGAACGATTTTGGAATGAACTTAAATTATTTCCACGCGTGTGTTTTGGGCGAATAAAAGGGAGGTATTCCAACTTCGCTATTTTTGTCCAGGGTGAACAAAATTAGCGATATAAATTACATCCCGTAAATAAAACATGCATACGAGTTATAAAAATAGCTTCCTATTATTTCAAAAGTCAATCAGATGCTCAAAGTTGCAATAATGTCTGTGAAAACGCGTTTTGAAACTATTTTTATTTGGAATTTAGCTGTTGATCTTAACCTTTTTAGTCCTTTTGGAGTGTTTTTGAATGGTTTGAGTGACTGTTTGGAATGAATTATTGGAGCGATGAGTGAGCTATTTAGAATGGTTTTGATTGAGATGAATTTCAATTTCAAGATTTTGTTAAATGTAGTATGATTACTATTATTGGTAATTTGAGTTCGAAACCAGTGAAACTGTCAAATGATTTAACTCTGATTTCGTTCATTTAACAATATGTGACGCCGGCTGAGCGGGTCCCGTGAAACACTTGCCGTCAAAACGTTGATAAGTATAGTCATCAATATTGTGAAATTGATAAGGTGAATAATTTGCGAATATAATTGAATAGGCGACAAGAGCGAATTTTGAATGAAATTAAAGGGAGATAATCCAACATGTCTAATTTCGTCCAAATGGTCGTAATTAGCGATAATGGATTATTTCCCTTTAAAACACGACGTATTTTCCAATTTGTGTGCTTACACGTTCCAATAAGACGCATAGATTTCACAATTGCTAAAATGGCATGGACTTTGATGAATTTGTGATGAATTATTGTTCGTTTTGAACGATTCCACGTCGGGTTTTTTTTCTTTTTTTTTTACTTTTTTGGAGAGTTTCGAAGTGATTCGAGTGAGTGTTATGAATGCATGAGTGGAACACTGAGCGAGCAATTTAGAATAGTTTTGATCGCAATGAATGTGAATTTCACGATGTATGTAACTGCATCACGTGTCAAATGACACACCAGAAAAAAATGTTCTTTAAAATAGTATAAATCGCTCAATGAGCAATCAAAAAATGAAAAAAAAAAAAAAAAAAAAAAAAAAAAAAAAAACTTGGTGTTTTTCTGAGATCAACCTTTTATTAATTTCTTTATAATTGAAACAACAAAGTTTAGACACACTTTGTTGTTTATGATGTATCATTTATACAGATCTTATGAAATAGTGTGAAAAGTGAAGGTCATAATGACCTCCTGTAGGAAATATTTGAGGGTCAAAATGGGCTTTTGCGGGGTCAAACACAAGCCCTGCTGGAATTACAAAATTGACCTTTGCGCACTCGCCTAAACTCGTATGTACCGATGATATGAAAAACTACGACCGATCCATTTTCATCAGTTTCTCATTAGCTTCTGCGGACGTCTCGATATGAAATAAGTATTTTACATCCACTTAGTGATGACAGACCCATTAAGGACAAACTAAAATGTCACATTGACCTACATGTAATATATATGAGTGATTTCACACGTGTCATTGAATATGTGTATGATGTTGCAGTGAAAATTAAAAAAAAAAGAAAAAAACATCGTGAAATTGGCACTGACGAAAACAATTCTGAATTACCCGTAGCGCCCCATTCACCGAATTCGAACCGACTGCTATGATTAATCAAAGCACTGAAAGTACTGATGGTGGACGTTTCTGATTGCATTCTAGACAGATATATTCAATTCGCTGAGAAAAGAGAAATTAAATATATGTGAAAATAATTAAGGGAAAGTGTCTCGAAAAATGTCGGCAATTCTCACAGTAAAATCAAATTTGTTTCGCATGTCGAATTTGTTCTAAAATATTAGAATGAAAAAGAATATGGATGAAGACCACTTAACAGGAAACATAGTGTGATTTTGTTGTTGTTGTTGTTTTAATCTACATTTCGGTTCATGATACAAACGGACTTTGATATTATTTGCTGAGTATTTGACTTTTTCTTTTCATTTATTATATGCTCCGAGAGGCAGCGCTTTGCTTCTTTGATGTCGTAACATAATTTCTTTCTTAGTCGAAAAATGCATTCGGAAAGGTTATTCAGTTTCAACATGCGGAACCAGTATTTTACCAGCCAAACAACAGTCTTTCTGCATTTTGACTATGAAACGCAATACGATATGGGCTCTGGAACTTAAATGACCTGAATGGGGTACCCCAACCCCATCCCCCTAATTCAAAGACCGCTGTTTCGTCTTCAACCAAAACACTGTAATTACAATGTTTTGGTCACTTTCGTTAATATACAGAGTTTCGTGAAAGAATGATTATCTGATGTCATTGTGTAAAAAAGAATTAAAGGAAAACAATAAGATGTAGGTAGGTATTTTGTACAGCTAATAGATTGTCCAAATATATTATAATTATGTTACTCATACCAATTAGTGGACAAGACAAGATTTTGATGCAATGCATCAAAGTAGGCCGCAAATTATTTGGTTATCATCAATGAATAATGTATTTTTTTTATAAAGATATTTTTTTGCAAATAATACCTATCTAGATTTTAAAGACTTTAACAAAAATAATGGCCCTACTTTAGCATGCACACCCGGCTTAAATACACTAAGGAGTACTTTATTTCAACATAGGCACAATGAATTACACATGATGGTAAAGTGATTGCCTTTTTTAGCTTGTCTGTATTCTAACTAAACTTGAGGTATGAAGATCATTTTAGCGGCGTAAGCAATGTTCTTGTTGACCTGTTGTTACTTAAGATATCTTCATAAAATTTAGCATGTATGTTCACTATCTCAAGAGCTAGCCAGACAATCAAGGGGGACAACTCTGAAAAAGGGTTTTTGTAAGAGTCCCTTTTTCCACTCAGCTTTTTGTATTATCCAGCACCTGCAGCCAAGCACAGCCACAGGTGGTGCTCTTGTTAGAATAATATATTCACTCAACCTTCATGCTGATGTATGCGGAATCATCCGAAGAAATGAGCATAAAGAAAGAAAATACAGACTCAAAATAATAGCACAAATAATTCTGAAATCAGAACACGAGGCAAAAGATTCAAGTTATCATTCAATAGCTGTCATTCAAACTAGTACTAAGACTGCACGAATTTGAAGTAAAAGGACCTACTTCGGTTGTCCCAAAATAGTTTGGTTAGAAAAAGTGATATGCTCCTTTTGTCGCATTGTTTTAATGCTTGAATAACAGCAACTGGCTTGAAATTATGTTATGCTAAGTGCCAGACAACTGCTACATATCACACACAGGATTAGATTAATTAAGGTAGAAACATTTATTCTCTAGACCAGAGCTTTGATATAAGTCATCACACACTTTTGTACCAAAAGGATTTCGAGTGTAATTGTGCACAATGAAGAATTGTGGGTTTTTTTAAACCGCAAAAATGCCATTTTTACTATATGTTTAACAAGAGCAAAACAGACAGGAGTGTAACCATAGATGTTTCTCCTGTGAGAATCACTTTGATGTAAAAAAAAATGCAGAAAACAGGGGGAAGAGAGTAAAAACTAGGTCAAACATGTCAGAGCGATCAGTCATTTTAATGAAATGCGCAATATTTTTAAAATCAAGTTCATAACCCAAAAACCCTGATTTTATTGCTCAATAATTTTCATTACAAAATAGTTTTTGAAAAACTGTTGTTTGATTCAGGCTGCATTATACGGTTTTCTATGTTTTGAATAAAAACATTGGACAGGTTTTATAATAATGTATCCCTAATCCCCCATGGTCATATTCAAAACGCATTCATACTGGTAGGCCGCTTCTGCGGCCTACCAATAATCGAGAAACTAATAGGATAGAATGCGAAGGCTAGGTAAGGAGGTAGGCTAACAAGAGAAATATAAGCAATCAATGTTTAGGTTCTCCAGTCCACAGGCGATTGATTCACAATCCAAATTTCGGCTCATAGTGATTACATATCGACATGTATGATGTCGGATTAAGAAAAATCGCCTGTTCTTCAGCCACCGCGAGAAATTGTTTATAGCGGCGTTCATCCCTATTTAGACATAAGGGTCATAAATATTCACCAAAATTAGGCCTATATTTAAATCACCGCGTCATAATCATTTGCATTACCGAATATTAGAAAGACTATTTCAAGCTTATCAAGAATAAAAGTCTAGTTTTGGTGTACATAGTCGTTTAAGATCGTTGTCTTGCGTTTCGGAAATATAACGAACACAGACGGGGGCTTTAATTACACTCCGCAAAAGCAAGATCCACTTTCATCTAGTTTTCATATGCTTGTAGATGTCTTGTTTGATAAATACGGTGTTTCATATAATATTGGAGAAAGACTAAGTGAGGACAAAACTTATTGTCATCGTTCACCTAATACCGTATTTATCATAATAAAAGCTTCATGGATCTATACAAAACATGGACAAAACACCTTTATTATCCATGATTAATGCCCTGGCCGGGCGGAGTCTAAGTAACGGGTCGTTGCACTCAAGGTTAAGGGAATTCAGCTTTTATCTAAAATAACCTACTTCTAGAGAGAGTCGACATAAATAACTCAAGACCTTAAATCGCAGATTGGTAACCAAATCCCCGTAACATCAGCTCAATCAAGCTGAAGTTACGAGGCATTGGTAACCAAACGGTGAAATGTGTTCACTCTCTCAAATCGTGTGAATCCTTTAGGTTTTAGGATACAGTTATTTGCACGCGTTAACGATGATTACCGATTAAAATTTGAAAGAACCCAATATATTGAAAAGTAATCTCACCAAATTACGTCACGGTTATGCCTCGCCCTTCCAGTTCGTTAATTACGCAGAACACCTGAACACAATCTATGAAGTAAATAAAGCATATAATTTTTCGCCTTACTACCACTATTATGCGTTCTAATATTGTGCGTTATTATTCAATTGACAGGGCGTGAGTTAGCCGTGACATAATTTTACGTGTTTACTTTTAAATATTTAGGACTCTTTCAAAAGTTAGCCGGTATTTATCGTGCAAATAATTTTATCCTGAAACCACAAGGATTAAGGTGTTTAGAGAAAGTGAACACATTTCAGCATTTGGTTATCAAAGCTTCGTAGCTTCAGCTTGGACAGGCTGGAGGTACGAGGGTTTGGTTACCAATGTACGATTACAGGTTTCAATGAATTATGTCGATTATCTAGAAAAGCAAGAAGCAAGTATATAGTGGAATCGCAATTTTTTTTTCAGTCAAATTTTATTTTGAATGATTTTCAATATATTGAATATAATTTTCAAAGGATTTGAGCGTTTTTGAACGGTTTGAGTGAGTGTTTGGAATCAATGAATGTAGCGCTGAGTGAATGATTGAGAGTGATTTTGATCGGAATGAGTGCCAATTTTATTATGTTTTTAACTGTAATTATTTATGAAATTATTTCATTTTCGCTATAATGTGTCCATGAATAAAGTCTGATAGAGGCGGAGCCCGAGGATTTGTTTTACATACACCCCCACCAGACTTTATACATGGACACATGAACGTTAAAAAGAAATAATATCCATAATAAGACGATCGCACTATTTTAAATGAGCTTAATATCCCTCTTTCTAGGTGTAAAAAGCTCAAAATAACACTTTCTATGGAAGTCCTAATAAATAAGCAATGATATTGACGTTGGGTGAATCTCACAGAAATAGAAAGCTCTTCATTTAGCACGTGGGTTATATGACGTCAAAAGAATAATCGTTCTTGCTAAAGATGACGTATGATGTCATAAATGGGCGGAGCTATCTCTATAGACAGTAAAACACACGACATATGAATTTGCTGACCAATCAAAATGGGTTTTATGTAGCGAAGTCATTGCCATTGTCACGAGGAATACGCAGTAAGCAGGCGACAAATAACGATATCAATCACGTGATATTTAGACTTAAAATGACATGACCGTCGATGTGCTAATTAGTATGTCCAAATGAGGAAAAGTGTAGATTTCTTCTGTCAAAAGTTTAGTTTAAAACCACGTGCTTTTACTACACGCTTACGTTTTTTTTTTAACTCCTAACCCCTCGTGTTAAAGAGCGGAAAATGCGAAACTATTATCTTTAACAAAAGATTGACAAAAGTATTATTTTGAAATCATTTTATTTTCAAAAACTATCTTTTGGAATGGTATTTTTTAGCTTTAATCAAAGTTTTACTTTACACAAAACATTTATAGAAATGTATTTCTATGTAACTGTAGTAGTCTTCAGAGAAGTCAAACGGACTATAAATATCAATTAAGTTTCATGTTAAGTGTTTGAGACCCGATTTTAAGGGCACTTCATCTGCCTTGAAAAAACAGTATGTCCAGGCATATTATATGTCAAAATGAAACTATTTATGAGCATAAGCAGTTATGCAACATATGAGTGTCATACCTATAGCGGTATAGCCAAAACATTGTGGTATAGGGTTATCATGTACAGAACAAGCAACTGCATTACTGTTTAATGAAATTTGCTCATAGTTTAACAAATTACAGTTCAAAGTACTACCCAGGTACTACTACAACCGTTGGTATAAAACTCGGGCTCAAAACGTAGTTATGCAAGCAATTAAATTTGACTTATTTTATATTTTATAAACATATATGTCATTCTTACTTTGTAAACGTGTAAGGTATGGTGTGTTATCACAACATAGATAGACACTGCTACTTTATATACATGTAATACACGAAATGATAGATATTTTAAAATAACTTATTAAAGATCATTGAGTAAAGAAACCTTAATCGAAATAAATCGGAGAAATTACTTTCCAATATTATGGTGTGACGTTGCACCATACCTAACATCTATTTCAAAAACAGACCAAACCGGTTTGACATGTATGTTGACAAAATATATGGAAATTGGTTGTTCGAAAAAAGCCTTTTTAGATTGAGTTTTATTTTTTAGGTTGTAGTAGTACCTAGTAGGCACATTTGTCTACATTCTGATAAAATTCAGGAAAGTTTTATCCTATCCAGCCGTAATGAACTTTTTGGTGTTGAACAAAATATCCCTTTTCCATAATGGTTTGGCTTATCTGTTACCTGTATGAGATTGGGCCTCTAATGTTGTGCAACTGCTTGTGTTCATCCACAGCTTCAATTTGAAGAAAACATTCGAACTGAAAATGTGAAGAAAACATGATAAGAAAGAATACTGGGGTGGTTGGATATTCAAAGATATTGTTTAGCTGGGCAAACTGTCGTTTCTTTAAAAAGAAGCAACATTAAATTTGGTTCAAGAACTCTTTACATGAACCTTTAATGCCTTGTAAACCTCCGTATTGAATATCATTCACGTACATTTAGGAGTTGTTTTCTTTTTTTCGTGGAAACGATATGCCGAATCTTTTTTTAAAAAAATGAGGAAAAATACACATTCAACGCTTAAAATATATCGAAAAATGAAAAAAAAAAATGGTTTGGAAATAGCTGTTTGTGGGCAATTATGTCTTGAATCTAAGAATAATCATTCTGTACTTTCCTATAAAAAACGCTTTGAAATAGGATGTCCGATGGACCTCTGCTGTGACTTGTCTCTGTTTCAAATATCTGTTTTAAGAGCTCCAAGGTGGTCGTTTTCGTATTATCGAGGTCAAAGTTTCGAATTAGAAGGTCAATTCGACCTATGGGCTCGATATTTAAGCATGTATAAACAATTACCAATATTACAAACTGAAAATATGATCATAGCTCATTTCAATCCTTTCACGTGAATTCAACTTCAAAGGTTCTCTTACATGAATTTCTTGCAGGGGTAATGACGTTTATTCCCGCCGGAAAAAAAAAACGTGTCACCGAAGTTGACATTTTTTATTCCTGCTGGAAATAAATCGTCATACACCAATGTAAAAACTGTGTTACGAATTTATTACACTTCAAAGTTTAAGACAAAATATCTATCTTTTACCCAATTAAGGATTTGTTTTACTCCGATTTTTTTAAACTACCATTTTTCCACAGAATTCTAGAATTTTCTTGGCAGTATAATAATATGTCACGTGCGTGCTTATTTGTACATGTAATCCGGTACGCAGTGTTTCATAGAGTCCCCCGAATGCTTCTTGATACATGTATTTATCGTATTTCATTTTCGCGACAGTTAACAACATCGTGAAATTGACAAGGTGAATGAATGATTTAGGAATGAAATTGAATGAGTGTGTGGAGCGAGTTTTGAGAGAATTTAATGGGAGGTAATCCTATATCGCAAAATTTGTTCAGGATGAACAAAATTAGAGATATTGATAACCTCCCTTTAATAAAATATGCGTTTAAGTTCTATACATAGCTTCCTATTTCTTAAAGAACCTTCGTGACGCTAACCACTTGAATTATGTCACTGAAATCGCGACTGTTCTCTATCAAAATTTATTTAGAGTGACGTTGTTGATTCTATATTTTTCAATGGGTTTTGAAAGCTTTTGAAAGGTTTGATTGAGTGTTTGGAATGAGTGAAAGGAGCGCTGAGTGAGCGATTTATGATGGTTTGATTGATGTGAATTTCAATTTCACGATATAATTAACTGTATCACTTTAGAAAGTGGCGGCTATTTAATACCTTATATATGGAAGTTAATTGACCCTGTTACATGTATTTGCTTTGAATATAGCCTGTTCTTCTACTAAATGGACTAACATTTCGGCGAATTCTATGAATCTTATTGATTAAATCTATTATATTTTTTTCTTGTCCTATCAATTTTTCTATTTCTACCGTAAAAAATGTTTAATTTCAGAATTTTTGAATGCAATATAATGATTTTATCCGTCAACATCAAGCTTCCAAAACCTACTTGTATCTTTTTTTAAACAGAACAGCAAATTGTCCCTCAATGTCTAGTTCTAGTTTGCAAACGGGTTGAGTCAAAAGTTAAGGAATTTAAATGACTCATTATATTTAAAATCCAATATTTGTATAAAATAAATTATATTGGAGTAATTGACTTCTCTTGGATATGAGTACTGATTGTATTGTGCCTTCTTAAAAAAAAAGTGTTTCACACATTCTTGATTATTATTTTTATCTTTTCTGAGATGAACCCCATGTTCCTTTACTCAGACCAATCAAAATAAATTATATGTTCTGAAGTCGTTGCGATTGTCACGAGGAATATAATCCATAATTAATGCCCTGGCAGGGCGGAGCCTAAGTAATGGGTCGTTGCACTTAAGGTTAAGGTAAATCAGCTTTTATTTAAAATAACTTTCTTCTAAAGAGAGTCGACATAAATAAGTGTGTTCACTCTCTCTAAGCACGTGAACTATCTAGGTTTTGGGATACAGTTATTTACATGCGTTCACAATTAATGCAGACTTACTTTTCAAAGAACCCAAAATATTTAAAAGTTAACCCTCCAAATTACGTCACGGCTAAGCCCCACCCTGTCAGTTCATTAATAACGCTAAATACCTAGGCGATCATTACATGTTACAGTACATATAACGTGATATTTACTTTAAGAATGACAAGGCCGCCGATATGCTAATAGATATGTCCAAATAAAGAATAGTGAAGATTTCTTCCGTCAAAAGTTTAGTTTAAAGCTATTTTTTTTTTCTATTATGAAAACACACTAAAAAGATCATAATGGTACAAAATGTGTAATCTGACAGAGTTTCGAACATAGTTATTAAATGTCACTTCACTTTCGAGGGGCGGAGACGTATGACCGAACACACTAACTACATCAGATATTTTCCCACTTTCCAATTTTTTTTTTTTTTTTTTTTTTTTTTTTTTTACTATTTACTAAACTTTATGTATTTCCCATTGTGATAAATGATTATCAATTCATGATGTCACTTGCAATGTCAGTCGGTCGGACTGTATAGGTTTATCTTTAAAACTGAGCTCTGACGCAAGCGTTGAGTCCATTTTCATAGGTATATCGGGTATATTAAAAAAGCATATGATAGGGATTGAATCTGATCTTTCGATTTCAATTATGAACGTACAGTTATGAGTAAACCTAGCGATATAAGACAAGCAATATCCTTCGTTTAAAAGTAAAATTTAACTTTTCAAAGTATTTGTTTTTACCCTGTTTTATCTATTTAGAAAAATAGCACGGGAGTTTTACGGTTTACAAAAGTGTGTTTTACTACGTGTTTACATTTACCTAACAACTAAACAGCCTTCACAAACCTTCGTGTTTAAGAGCGGAAAATCATTAGTAGAAAAAATAAGTTATTATGTTAAAATTTTGTAATTAAAAGAAACCTAACTTATTTTTCTGAATGTTATTTTTTAAAAAGTAAATAAATAAAAAAAAGAAGAAAAAAATCAATATCCGGTATATAGTAAAAAAAAATCGCGAAATTGAATGATTTTAAAATGATATCGGATATATTTTGTGGAGCGAGTTTTGAATTAAATTTAAGGAGGGTAAATTAGACAAAATAATCTATAATGTATAACTTCCCTTTTAAAAAAATTCCAGTCTTTCAAAATGGTTTTGAGTATTCACGCCCCACACAGTCGCACTAAAAACTTCACCAGCCGATAAAATCGTGAAAGATTTAATCCATTTTTATGAATGTTGAATGTTTCGGTCTATTTCGCAGCATTTAGGAACGACTAAGGAGTGTTTTCGAATGGTTTGAGTGTTTGGAATGAATGAAGGGAGTGCCGACCGCGTGGTATTGGATGGTTTTGATTCGATGTTAATGTCAATTTCACGGTGATCTTTACTGTATTATGACGGAAATCAAATAGGTTTCACCATGCAACGAGAGGCGGAATTAAAAAAAACAATTGTCTGGATTTAGACCGCGCTTGAAGCGAATCAGCCAATCAGAGAACAGTATTTTTAAAGTATATATCACAGATACAACTCCGAGCGTTGTAATTACAGATATACGATGGAAGTGTGTCTTGCACATGAATCTCGACAGGTTTTAGGGGCGACTCATTTCAAAAAGATGACGAGCATTCAATACAGCTCTTTTTCCTAAATACTTTCGAGAGTCGCAAAAGTGCAAAAGATCTGAAAATGGTAACGGAAATAGATTCAAAAGTGATTTCGTCATAGTCACTCTTGATTAGAGTAATATCACAGCGATATTTACTCCTTTTCGTTAATAAGAGGTTCGGGTAAAAAAATACAGATAGTATAAGAAAAGCGTGGTCTAAGTCAGATAGAAAATCTCGTGCCGCGGTAAATGGGAAACAGACACTCGCTGAAGCTCGTGTCTATTTCCCATATACCACGGCTCTCGTTTTCTATCCTATACATAGACGATGCTCCTAATCACACGCACATGAATAGTTCGTAAATAAAAAAAAACTTTGAGACAAAACCGACCGAAAAAAACAACATTTTTTTCCTGGACACTCAGCAGTAAGCTTACAAAATATTGGTGGCACATGTAAGCAAAGGAGCAAAAAGGCGTGTTTTTTAATCAAGCGTTTTGTAATCATTTGAGCTTTAAAAAATCAGAGTATTTTACAGGCACACAATAGTAAAAGCTGGTTGTTTTGCCAAACTATGTTTATGAGTACATTTATGTCATCAAGGAGGACACGATAATTTAGGGAGGGTATTTTACGTTTGCCATTTGGTTGATATAGTCTGAGCTTTTTCTCACTCGAAGATTGTCCTCTCGCCGGAAGGTCGACAAAATATTCTTTTCATCCCAACTCAGCTCCCAAAGGTATTTATTATTATTTTTTGTTCAATTGTACATATAAATGCATAACATATAAATTTAAAATGAAACACGTGAAGTTTACTTTTAATTACCTCTTAACACATCTATATTTTTACACGCACGCAAGTTTCATCAGCCTCCGTGTACCTTTGGAAAAAGAATATTTAACCCAATCACTCATGGTACGTGTTGCCGATACAGTAATATATGAATATAAATTTGAGATAAATTGTAAACAGTGTAAATAGTTTGGATAATTGTTTAAAGCATAAATAATCCTAGCGCTTTCGAAAATCAAGCTTTCTTCGTCAAGGGTTCAATGAGAAATGACAGTGAAAATGAATGAACAACTGGTTCGTTGGCCGAGTGGTTAGCGCGCTTGACTTGTAACCTGGTGGTTGCGGGTTCGAGTCCCACAGGAGGCGGGTAGTGTATTTTGGCAAGACACTTCACAGACATGGCTTTAGTCCACCCAGCTGTAAAAGTGGGTAGCAGTGGTTAGAACCCATTGCCTGTCTATGTGTAGGATAAAATCTGGAATGAGCAAGGACCATGATGGAAATAAGAGTCATTCGACCTTTTAACGTGTTATCCCCGAGAAAATAAAATAAAAAACTTAACTATTTCAACAGGCTGGCAAAAATATAGGTCAGACAAGTAGTTAATATGTGGGTCAAATTTGCCCTTTGATGATAATATGTCGTTTTTGTTTAACTCAAGGGGCTTGATCGTGTTCAGGCGCCTAATCCAATAGGTTTCCCGCGATTTGCGTTGTTTGCCGAACTATCTCGGGTCTGCATAAATGCAGCACAGGAAAACATCGTTGAACGAGTGGCCGGCTCAGTTGAAATGTTCTGCAACTGGAGACCTATTGAATCTGCGAGTTATGCTGTCAAATCGGTGCAGATTCATACGCTTATTGATCTGCTCCTTGGTTCCTCCAACATATTGTTATGTATTCATTAAATCCTTTTGAATAATCATGATTTTGTTAATTATAATACAATTATAATAATAAAAAAATGAAAATAATAATTATAATAATGATAAACGGGTTGAAGTTAGACATTGTATTTATATTAGAAATATCAAGTCAATACATGATCAAGTTTTAAAGAATTTGATTTAAAATAGAATTTGTTAAAAAAAAAAAAAACATTTTTTTTTTCTTTCCGAAATATTTTCCGTATTTTACAGTTAAAAACACTGTGAAATTGACAAGGTGAATGATTTTGGAATGATTTAGGAATGAACTTGAATGAATGTGCGGAGCGACTTTTGAGTGAATTTAGTGGGAGGTAATCCAGTATTGCAAATTTTGTTCAGGATGAACAAAATTAGCAATATTGATTACCTCCCTTTAATAAAATATGCATACAAGTTCATTAGAAAGCTCCATATTTCTTCAAGAACCTATAAGATGCTTATAATTTCAATTTATTCGGTGAAATCCAAATTATTTTTCCCAGTTATATTTATTTCAAACGAAGTTGTTGTTATATGTTTTTCAGTGAGTTTGGAGCGTTTATGAATGGTTTGAGTGAGTGTTTGGAATGAATGAATAGATTGCTGAGTGAGCGATTTAGAATGGTTTTGATTGAGATGAATGTCAATTTCACGATGTAACTAACTGTAGACATTTCGATAACTTTCGAATAAAAATTTTAGCGTAGGTCACTTATTGTCATGAGTTACTCCAGTTGGTGATGGGACGTGATTAAACCGTCCTTGAATTTCGAGAAATAGAGGATATTGAATGAGTGGTCGTGGAATACTGAATAAACATTAAACGAGTCATCTATAAACACACAAAAAGGGGCTGCGCCTAGTTTTTATATGTTTTAGATGAAGAAATGAATAAATTCTGTAATTTATGAGCAAAAATTTTATTCTATCTATAATACGACCCTAATTTTTGCGACAAATCGGCTAAATTCACCATTTCGATTTTTCCGCGAAACTAATTACGCCGTTTGAAAATGAAAAAATATATACATTATGACGTATTTTTCGCGGATACAAAATACCGATGCTATTCGCTCTGAGCTCATTTGCATAGTTATTCCACTAGTTCAATACATGTAACATCCGTGTAATATCAAAACATTCAACGGGGTTATTTCACTCCCGCGATGTAGGTCAAATTATAATTGTTGTTACTACTGTATCCCTGTCTTGAACCTGAACCTTTTCGTGAAACGGTTACCCCTCTCTTTGCACGTTTTCTCTCGTGTGAAAAATGTTACCCCCTTTGCAAATATTCTGACAAAAAAACTGGAAAAAAAATCTAAACGTTCCCAAATATTCTTGCAATCTGAGCACAGAGAAGTTAAGAAATCAAAGAACAAAAGTTTCGTGAAAGTTGTCCGAACTGTATAGCAGTTAATATCATCGCAAAAAGCCAATGTTAATGTTTTTTAATAGTTTGGGATGAAATGGAATGAGGGGATGAGCGATCTATGAATGAAATGAATGGGAGGTAATATGATATTGTTCCAGTGTGGGTAGTCATATTGCCTCTTTAGATTGATTGATTGAATGGAGTTTAACGCCGCTTTCAACATTATTTCAGTTATATCGCGGCGGCTGGAGCACCTAACAATGGTTTCCTGGTATTTCTCTCACCAGTACAACCACCACATCCTTTCCTAGTCTCCAGCTACTATCTCACATAGGTCTACGATTATCAACCCATTGGTGAGATGCCTCTTTAGAGTAAAGCTCTCTGTTCTTTTCTCGAAATAGATTTGTATGTCTACATGTACATGGACCAATCAGTCTTATCCAAATCCTCGCTAGTAAAAAGGAAGGTGGTATGAATTGGTCGATTTCAATAGAGTGGTAATCTGTTTCGAACGATTTTCTGAGCGCTGTGAACGATTTGGGATTGTTTTGACTGATTATACTGTGTAATTTGAAAGGATCAGATGGATCTCTCAGCGAGCGATTTGCGGTCATTTAATTGATGTGAATGTCAATTTCACAGTATTACTGACTGTAACCAGATTCATTCGCAATACAACGATATTATGCCATTTTTACATCTGCGCTTGGACCACGAGCCTAAAATATACATGTTTCTTGAGATTTCCTTGTTGGACCTATCGAGCTAAGTATATATTATGCATGATTAGATAATCCTTTCACATTTTGCGTAAAAAAGAGCTTATATGCTATCTGCATTCGTAGGTCGTTTGCTGGAAGTGATCGCGGTAATTAAATTCTAGACTAACATTTTGCTTATGTTGGCAATAACTTCCTTTCAAGTAATTGTATCGTGAAATTCAATAAAATTTGGTTTTACCGTAGTAAAATAAGTGTTGGTAAATTCAATAACAATATATCTAAAGAGTCTAGAGGGAGCTCGTAACCTTGGTTCTTGTAAATAGCTGTCTGTGCGAAAAACGGTGCTAATATATAAACATTGTTACCGCAAGAATTTTGACCATTTTTGTACCTAATATATAAATAAAAAAGTTCATGTTAAGTTTCTGTTGAGCACGTTGTTTAAAAAGACCGGTTTTCATAAGATTCTGCTTATGGAAATAACGTGGAATTATGATGGTTATATTTCATAACTTAGCTTCTTTTCAACATTTGATACCAATTGAATGAACGGATCATTAAGTTTAACAATAAAAATGCGTTATAAGCGTCATTCAATTAGGAGGGGTCATACTAAAATAACGAAGAACTTTCTTATTTGCATGGAAAGGTATGCTAATTTTTTACCAAATAAAGTAAAAATATGGGTTTTAAACATATCGGAAAAATAAGAAAAATTCATTGGTTAATTTCTTCAAAAATAGGTTTTTGTGGCATATTTTCCCCTGAAAATTACAATAAATAGTGCATTTTAAACTTTTGAAGGCACATTTTGCAGATGCAATTTATCATAGAGCAATAATTTTGGCAACAGCCATTGTGTACATGTATTAGGACTATCAAAATGAATATGTTTTATAGCTTTAAGCTGGTACTGAGTTTATACTAGACCAAAAACAAATATAAACGTTTTACTGAAAAAAATGGCCAATACTACTCAAGGGCAGATAACTCTAACATGAAAACGAGCATGGAAAGGTACCTTCAAATTTTGATATAATGACTATACAATCTTAACCTACAACATATGTGACCAAGAAAAAAATTCATTTGGCGGAAAAAATGACGCCATGTGTCCATTTCTA
Source organism: Fragum whitleyi (assembly GCA_948146395.1). NCBI lineage: Eukaryota > Metazoa > Mollusca > Bivalvia > Cardiida > Cardiidae > Fragum > Fragum whitleyi. Next base: position 23,241,393 of record OX411557.1, read on the forward strand.
CCTTAACTATACTAGAAACTGCTAAATATCGGATCTGAAAGAGCTGCAACAGTTCAAACTGCAGCTGTAAAAGAAATATGTCATAGTTTTAAAATATACAACTTTTGTCGGGACTTATCGCGCAAACGAGTAAGTCTATATTTTCCGTTACAAGATGAAGGAGACATTATAATAAATTTCGTTTCTAATTTACTATAACTACTAATTTTCTACTGGCCTTCTTGTGGTTAGCGAGAAACAGTTGTCACAATAACAGCTCGGAGTATGTGCGTTAGTCTGTTCGATTTTTAGTCAAACAGTATCTCCCAATTTATCCGCTGAATTTCAAAACTCTTGGTTCAGTTATTTTCCGTCATGTGTTGGTGCAGTATTTGAAACGAATTTTCAGATAGATGTAAGATCAACGTCAAAGGTCAAGGTCAAACGTTTAACTGCCGCCTCGACTCCTGTATTTTAGGATGAACTCGCCATCGTCATGTCTACCTATACACGTAGTAGTATCAGGAGCGGTAACCAGTCAATTGCTGGAAGGACCATCGAAGTGGCTACTACACAAGAGGTTATCGCCCGTGTTATATAGAGGGTTCATTGAAAGACTGTACTAACTGTCTATACGTTTTATAGACAGTTACTTTGTCTTCCAATGAACCTTCGTTATGTGAGATATTAGAAAAAAACATTCTAGAACTTGCCTAAATAAATATCTAGTTTATACTAACTTTTTTAGTTCGATTGCGACGAAATTGTAAGCTTAAAAGTCGCTCTTGAACATTCAATCAAATTATTTTCACACCCCTTAGAGAGAGGCAGTAGGTTAAACCCACTGTTCCCCAAATGTTTTGGCCATAAACACACCCCGGTTCGAACCAGGTCACTGGTCGAGCTCCTATACCGCTTGGCCACCGAGGCATACATGTAAATACAGTATCTGAATAAAGATTGTTTCTAAGCAGTATTTTTTGTTGTGGTTGAAGCAAAACTTAAATTCGGCAGATAAAGAGTAGGGATGGTAACAAGTACCATTTTCACTAATCGATTACTCGTTCACCTTTCCGATCGAGTACTCGAGTATTCGGATAGAATTGTTAACTTTTGGTAATTAATTCTTAGTCTTCAAACGTAAAGATTCATTTTATTTGCTGTATATCTCCGGTCGATAGTGTAGTTGAAATTACATTTGATTGCTAATTTATTTGAAGAAATGGAAAATTGTAAAATGTATGCTTACAGAGTGTCATTTCTCGGTATTTTTCAAGGCAATATTTATCGTTTTGATATAAAATTTTCGGTAAGAGAAAGACCATGTAACTACAACATCGATTAGATTGTATTACACGGTTTTGGAACGACGATGCAACATTCCGTTCATCCGAAAATCCAAGTAAAACGTGCCGTCCTATTCCGGATGACCGAAAGTCGAAGGTGCGAAAAGTTACGTGATAACGTGTATCGTTTGACAGCAAGAGCAATGACAGGTGGCACTTGATTGCAAATTCGGAAAAAAATATCGACGGATTAGACGATCGACAGTCGACAAAGTGTGCATACATTATCTTATATATTAGCTGTACAGCATTTCATTTCAAAGTTCAATATGTTGAGAAAATATGAAAAAATGAGATTGGAAACGAATTTCCTAGGATTTCATTTTTTTGCCGATTAATCTATTAGTGAAATTGGTAATCGAAAGTCGGACGTTCAATCTAGTACTCGATTAATCGAATACTCGTTCCCATCCCTAATAAAGAGTAATGTTTTAAAGGGTTAGCTGCAGTCCTTGTTTTAGACAATAATGCTAGAAAGAATTTTTACCTCTCTTATTCAAAGTTTGTTTCTTTCATTCAATTACATTCCAGATTAATTACAATAATCATTCACGCTGTCAAGAATGTAATATTTTCAACGTTACATGCATTTTTAGAATTTTTATTCAAATCTATAATTTGTAAATAATAATACTAAATATGCTTCTAGCGACATTTTACTAAATACGACCATTATATTTAATAAGACATCATTTGCTTTTGTTCGGTGGTCTATTTACACATACACAGATGGTTTGCCTATTCAAATTAATTCGACTAACCTTTTAATGGAGACAGAAAATATGAATCTCTGTCTTTGTTTACTTGAGTTATTTGTGAATTGATGGTCTTTGCAATCGATGTTTCGATATTCGAGTGCATATATGTCGTAGGAATTAATGAACCTATAGACACCCGAACGAGCTAGCGGTCCACATCCCCACTTTGGCCAACCAATTGTCAGTGACGAACATGGGGAAATCGTCTCTCACTCGCTTTTTTCATTCATTCCCTCTCATACCATTCAAAACACTTAATTATTACAACAGAAAAGATAACAACAAACTTCGAAATGAAAATCACTCAAAAACCTTGGATTTCCCTGACTAAGTTGAATTTGTAAGAATTTGTTAGTGTCTGATTGGTTCTTGAAGGCACAGAAAGTTATAGTATAAAGCTTCTATGTATATGTTATGTTATGCATGTATGAAAGTATTATGACTTTTGTATATTGGTTTTTCCCGTGTCTATCTTTAGAATTAGTCTGGGCAATTTCCGATCCCTTGACAATGTTAGGTAAACATGCATGTGAATGTTTTAGATCTTTCTAGAAAGGACTTTTAGTAAGTGATTCAAACTCTAGAAGCTTTTAATGATCACGTAATAGTATAAGGGGCGGTGCTGAAACAACCGTCGAAGTGGCTACTACCCAAGAGGTTATCGCCCATTTTTATATGGAGGGTTCATTGCAAGACTGTACTAACGGTCTAAACGTTGTATAGACAGTGAGTTTGTCTTACACTGAACCTTCGTTATGTGAGATATTAGGGAAAAAATTCTATAACTTGCATAAATAAATATTTTGTTTATTCTAATCTTTTTTAGTTCGATTGCGACGAAAACTTAAGCTTATAAAGTCGCTCTTGAACATTCAATCGGGTTGTTTTCACGTCCCTTAGAGAGTGGCAGTAGCTTAAACCCACTGTTATCCAAGTGTTTTGGCCATAAACACACTCCGGTTCGAAACAGGTCACGGGTCGATCTCCTCTACCGCTTGGCCACAGAGGCATACATGTAAATACAGTATCTGAATAAAGATTGTTTCTAAGCGGTATTTTTTATTGTGGTTGAAGCAAAACTTATATTCGGCAGATACACTGGTGTTTAACGATGTTACCGTAAAATGTTTGTCTATGATTTTGTATGTTGGTTTGCTATGATTATATAGGTAATTTTTGTAAACAATACACCTGTCGTATGGAATGTTCGTAATTTTGGAGATTGCATTGAATGAATTTAAAATGGATCACCCTAGACTAAGTAAACGCTTTTCATTGCACTTTGCGCTACCTCTTTGTCTTGATCTTCATTTATCATGAATGTTAAACTTGAAATAAGTTCATTTATGAAGAAAATCTTTTAAATAGCTATATGATTTCAAAAAAAGCAAACTCTTGCCAAATGTCGGTTGTTACAGATGAAGTTGTATTGGGTTCTTCGTATTTGCCTCTTATAACAATGATGGTCCACGGTTAAATCATTTTTAGTGAATATTTAATTTTTTTCAAAGACATGGTTAATTGAAGATGGTATATTGGTTACTTGAAGAAGAGTATTGCTGGTGTGTTGGTTAATATGTGATTATCTACAAAAGTTTATGTGAAGCCAAACCATATGAAAACGCGAATTTATACGAGAAATATACATAATCGACTGTTGGTCGTAGGTAGTTGTATCAATTAAGAATAACGATTCAACATTTCAGGTTGAATAGTATTCAATTCTCTAAATACTGTTATTGCTTGTATGAAATATTTTTCAGTTCTTTGTCAATTTCGGACCAACTGCGACATCTATAAATCAGGACACAATCATCTTCGATTAAAATTAATCTATATCAATACTTTCTTTAATAAAAATACTCTCCCACAAATAAAAAATGGTAACACGTCAGGGAAAAAAAATCTGGAAACTAATCGTTAACTATGTTGGCACATCATTAGAAATTAGTCAATATATGTTTAACAATAACGACACATGATCAAAAGATACAACTATATTATTGCCTTGTGAGTAAAGTTGGTAAAACAACAAATGACTATTATTTAAAAAAAAAAGTCAAACTAACCTGTCACTGCAGCTCATAATCAATCAACAAATATGATTTCAAAATTAAAGTACACCCTCGTTAGTTTCATAGAGATGTGTTTTTATTCTGAGAATCCTGTATTTAACCAGGATAAAGATGTAGGGAAATATTTTGAAAAAAAAATCGTATGAAACATTTGATATTGTACGTTTTTTACGACGAATGTGAACACAAAATTGTGCTTTGCTCGAAGTATTTCCAAACCTATCACAAGACTCGCTGATGTGGCTGCATGGTAACTGGGCATCCCCTTTGGAGACGATGGCATCATTCACTTAGATCTATTGTACACCTTACGACCGTCGCATGTCCCCTTATGGTGACAGCGGTTACAATAGGATGATGCGGTAAAGATTTCCAAGCTCAACACCGTACATTGATCGTCTGTTTGTTTGTATTTCCGTTTATTTATCGTCGCTACCGTAGCACATGCCCATATGAGCGACGCCCCCAGAAGACGTTTAGTTGTTACGGGGGATAGTGCAAGGATACATGACGAAACTACTGCTGAGATCCACCATGGTTCTTTAACGTGCTCGGTGTAAAGCACCGTCTCACGGGGCCTCGGTTTAACGTCTCACATCCGAAATACAATTAGTTTTGTTAGTGTGCCAGCCCGGGTTTGAGCCCACACCGTCGAACTTCAATGGTTTTGAAGTCTGGTGCTCAACCTAGCTAAACGGGCTGACCATTGATCGTCTGATGGCCGCGACCCCTTTTAACTGATTTAACGACATGTCTTTAACATAAGGGTTCTCTTCGGCCTTGCGATTGTTGTACTTCTGTCAAAAGCAATACGTGATCACCTATGGCGTCCGGCGACCGACGTCCGACGGACAGGTGGCATTCACTCCTTTTTCCGGAGCATAACTCTGTCACCTTATGTCCGATTGACTTGAAACTTGGGAGTTATGTTCCTCTCATGATTACGGACTGAAGTGTACAGAAAATGTTACTCTACATAGCTTAATTTTCTAATTATTCTTTTGTTATTGTTTTTTTCATACTTTGACAACCAGCATTGTAACGGGCTTTTGTGTGAGATTTTGCCAACTTGTTTCAACTCATTTTTCTTTAACAAAATCAAAGGTCTTTGGTTTTTGTTCTTTGTTCTAACTTGCTCTGATTGCACAGGCACAGTTTGTCGCCTTACGGTCTACGCCTGAGTTCTTAGTTACGGTTCCGTAAGTAATATAAACAATACTCTAGGAAACAGTTCTTCTTTTCTTTTACAGAATTAGACAGAAACTGAAACTGTATTTGCTGTACATAGTCTGTCAGTTCGAAAGTCGTAAAGGCTAGTCACATTAGATACTTTTCGAAGACTTGGTTTTGTTCCGTGCAGCTTGTCACATTAATGCTGTAAAAGAAAATTTTGCCTGTTAAAAAAGTAAACATACATCTTAGCTGACGGCACAATCCTATGTACATTTTTTCCGCACATGATCTTGAAGACCAAGTTATATTTGCATTTAGTTTTAAGAAAAAAGAATTAATTCTTTACAATAATATACTAATTTTTGATATTTCGGCTAATGCCTTTTACAAAAAAATATTAAATGGAAATGTCACAACTACATCTTTACATTCTTACTGTGCCACCATATCAAATGTTTCTGTTTGACGTCGCCGCTGGAAACGTCATTTTGGCGTATTTAATGTAACGTCATCAGGAGAATTGACGTTGCTAGACGTAATATCACTATTTAGCGCACATAAATTTATTCGTTTTCATTCCAATATACTTACAGGTTTTGTATTTCCTACAAGAAAATGGTTTGATACCCATATGTTTGTTTACGTGCCCAATGTAATAGGTTTTATCATAAAAAAGACTCATTACTAAGATTTTGCGCTATCGTGGACAGACACAGTGTGGCAAGCTAAACCTTGTTTTGTATAAAAAGTCTGTGAACACTTGTCGCATAACAGATGTAATTTTTGGTGAACGATTTGTACGTGTTTATTCAAGAAATTTTGACCATATGTCTTACTGCACAATTCACAATGAAATCGTCTACTCTGGTGAATGCGTCTCCTGTGCCTATGCAGATAAGATGGCGCCTTGGTACAGTGGCTGCAGTCGTCACATTTGTAGAGCCTCTTTTACTGCTCCTGTTTACTGCTCCTGTTTATAAAAAATCGATTAGAGCTTCATTCGCAATAAAATTCTTATGTCATGCGTTCTACTGTGTACACAGAAAGCTCCGCTTATTTATCATATTCAACGTCATCTTAAGCGAGAACGTTGATGCTTTTGACGCCATATAACGTAACGTGCTAAGTGACGCGCTTCGTTTTTCTTTCAATTATCCCAATGTCAGTTTCATTGGTCTTTCATTAATTTTACACGCAGACAATGTAATAAAACTATTTTATTTTCAAAAAAGGGATAGAAAAAAGTATTTAGAATCGTGATCGTGTTTTATTGTGGGCATTATCTCATTTTAACGTTGATGTGTCCATGAATAAAGTGGGGAGGAGATATATACAAAGCAAACTTTCTCGGGCTCCGTCCTCGGATTTTACCTTGTGCATATAACTCCTCCTCCACTTTATTTATTGACTCACGCGAAAATGAAATTAGTTTTTGATTATAATCTCTACACTTGACATCCTCCATTTTCAAATGAAGGTGTCAGAGAGAGAGAGAGAGAGAGAGAGAGAGAGAGAGAGAGAGAGAGAGAGAGAGAGAGAGAGAGAGAGAGAGAGAGAGAGAGAGAGAGAGAGAGAGAGAGAGAGAGAGAGAGAGAGAATGAGAGAGAGAGAGAGAGAGATGAAGAAAGAGAGAGAGAGAGAGCCAGAAAATGCCTTTTTAGACTATAAACAAATGCACGCGACACATTATCAATAAGGTTTACATTGTGATTTTAGATAGTTTTCTGTTTCGTCTTCAAAAATTTTCAAGCAATCGCGTTAGATTACTTTAGGATAGCAATTATACAAAATAGCGCGTACCTGTCTTTGATTTTATTCCACAGTCATCCCATCCTGGTAACTTTCTTTAATAATGACCTCGTCATCGAAGGACCCGTTCAGTAACGTGGATTCCTCTTGCAAATCAATTAAAGACAAATCATCAAGAATCTTTTATTATGGTCAAGAAGTTTCGTTTTCCTTTATCGAAAACATATTTTCGATTGGCGACTTAAATGTCGTAAATACAGCTCGAGTAAAGCTGTATTTACGCCATTTTCGTTATCCCATAACAATATGAGTGCGAGTCAAAAGCCATCCACTAACACACGTTGAAGAAATATTGCAATTCTTCAAACGAAGGCATTTTGTCGAAGAACACAAGTAATTAAGTGTGAACGTTTCTAAACTGGCTAATACATGTAAAACATTCTTGAATTAAAATCATATTTCCACATTGCCAATACAAGATTATCACTTTTGTAAATCAACTTGATTGACGGCAAATTCGATTGTGAGTGGGCATTTCCCCCCTTGATTCAATATATACTGAGTCCCGTAAGAAAGTGAGCACTTTCACTTTTTTTATTTCTATTGATTTTTACAAAGTTGGATGGAAATTGTGGAGTATATTGCTACCGTACTTAAGTCAAGACCTTTTGAAATTAAAAATCAAATCAGATTTTGATAATGTATCGCATGCTGCATACGCACAGACAGAACCTATATTGTTGAAATTTGACCTCCTTACAATTTTTTTCTTTGGTAAGAGCTATGTGTTGATGTTGTATTATAGAGTTTTAGAAGACATTCCAAGCCAATTCCAAACAACAGTCTTAATTTGTATGCAGACGTTACGTGTGCGTCAACGTTACACATTGCTACGTTGTTAGGCCAGTTACTCGTCGTTGAATGGTGCTATGGCGTTCTATGTCATCTCAATTAGCTTATTAAAGGTCTTATAGAATGATGACCTCGATTTCTATTGGAACATGAATGCCTGATCAATTTTAATGACATTCTAAATCTGAGAAGGTTCGATTTTGTTCAACGACGTTTTTGGTAGTCAAAGCACGCTTTTGCATCACGCATAATTGTATTGAAGATGTAATTTTATCTTAAGGAAAGCCGCAAAGATTCAATTGAATGCATTTTCAGACCAATCACTCGTCAGAAGCGAGATGTACATGCAGAACATCCAAAATTGATTGTCTCAATTAAGCAGAAGATATTTGCTAATTTCACGATTTTTGCTTTCAAATAGCGTCTGTACATACTCTTGGGGGATAGTCATACGACATTTCGTGACGATAAATTGTGTAATCTCAGAGAAATTTAAAATTCAAAAGTGCACACTTTCTTTTGGAACTAAGTATATTTATATATTCATGGGATTGTCGTAAGGCTGTATGCATGAACATATAACCTAAAACCATGAAGGGGTAATGAAATAAAAATCGAAAATTTTCAGTAATATATAATTACGTTTAAATAGCATAATTAAATACTTTGCTTCCAAATTAAATCTAACGTAGGCTTCTTTATACTTTCATTTTGTATGAACCATCCATGCGTTCAAGATGAAAACTATGCGAAGCGTTTTGGAACTGTTTACCCGCTTACACGTGTACTCATATGTAAATCCGGTTTCAAACTTCATTAACTTCCTAGGCGTTTTTTACGACACAAGAATATTTCTTAGATAGGTACAAAATAGCATCTACATACCTGTTCTTGATTTCCTTCTCTTTCCCGGGTCACCAAAAAACTCCTCCACAAATTCATCTGCCAATCTAAATCTAACATTTTCCTGCAAAGGAATTACATAAACTGATTTACTAATGTAATTATATCTTTCATTGTTCGAAACAGCGAGTCTCGGGCTATTTTGATCAATTATATATGACAGAAAATTCGCGATTTCCCTGAAAAAACATATCGTGTTTTTATAAAAGATATCACAAATACTTCAATCAAGTTTCAAAAATGCCTTCAAGAAACCAACACACTATCTTCAAAAAACCATCACCACAGAGTCACGCTCATAGACAAACATACACCTTTCATCGATATGAAATCGGCACAGAAAAAATTAAAAGATGATATTTAAAAATAAGAAAAACTTACCAAATTGTCAGCCATGCGTTCAGTTGTAGGAAAGCAACGTGTATGAGACAAAATCCCGTGCAAATCGAAGAAAGGCATTTTTTCCCGCTCATTTGCAATACAGAATCATAGCAAACCAACATACAAAATCATAGACAAACATTTTACGGTAACATCGTTAAACACCAGTGGATAAAGAGTAATGTTTTAAAGGGTTAGCTACAGTCCTTGATCTAGATAATAATGCCAGAAAGAATGTTTACCTCCCTTATTCAAAGTTTGTTTCTTTCATTCAATTCAATTCAAGAATAATTACAATAATCATTCACGCTGTCAAGAATGCAATATTTTCTAACGTTACATGCATTTTTAGAATTTTTATTCAAATCTATAATTTGTAAATAATAATACTAAATATGCTTCTAGCGACATTTTACTTAATACGACCATTATATTAAATAAGACATCATTTGCTTTTGTTCGGTGGTCTATTGCTTTAAGTTATTTACACATACACAAATGGTTTGCCTATTCAAATTAATTCGACTAACCTTTTAATGGAGACAGAAAATATGAATCTCTGTCTTTGTTTACTTGAGTTATTTGTGAATTGATGGTCTTTGCAATCGATGTTTCGAAATTCGAGTGCATATATGTCGTAGGAATTAATGAACCTATAGACACCCGAACGAGCTAGCGGTCCACATCCCCACTTTGTCCAACCAATTGTCAGTGACGAACATGGTGAAATCGTCTCTCACTCGCTTTTTTCATTCATTCCCTCTCATACCATTCAAAACGCTCAAAAATCACTAAAACAGATAAGATAACAACAAAGTTCGAAATCGAAAATCACTCAAAAACCAACAAATTCCCTGACTAAGTTGAATTTGTAAGAATTTGTTAGTGCCTGATTGGATCTTGAAGGCACAGAAAGTTATTGTATATAGCTTGAATGTTTATGTTATTAAAGGTTAGTAATAAATATCGCTAATTTTGTTCATCTTTAAAAGAAATGAGGGATATATTTGGCCAGTCATAAATTTCAAATAAGCAGTCTTGACACTTTGCAACCTTTGTCAATTTTCTTTCAAATTTAGGGTTGAATATCATCTCGAATTTGATTACAGTTTTGCAATAAAGACAGACAGGAAATAAATTACAAATATTTGAGATGAAATTTGTCCTTTCTAGAAATAAACCGTCGTCAAAATGACTATTTATCACTGTCATTGATATTCTAATGTCGTATGAATCAGTCATACATTTAGGTCTACATCAAATACAAGTGTTTTCGGAATTCCGTTGCCTCAAAAATGATTGATTAAGGTGGTCTACCCATAATGAAAAAGAAATCGGCATGACCTGTGTTTTCCCGGACGGTGTCTTTGTTTTTTCATTGCTAAGGTAAAGTGATGACGTAGTGATAACGTCATTGGTTACGTCATTGTAGTTCTAAAATGTCGTAAGACCTGCTACGACGATGACGTAAAAATGGAGACGCTTGGTGAAACCGCAATTAACGGTAAAAAACGTCGTGAAATTGACAAGATGAATGATTTTGGAATGAATTTGGATGAAATTGAATGAGTGTCTGGAGCAAGATTTGAGAGAGATTAAAGGGACATAATTCGATTTCGCTAAATGTTCATGATGAACACAATTAGCGATATTTGTTACATTCCTTTAAAAAAAATATGCATAAAAGTTTTATAAATTGCTTCATATTTCTTTAAAAACCAATAACGGTTACCATTTCAATAATGTCAGTGAAATCGCTATTTTTTCCAATTACACTTATTTTGAATGGAGCTGTTGATTGTCTACTTTTTAGTCATTTTGTAACGTTTTTGATCGATTTTAGTGAATGTTTAGAAGGAGTAAAACGATCGTTGAGTGAGTGATTTAGAATGGTTTTGATTGTGATGGATGTCAATTTTACGATGTAACTAACTCTAGCAATATCGAGTCAATTTCATTTTTTTTTCCAATTCTGTAGGCTACAGTTAAGACATCGTGAAATTGATAGAGTGAGTGATTAAAGAGGGACTTTTGAATGAATTTGAATGAGTGTTTGATGATAGTTTTCAGCGAAATTAAACGAAATTAAAGGGAGGTAATCGAATATCGCTCTTTCTTCCATCTTGAATAAAATTAGCTATACGTACATATGTATTACATCCCTTTGTTAAAATATGCGTGTATTCTTTGACCAATCAGACGCTTTTAAATCCACACTAGCCAATTAAATCGTAGAATAATTTGATCAATTTGAATAAAATAATGATCATCTTGAACGATTTCGAAATATTTTCAAATGATTTCAGAGCGTTTTTGATCGATTTGAGTGAGTGTTTGGGATAAATGAATGGATCGCTGAGTGAATGATTTAGAATGAATTTGATCGGAACAACAGTCGGTTTCACGATGTTTTACAGTTAACAATATCGTGGAACTCACTGTCGTTCCGATCAAAACCATTCTAAATCACTCGCTCAGCGCTCCACTCATGCATCTCAATCACTCACTCAGACCATTCAAAATTCTCCAAACTCACTGAAAAAGATAGAATCAACAACTTCATTAAAATGAATAAAGCTAGAAAAAAATCGCGATTTCACTGACTTAATTCAAATTGAATACGTCTGATAGGTTCTTGAAGAAATAGGAAGCTATTTTTATAACTTTGATTCATATTTATTAAAGGGGGGTAATTAATACCGTTAAATTTTTTTTCATCCTGAACAAAATTTGCGATATTGGATTACCTCCAAATTAAATTCACTCAAAACTCGCTCCACACACTCATTCGTTTTCATTCTAAAATCATTCCAAGCTCATTCTTTTTGTTAATTCCAAACTCATTCCTCTTGTTAATTTCACGATCTTGTTAAATTTAACTGTACTCTTAGGTCTTCCTTCTTGCCAAAGCAGGAAAGTTCTGGGTTCGGAATAATTAGCGTTTAATGCACCCTAACTCAAAGGAGGTCCATGAATGACCTTCAGATAAAGTAGATCATTTATTTTACCGAAATGAATCAGCAAATTTTAAAGTATTTCCTCCTCTTGAATTGCTTTTCCCCGAGATACCTGCCAGAGAAAGTTCCTTACAGGAACAATAAATATTTTCTTTACTATTGGCACAAAGGTAAGCACATTTTTTGCTTTTTACATTTTCGAGAGCGGGATCCAGCTATTTGGGGAACTCTTTATTAAAAGAGTTGGAAGACTGTATTTCCAAGAGATGGTCAGTTAAGAACATCGTGAAATTGACAAGGTGAATGATTTGGAAATGAATTTGGCGCGAAATTGAATGATTAAGACGATCAATTTTTGGATTATTTTCAAATGAGGTTAAATAAAAAAATCGATAATTTCGACCAATTTGACGAAAGTAGCGATAATTTCTACTAACCTTAATGATATCTACTTATTCATCTATTTGTGTGCCTTCGCGGAGAAATTTCTTTTAAACGTCAACATCAGCCAATAAATCGTGTAAAATGAGCGATTGGTTGAAACAATGATCATTTTGAACGATTTCGAAATATTTTCAAATGATTTCATATGATCGATATGAGTGAGTGTTTGGAATAAATGAATTGATCGCCGAGTGAATGATTAAGAATGATTTTGATCGAAACGACTGTTAGTGTCAAGATGTTTTAAATGTATTCTTAGGCCTTCCCTCTTGCCAAAGTAGGAAAGGTCTAGGTTCGGAATAATTAGCGTTTACTGCACTCTTAACTCAAAGGAGGTCCACAAATGACCTTCAGATAAAGTCGAACATTTATTTTGTCGTAATGAATTAGCACGTTTTAAAGTGTTTCCTCTTCTTAAAAGTCTTTTCCCCAAGATCTCTGCAGGAGATAGTTCCTTACAGGAACAATAAACATTTTCTACAGTTAACAACATCGTGATATTGACCAAATGAATGATTTTGGAATGATATTGAAAGAGTGTGTGGAGCGAGTTTTGAGTGAAATTAAAGGGAGGTAATCCAATATCGCTAATTTTGTTCAGGATGAACAAAGTTAGCGAAATTGATTGCCTTACTTTAATAAAAGATGAATACAATTTCTATAGATACATTCGTTTTTCTTCAAAAACCTATTAGACGCTTAAAATTTGAAGTATGTCAGTGAAAACTCGATTTTTCTCTATCCAACTTTATTTTGAATGACGTTGTTGATCCTCTATTTTCCAATGGGTTTGAGCGCTTTTGAATGGTTTGAGTGAGCGATTGGAATGACTGAATTGAGCGGTTAGTGAGCGATTCAGAATGGTTTTGATTGAGGCGAATGTCAATTTCACGGTGTAACTCACTGTATACTGTTGGCATAAAGTTAAGCACATTTTTCGCTTCTTAAATTTTCTAGATCCGGAACAGTAAATATTTTCTATACTATTGGCACTTTTTTTGCTTCTTGAATTTTCGAGAGCGGGATCCGGCTATTGCAAATCTTTGGGGACTCTGTGCTAGAAGAGTGGGAAGTCTGTATTTCCAAGAGATGGTCAGTTTAGAACATAGTTAAGAACATCATGAAATTGACAAGGTGAATAATTTGGGGATGAATTTGTCACGAAATTGAATGATTAAGACGATCAAATTTTGGATTATTTTCAAAAGAGGTGAAACAAAATCGTTGACCAATTTGACGAAATGACGATAATTTCTACTTCCCTTTCATAATACCTACTTATTCTTCTAATTTTGGCCCTTCGCGGAGAAATCACTCCTAAAAGGCAATACCAGCCAATAAATCGTGCAATATTTGAGCGATTGATTGGAATCAGTGATCATTTTGAACGATTTCAAAGCATTTGAACTATTTCTGGGCGTTTTTGAGTGATTTTTATTTTTTTATTTTTTTTTATCGCTTAGCGAGTGATTTTGAATGGTTTTGATCGAGATATGTGTACATTCACAATGTGAATAACCGTACAAAACGTGTATGTTTGAAAAGACTACGGGAGGCGCTAGTTTGTCACTTAGCAGGGATTGGGGTAATTCACAACAATGACCGTAAGTGGAACTAAACAATAGAATGTAAGTCAAACTTTCGCCATTTTCTTTTAAACGAATAAATGTTTAAGGCATCATAAATGTTGTGGAGTCATTGTAGGAAATCCGATTAGCCTTGTCCACTACAATTCTAATTGTCACAGTTCTCCCGAACTGTGGTTTCCGTGGTCTAGAGGTGGAGCGTCGGCCTCTTGACCCAAAGGTCCTGATTTCGATTCCCGGGAGCGGCTATCGATCTTGGTTCTTTCATTGGCCCACACATACGGCGCGAGTACTGGTGAATTTTCTAGGAAGCAGAATCGAGAGGGATTAATCGAAGTTGTAAGAACTTGTTTCCCAATCGATCTAAAATAAATAGGTTTAAACCAGAACCAGAAATCAGTTCTCCCGAAATGTTTTCTAAGTTGGTCTTTAAACAAAATGCAACTCAAGCTCAATTACATGCAGTGAATAACATCGTGAAATTGACAAAGTGATTGATTTTGAATTGATTTCGGAATGAAATTAAATGAGTGAGAGGAGCGAGTCTTGAGTTAATTTTGAGTGAGGCAATCCAATAACATTAATTTTGTTCAGGATTTCTTGTTTTTTGTTTTCATAATGACGGATATCGGTTGGTTATCTCCCTTGAAATACTCCCAAAGGAGGAAGGGTCCAGATCAGTGGTTACCTTGGGTTTTATCCTTATTTTCTTTGCACTGTAAGATTTTAAGATAAGCTCTAAATCAAATATTGTGCAATTTAAAAGATACATTTGACGTAAAACAAATATTTATTTACTTCTTTGCTATTGAAAACTGTATCATAAATACGAATTGCATGAATATGTATTTTGTATTCACACAAATGAAATTCGCAACTTCTCCAAAGAAACTACGGATAAAATCCAAGCAAAATTGCAAAAAGTATCGCTAACGAATTTGGAATAGCTCTAATTCAATCCACAAAGCATACAAGGGAGATAACACACTAAAGTCTCCCATTGTAATTTGAGGGGAAATATTACCAGATGGGAAGGGTTCAATATTCTGTTTATGATTTATCTTTTAGTTTTGTCAACTTCAAGCCTTTTGATTAGCAGCTTTTATTTTGCTTATTCACTCCATTGGATAGATGCTTGCATAAAAGGTTGATATTTTCTATTCATATCGATTTTATAAGGTAATAATTTCACATTTGTTCTAAAATTATTTATAATTCAGATTAACTTATTAGATTGGTTAAACATATTTTTTCGTTCCTCCACGAACCTCCTTCACCAAACCTTTGAATTTGTACTTTCATTTCTATTCAAAACCACTCGCTGAAGCATTCCAACCATTAATTTCAAACACTCACTCAACACCGTCAAAACGTTACAAAATCACTAAAACGGATACGATCAACGACTACATTCAAAATAAACATAGCTATGTTTCATTTCACCGACAAAATATAAGTTATAAGCATCTGATTGGTTATTGAAGAATTGGGAAGCTATTTATAGAAGTTGTAAGCATATTTCATTAAAGGGAGGTAATAAATATAATTTATTTTGTTCAAAATGAACAAAATTAGCGATATTGAATTACCCCCCCCCCCCCATTTATATCACTCAAAACTCACTCATCGCAATTATTCAATTTCATTCTAGAATAATTCCAAAATCATTTCCTTTGTCCATTTCACGAAGTTTTTAATTGTAAAAATGACTTTTATTTCTTTATGTAAAGAGGTAAAAGATATTGCCAATGCAGTCAAATTTGGACGAAATAAATAAAATTGTTTAAAGTCTCTTTAGTTTCAATAAACACCGTCATCGTATTCATTCAAATGTATTCTAAAGTCATATCAACATCATTCACATTGTCATTCACATTGTCATTCACATTATCAATTACATTGTCAATTACATTGTTAATTAAATTGTCAATTACATTGTCAACTACATTGTCAATTACATTGTCAATTATACGATTTACCGTATTGTAATATTACGAAATATTTAACGCTTTTATGTTTTATCTATGCTATATTTTATATTCATAGTCATTTCTTTGTAGTACACTGAAGTCTAGAAAAAACGAATCGATTAAGTTTTATATATATATCCACTTACAGTGTTGTGTTTTTTCAAGCGTATGTTGATGTGCAAGCAGTGAAATTGTTTGAACATGGATTCGAACTTCAGAAGAACTCAAGTGTTTTTACTGGTGGAAAATCCAAAAGCAACCGCGCGAACGCCCTTAACTGTAACCATTAATTTTCTAAGTACCTTCTTATTAATGTCTCTAATTTATGTCTTGTCTTATTTAATCCCTTAACATGAATGAATGCATTTAAAACCCAAACCTACCTTCTGTCTCTGAAAGGTCAATAAAAATTGTTACTTTTCATGATTTTGTTTGCTTGAATATGTTTAAAAGTAGATTTCTTTTGATATTTTTTATTCACATCGCGGAGACTGGAACACCTAACAATTGGTTCCTGCTACTTCTCAAACCAATCTACCATTACATTCTTTCCTAGGCCCCAGTTGTTTACCGTTTTAGGTGGATTACAGATGTACAGAAAAGATTTGAACCGCCGCCGGGAATATAGTGAAATTTGTATAAAGTGACAACTTACAGGACCACTAAAATTCGGTCGTTTAAGAGAATAGTCGCTTAGTCCACGTTTTGTTTCCAAAATAGAAACAGAATTCTAATTGAATATGTAAATTATTGAATTTCTCAATAATCACAAGTTGTTAAAACTCAATAAAATCGTCTCATTGAGACGATTCTATTGAGTGTTTACAACATAGGAAAAGATTTAGACCAGTGATATTTACTTTTAAAGATAAATTGATATAGAGGCAAGGCTTTTAAAAACGGTCGCTCAATAAAAATTGTCGTTTAATAGACATGCTCGCTCGAGCAAGGTTGACTGCATTTACCGTTTATTCCGGGCAATGAGCCGGAATGAATATGAGTTTACATTATCAATTTTTGCAAGGTGTTACATGCATGATCTTTCGAGTTGAAAATATTACTTTTGAAACTTTGTCGTCTTAGTCGTAACACAGTTGTGAACCGTTACACTAAATGGGACAATCTTGGAACTAAGAAACACAAATATTTGTAAAAAAAAAATGATCTACTTCAGGCCGACCAGGGGTCTTGTTTAAAAAGGTTTTTATCGGAAGGTAGATTGATTATTCTAGACTCAGAAAATTAATAAAATGCGAAAAGTTTCAACGCTCGCCAGTCTGCGCAGTTCGCGTAGTCTGACTGGGGTAGGCTCCTTATGCACTACCCAGAATGTCCCTTTTCCTGTGACGTGTCACAAGTAATGAACTTAAAAAAAATCATAGTGAAGATCGCGCTTTTTTTCGCCTGTGTGTCTTATGTCGTCACTTTTAATTCCTAGATGACAAAAAAGGACAGCTGTGGTCAATATGCCGATGCGGCTTGTAGTCATAAACTCGAAAGATGAAGGTTTAATACATACTTGAAGATAAAGAGTGGCAATGCAAGTCTAAACTCTTTATTTCTCAGAAAATCCCTATAATGTGGGTACTCATTTGAAACGTCTTGTTGAGACGTTTCCAATGAGTTCACACAACAAAGGGTTTGCATAAGTATTGTTGAAATATCTAAATAGAAAACCCAGAAAACACACTTTATCAGAGACTCTGGATGTATTCTATATCAGTAAGCAATAAAAGAACAATTAGCTTCTCACTTACTTGTTGTTGGTTTATTTCTGGCGTAGATATAAGATGTTATTTTTATAATTCTTTTACTGCAAGATTCCAGATATGTTGCTGTAAACTACGTCACAGGCAAGACATTCCTTTATTTCCTTTTTTGCATAGAGAACCATTGGTGCCTAAAAGTATACAAATTGAAATATAATAAAACCAAAAATCTTCTGTTATTTCAAAGGTAGATGTTAAATCGAGATATCAGATTTTAAAAAAAGATAAATTTATGAAGAATAATTGCATTTTCTCGTCTTACATGTATTTCAACGCCATCACACTGTACTGAAATTTTGATGGTTTACTTTTGAGATGACTTATTTACGATATTTTACGAGGGGATATCAAAAAGTTTTTAGACTTTAATCATGCCATTTGTTCGGACTTAGCTTATTTTCTCAATCTAAAATAGTCATTCTAATTCCAGAACAAGAATTTTAGAAATAAGACCTCTGGTTGAGCTTTGAAAGACCCAATCTGTTTTTCATTTATTCATTTCCAAATAATTATTTTATTTGCGTGACGAGCCATATTGAATAGTAATTATTTAATTTGCATGATTCAAATTGTAAGCGTCTAATAGGAAAAGCTATCTATAAAACTTGAATGCATATTTTATTAAAGGGAGGTAACGAATATAGCTAATTTTGTTCATCCTGAACAAAATTTGCGATATTGGATTACCTCCCATTAATTGCATTCAAAACTCGCTCCACACACTCATTCAATTTCATTCCTAAAGCATTCCAAAATCATTCATCTTGTCATTTTTTCGTTGTTACTAACTGTAATGGATTTTCCGAATCAAAATTGACATTTTTCAATTGT
Source organism: Fragum whitleyi (assembly GCA_948146395.1). Lineage (NCBI taxonomy): Eukaryota > Metazoa > Mollusca > Bivalvia > Cardiida > Cardiidae > Fragum > Fragum whitleyi. The sequence continues at coordinate 23,260,166 of OX411557.1, forward strand.
CTATGAATCTACAGTTGATAACAACGTGAAATTGAATTAGTGAAACATTTTGGAATGATTTCCGAATGAAATTGAATGAGCGGGTTTGAGAGAGTTTTGATTGAAATTTACGGGAGGTAATCCATTGTTGTTCATGTCGTCCAATTACTGAAATTGTTACCCCCCCCCCCCCCCCCCCTGATTAAAATCTACATAATTTTGTATTTAACTATCTTCATGGACTAGTTTGACACATTAAAACCCACATCAGCCAAATAATCCATGGAACGATCTGGTCGTTTGAATTAGATGTCGATCGTTTTTAACTATTTCTAAGTAGTTTGTGAAATTTTGGAGTGTTTTTGAATGACCTGAGTGTGTGTTTTGGATGATTGAATTTTCCGATGTTACGAACTATATCCATTCTTTCAAATATGTCCCAATTTATTTGTGAATATAGTACATCTTTAAACTATATATTTTTATTCAGCTCCCTGGTGGTTGGTTGTTGGTTCACTTTTGCACCACGTGACACATCTATAAAGATACGGTAGAATGGTTTTATGAATGGAAACATCATCTTTAAACGGGTTTTTTCTGTAGAAGAGTTTTGTATGCTTGACATACAGGCATCAAGTTTCTTTATTCACAGATGGTTTCTTATTCAAAGCAATTCTATAAAACTATTTATTTACAAGACGAATTTGTGGCTAGGGGTCTATTGCATTCCTTATGAATTCAGACAAGCAGGTTCGTATAGGTAGGAAGAAATTGATACTGTCTGCCTAGACTAAGCCAATTACCCCTTTGAGATCGCTGATGTCATTCAAAATAGCTTGACCAATCCAATCAAGCATTTAAATGTCTAGATGATCGTTGACCTCCGTCAAATTTCGCCATTTTGCCGCCATATTTTTGCTTAAACATCATGACTACAGCTAGGTTATTTGTTTGGTTTATGTCTTTACCCATACCTAAAAATGACGGTTTTATTATTTGATACGGCCAGGTCAACGAGCCATTATATTTGAAACTCTGGATTACTTCGAGTATTCAAATATTTAGAGGATAATCGTTTGTTTTAGAGTTCGATCGATTTATATTTCATTGATTCATTGAGAGAAGAACTAAAGCTTTATCTTCACGGGTGGCGGAGCCACCCGTGAAAATTAAGCTATTGTTGTTCACGAATAAAGTATCAATTTATCCTACTCGAACAAACAAACAATCGCTTTATTTCTTTATGCAAATGAAAAAAAAATCTGAAAAATATAGGACACATTTTCTTAAAGCGAGCCATTTTGAACGTGATTGCTTTGCAACGTTCTTGATGGCACCACATTTGGGCTCCTCTCAGGTGACGTCAGATAGGGAGAAAAGAACGAAAGCCGGCTATAAGCTTTTAATTATACTACTCAAAATTTGCTAAGGATATACTTTTCTTTTAAGGATATTTTGCTGTAAATATATTGACCCCCATTTTTTCTTTTACTCGAAAAATGGTAAATATTCGGACTTGAATACCCTGTATCCAAAATTTAGATTCGGTAAACTATGCACGAGGAGCTCTTAAAAGGCATATCCCCTAAACGTGTTTCATTCAACCTCTTCAAGGACGTTGGTACACTTTTCGAGCTTTAACAAAGTTATTGCAACTTTTACATTCAGTACTATTTTAACATGGCAAACATGCGTATAAGGCGACATCTTAGACAAGATGAGATGAATAGGGGCATTGGCATGATTTTTTCTGGGTTTTCTCGAAGGCAGGTTGCTAATGCCCTTGGTGTGCCCAAGACCGTTGTTTCCCTAATGTGGAATCGACCTGTAATGTTAAGCTTTTGCATGCTGGGGGTCGAGAAGTCTCAACCAGAGAGTTTCAAGACCGATGTTTGGTGGTTCAGGCACGGCGTCATCGATTTGACAGAGTAATAAAAAAATTCAAATTATCAAAGATTCACGTCAAAATCCTAGGGATCCTAACTTTCAATAAGCAAGGCTCTATATGATAGAGATGCGAATCCTATGAGGACGTAATATGTATTTAAACCAATCAAATCGGAATAATGAGGAGCAAATAGAAAATCGAAACATTGATATGTTGAATTAACAAATCTTAGATTTGAAGTCAAGCAATACATGTTTACATATATTAGTGTAATTAGTTCAGAAATCTCACTAACGTGAATGAAGTATTTAAAATACTCAACCTAAGTAAAGACAATTGTACTCATGGACATAACTAGGATTTTTCAAATTCTTACTCACAAATCAGCGATCACCCAAAACTTTTTAGGCGTTATGTAAATTCTAATCAAATTGGCGTCAATTTGCTAATTTTGGCGGGAATAGAGGAAAGAGCAATTGATCCCATGGGATAATTTTGCTGATTTCAACATTGATGATTGATCAACACATCGCAACGACAGCTTGAAAAAGCTGTAGTTACGATGTTTTAATCGCCCATCAACGATATTTTTCGACATTAATCAAATATGTATTAAGAACTTGCGTGATTTGTGAAATGGTAGTAACGCCCTTGTTGCTGTTCATCTATTAAAGCAACATATGAAATATACTTATTCATTCATTAATGTCAGTGTTTTAATACAACGTTGAAATTTAATTACTATTATATAACATACCATTTCTTTTTTCAAATGCTTTGTTAACAAAGAACCCTAAGTTTTGTATTATGTTTTTATTGCCAGATGTAGCAAGGTCTACACATTTAAACATATTAGGTCTTTCCCAATAATACTTTGGCAACATGTCTTTTCTTAAATCTGTGTATAGATCGCATTCCATTAAAAAGTGATGTTCATCTTCTAACTTATTGCAGAAAGAGCATGTGCGTTCATTTAAGGGTGTACTAACGGGTTTATTCTATCTTTCCGTTTCGACACAAAGTCTGTGAGAAGAAACGTGTAGACAGCATAAACTTTTTCGAAATTTTGAAACATGAATAATGTTCAAATAAAGTTGAAAACCGAAATGAGAGAGCACCAGTTCTTACAATTTGGCTTTTCTTGAACATCTTGATATAGAGTATTGTAGATTATTTTGATATACTTTTGATGTTTCGAATGTAATATTTTTAACCAAAATTTTGGTGTACTCTCTCTATGGCGTTACTATTAACAAATCCCCATACCTCACTACCATAATTCAAAATAGGAAGAACTAATTTATCAAATAGTTCTAGCTTATGTTGGACAGATATATTTGTATAAATATTTATTCAGCTTATAGATGGCTTTTAAAGACTGACCGGCAAGAGCTCTGTGCGACCGCTAAGGAACCCCCAGTAGTAAATACCAAACTAGATATACAAATTTGTCGACAATTTCTATATCAAAGCCATTATATGTAAATTGTATGTCGTTGGGAAGTCTACCACCTTTTCTGAAAATCATAACTTTCGTCTTAGAAGCTTTGACTAATAGTTTCCACCGTTGACAATACTTGTAAAGTAAATCTAAGTTGATTTGTAGCTCTTCGGGACTTTTTGCGAATAGCACAATGTCGTCTGCATACAAAATCATAAACAATTTGAACATAAAAACATCAACCCCTGTGATACCATTTTGGATGTACATATCTTCAAGATCATTCAGGAACATGGAGAATAAAAATGGTGACAAACACTCGCCTTGTCTAACGTCAAGAATACATTCAAAACTATTACTTAAATGGTTTAATATTTGACACGTGACTTTACGTTGTCATAGATTGATCTAATAATATTTAGAACTTTACCTCTTATACCAAGTTTTATGAGTTTAAGCCAAAGATTGTCTCTTGTTACATAATCAAACGCTTTTGAAAAATCTTTAAGCACAACAAATTTTTTTACCATTATTAATCACGTGATTTAAAGGGCCATGTAGTACATATATATTGTCAACTTTGCCCATTTGACTTCGAAAACCAGCTTGGGCTTCAATATATGCGCTGTATTCTTCTGCCCATGTGCACAATCTATTATTTAAAATGGAGGTAAATAATTACCCAAAACTGCTTAATAGCGTTATGCCCCTATAGTTGTTTACTTCGTTGATATTACTCTTTTTATGAAATGGGACAACAAATCCCTCTGACCATGATTCGGGGAAATAACCTATTTCCAATATTTTATTAAACAGGGATGATAAATAAGGGGTCAGAATATCTTCTTTTCTGTGAACAAAAAAAAATCATTCAAATACAAATCTGGCCCTGCTGATTTGTTGGATTTTAATTAATTAATACCTTTAAATAACTCAGCTTGCGTGAAAGGCAGGTTTAGTTCATCAAACATAATATCAAATTCATTATTTTCGTATCTCTCCATAAAATGAAAAACATCTTCATCCGGGATCACCGGGATTATTTACGCTTTTAAAGTACTGTTCAAAACAATCAATTGATATATTAGAGGTCTTAATCCCGCAGGTTCCTTTCAGCATGTTCCAATACAGTCTTGCATTTTTATGCTTAGCAGATAATAAATTTTGCGTTTCATCCCTATCATGTTGCAATCGCGCATTATACACACATTTTTTATATTCAAACCGTTTATTTGCCATATTGATTCTATCATTTTCCAATTTATTTTGTCATAAACGATTTAATGCAAAATAGAATTATTTGCGTTTATTTTTGCATTCTTGAGAAAACCATTCATTATTTTCATGTGATTTTTTTGGACGTTTTCGTTTGTTCCCGTGTTATATTATCTTTTGATCGACGTTTGAAAAGAGGTGATACTACTTCGTCAAAAATATTTGAAAAATTGTTAAGCACGACTCAAGATCACTCTTGCAATGACGAGTTTAGTAAATTCTGTATTTTATGAGCACACATTTTATATTCTATTTATAATACGAGCCGAATTTTTGTGAAAATTAGTCAAAACTCTTGAAATTCAAAGTTTCAATTTCCCGCGAAACTAATAACGCCGTTTAAACCTGACGTCACAATATATACATTATCACGTCATTTTCGCGGTTACAAAATAGCGTTGCTATTAGCTCTGAGCTCAATTGTGTATATATATGACGTAAGTCATATTATAAATCGTCATATACCCCGGCAATAAACCATGTAACTAATAATAAATTTTGGTTTAACCTTCAAATAATATATAATAAGAAAAAATCCAAGTATCTTCAGAGAACAAATAAAATTTAGAATCACAACTCGCCGAATCAATTATTCTTCGATGCAATTAAAAAGTACAAAAAGGTTTAAGATATTCCCATCATGGTCATAAAAGAATAAGCTTACATTATATATTCTTGTTTTATTTCGGTTTGATGCATCCCTAAGTTGTTAAACAACTATTTGGAAAATTTGAGAAAGACGCTTTATTCAAAACTGCAAGATTTGCATATAAATGGTAAACCCACACAATATTGCGATTAATTTTATTTCTTATTTAGATCGTAGATTATGAATGATCTATTTTAATGACGCTTCTTGTTAAAGTTAATATTTTGAATAATGTCTACAGCCTAAGTGCACACCGGGTACATCATTATTAAAGAAGAATTACTGCATATGCACAAATAATCTTGTTCATTGTCTTCCTTTTTTATCATTTAATTGATTGACTGGCGAATTTCGCGGGACACTGCAGTATCACGAAAACCACGAGGATAATTGAAATTGAATGAATGGGAAGGTAGAGTTTTGAATGAAATTTAAGGGATGTTATATAGAATCGTTTATATCATTCAAAATGAATAAAATTGGCGATGTCATTTTATAGGTCAGGTACCTTTATTAACACCGTTAAATTGAAACTCACATCCATCAAAAACCTTCTTAATCACTTCAGCGCTTCATTCATTCATTTATTCATACATTCATTCATTCAAAACACTTCCTATAATCACTAAAAGCGCTCCAAGTCGTTCAAAAACGCTTCCTGGTCGATCATAATGATCAACAATCACCCAAATCGATCGAATCATTGCATTATTCATTACCGTAATTATGTGGATTTTAAAGCGTTTGTTTAGCCCGAAAAGAATACACATTGAATATACGATGGTTTTTTTTATGAAAGGGAAGTTATAAATTATAGCTCATTTCGTCCAACTAGGACGAAATTCGCAACATGTATTACCCCATTTAATTCCTTTCAAAACTCGCTTTCGTCTTACTTCAACAATTTGCACACAGTTAAAAACATCGTGAAATTGACAAGGTGAGTGATTTCGGAATGGTTTTGGAACGAAACTGAATGAGTACTACGAGCGAGTTTTGGGTGATGAAGGGGGTATTCCAATACCTTTAAATTATGTTCAGGACTAACACAATTTGCAATATACAAGTTCTATAAATTGCTTCCTATTTCTTCAAGAACCAAAGACGCTTACAATCTTAACTATGTCAGTGAAATCGCGATTTAGATAGCTATACTTATTTTGAATGTCTTTGTTGATATTATTTAATTAGTCAATTTCGAGCGTTTTTGAATGGCTTGAGTGAGTGTTTGGAACGAATGAATGATTGAGATGAATGTCAATTGCAAAATGCTACTAATCATACCTACAAAATATACAATATTACAATATTACAACTTTTAGTAAATTAATTAATAAATGTTAATACAATGAATAAAAAGTTATGTCCTATGCATGAATCTAAACGATGAGAAACTGTCAAGTTTAAGTCAATTAACTATCTTGTACCTAGTATCTTATATCTAAATGCAAGAATATACCACTTTCAAGAAGAAAACAAATTGCTTTCAAAAAACAAAAGCTGGGTTTCGGTCTTGTTATTCTACAAACGATAATATTTTCTCCCTTTATTGACTCATCGATAAACTAAGAAAGCAAACATCTCTATATATATTATTATATTTATAGATTCCCTGAGCTGCATTCGATTCTGTTTCGCGTACAGGTCTTTTGGAAAAGCTCATGAAAATAGGTATCAAAGGAGATATTCTCAAAATTATTGGCAACATGTATTCAGCTATGAAGTAATGCGTGTCTCATAATGGCCAAATATCAAATTATTCACTATTCTGAAAGGCGTCAGACAAGGTGCAACATCTCCCCAATCCTATTCTCACAGTATCTTAATGACCTTGAGGATTTTCTTGCGCAAACTTTTGATGGTATTAATGTGGATCAACAACTTAATGGAAAAATCCACTATACCCGGCTCCTAGCTCTTCTGTATGCCAATGATACAGGTATTTAGTGACGATGCCAAAACGTTACAAAATCCGCTTTATCATTTTATAATTGCATTTGTATCGTGAAAAAAGGAAGCTTACTATAAACCATTCCAAAAGAAAAGTTATTGTACATGTATTAAAGACTAATAAACCGCAAAATCATTCGTTTACTATGAATAATGAAAATATTAAAGTTGTGAAATTGTATAAATTGCTTCGTCTGATAGTTTTGTTAAAAATATTTAGCATAGCACCGCCCAGGTAAATAGAGCGCTACAATGTATATGTGAAGTCAGCTAGCCTTGCCTGACCGATTGATCTACAATTGAAACTTTTTGATAGTACAATAGTACCCATTCTTACCTACAGTTGTGAAATTTGGGGTTTCTAGAACACATATCTAATAGAGCAATTTCAATGTAATTCCCTGCGTTAAATTAGAAATGCTTAGAAAAGCATACCATGATGCATACTCTATGGTGAATGTGGACGATTTCCACTTGAATTTTTAATCAAAACTCGAAATCAAATTAGTAAAACACATTCACACATTATTTATAAAAATAAGCTAACTACCAATGAATAATATAAATGAATAAAATGTATTTAAAAAAGACATATTTGATCTTACTGGCAATTCGAAAATATGGCATATGCCAAAGGAAAAATAATATCAATTGGACTCATAAAATCGCCTAGTCAAATTTTATAGATTAATTAAACAAAACTTATAAGCTCTTGAAAATGGAAAATACGGGAAAAAATTTATTCAACTTTTAAATCAGGTAACACTTGTTTTGAATAATACTTAACTCCCTTGCCTACAGTTAATTACATCGTGAAATTGACATTTAACTCAATCAAAATCATTCTAAATCGCTCACTCAGCGCTCCATTCATTCATTCCCGACACTCAATCAAACCATTCAAAAACGCCCCAAATTCACTGAAAAACATATAACATCAACTCCGTATAAAATGAAAATAGTTGGGAAAAATATCGGGGTTTCACTTATTTAATTGAATTTGTAAGCGCCTGATAAGTTCTTGAAGGAATAGGGAGCTATCTTTAGAACTTGTTTGCATATTTCATTAAAGGGAAGTAATCAATATTGCTAATTTTGTTCATCCTGAACAAAATTTGCAATACTGGATTACCTCCCATTAAATTCATTCAAAAGTCGCTCCACACACTCATTCAATTTCATTCCTAAATCATTCCATAACAATTCACCTTGTCTATTTCACGATGTTTTTAACTGTAAATCCCTTAGATTAAGCATGATGCACTTCAGAACAGAAAACCACTAAATTCCAATAGAAGATGGTCGATTGCAAAATATAATGTACATGTACAAAAATCGAAAATGGGTAATCTATGTAATCATAATGACATTGGTGACGAAATGACCATTTACTGGTTTGTACGTACTTTAAAGACAGATGAAAAAGATACATTAATTCTAAATATTTTAGATTTCCAAACATAATCAAGTTTAGAGAGCTAATGTCTACTAGTAACCTTAAACAGCTAGGTAAACTAGCATTTTTAAAGAAACATATTCTAAATGTGATAAATGATTTACATAAAACTATGAATACCCTTAATTGGGAATAAGTATAAAAATTACTATCACGATGTCTTAGATACATTCTATCAATTTCTATTGTAATAACTATCGATTACATTTCCTAAAATTTATCAGTTGAATGTCTCTAAATTTCCTCGGAATTTTAAAAATGAAATGATAAGACGGGGGACGTGATCCTACGGGCGTACCGCACGTAGTTCACAATATAAACACAGCTTGCAATAAAATGAAATAAGGAAATAGATATATAAAGTCTATAATTTTTCTCAAAATAGGTAATTTTTGGTGTTTACTCACTCTACCTGACTATTATTATTCTCTAGCGCACATGTATTTACATACTTTAATAACTGCATTTGTAAACTGTGAACAAAATAAAAGAATAGTGTATCTTATCGTAATTAAATAGCACTCTAGACTCATTTGCATCTTTATATCACTTGTAATGAAACACGTTGATATCATTGATGGCGAAAATGCCACTACTGGACAGCAGCGTGCGAGCACGAAAAAAGCTGCATTCCCATTGCCTTTTTCATGTAATGCAAAATATATTTGTCGCATATAATCTGTCTTCGAAGGCCTATATTCAAAAAAAAAAAAGAAAAAACAAAAACAAACAAAGAAAAACCGATGCATCATCGCCGATTAGAGACTTGAAGATTTGAAGTTTTTTATAATTTAATGTCTGTGGAAAAGTATGTATAGTTTTTAGATTCAGAAATTTCATTTTCGAGCATTAGCTCAACCAGATTCTGTCCAACAATAAACGTAATTTTGTTGTGCATCTAGATTCAATTTCGAAATGATGATACAGATGGGTTTGATCCCTAAAAAACGTTATTGTATTCTCAGAAAAAATTCAGAGGAAAACAATATAATTGACTTAAAAAGCACACTTTAATGCCATTTTTTCGGCTTACCGCAACTCAAGGGACATCTGCAGAAGCCAAACATCTTATAGATATGACGAAATTGACATTTATCCAAAATCTCCATTGTTCAACACTTAGAATTTACCCTTTTGTTCGAAAATGAACAATGATTCGATAAAATGCGACGATAGAAAGATTTTTAAATCGGAGATTTATACCGGTTTCCAGAAATCCAGTCTGTTTGACCCAGTACATTTTTACCTTTATCTTCTGAGCAATGTGTTCAAACCAAATAATGTGTTTTCAAACACCGAAGAAACGGCCTTTTCAGTCACAATCTACAAACTTTGTTTTTATCTTATTTACTTTTCGACAAATAGAGAAGATGCTAATACAAAATTTGATGTAATTTTCGCTTTTAGTAATAACCAGTTAGTATTTTCAGTGTTTATAACAAGATTTTCGGTTGAGTAAAGGATTTGAAACGTACAATAGGTTAACTGTAAAATAAATTTGTAGCACTTACAATATTACTACTCTGATTTTTTTCTCGAACGGTCATTTACCAGTTGTAGGGCTGACAACCAATCAAATTCTGTTTTGATTATCTCTCGGTTAAAACCCACGCGTAAATTCACACCGCGTGGTAGATGCAATGGACATCGTCTGCTCGAAATGTGTCAATTAAGTTGTTCGTCATTGGTCAATGGTCGTCTGCACTCTGACAGGGAGCGTGGGAAGTCTACTGGTGGAATGAGTACTGTTGACTATGTGTTAACAAATAGAAATAATTTTGTAATTTTGAAATATTTGATTTCAATGAGCACTCTGATCACGCTCCAATCCTATTTACAATTAATTCAAATTTGAGTATGAAGAAAAATTATTCAACAACAAATAAACCGACAAAAACATACGATAAACTGATATAGGATAGCAGTAAGAGCGATCTATTTTTAGAATAACTCATGAATAATCATAGAGTGCTGCTAGATTTAATCGATTGGTCAGAAACCAAAGATATAGTTGCATAGTTGCCGATTTCACGTGTTTCTTGAGGGAAAATGCATTTATAGTATTTGGGAAAACCCAATGCTTGAAAAACAAACATGTTGTTAATCAAAATTGTAAATAGTTTAATGAAAAATGTTTTGTTGCTAAACAGGCTTTTAAACTCTAGAGAGAGGAATAATATTAACAGACAAGCTTTTAGCTTGGCGTGTGCTCATTATAACAACGTAAAAAAATCTGCTAAGAAATAATTTAGACTAGCAGAGGGCTATCGAATCAGCAAACTTTCAAAATCGGACCCACGAGGTTGGATGAGCTGGCGATGTCCTCGAAAAGATGAAGTGTTAAGACAAAAAACTCACAAATTGGGCAAATATTTTACCAACTTTTATTGTCCAAATTTGAGCCCTTTTGATTGGCGAACTATTGCACTATCCCAGCCTCTCAATGATGTCCGATTTACAGTGCTGACAGCACTTTGATTCTTTTACAAATCGATTCGTGAAAATCTATACTTTCTGAATGATTTGATCTATAAATACAGTCAATCTTGTTCGAGCGACTACGTCTTTTTAAAGCGACTGTTTTCAAAATCCTCTTCTTTAAATTAAAATATCTTCAAAAGTTGGTCCTTAATTAATTGAATTGAAATTTATTGAAAATGAATCATTTGTTGTTACATTTCCCGAGAATTATCTAGATGAGACGATTCTATTGAGTTTTAACAAGATAAGAAATCTGAGAATTTCGCAATTATATGCATATTTAATCGAAACGTATGTATTCTATTTGTAAACAAAACGTGTATTAAGCGGCAATTTCCTTTAACGACCGCTTTTTGGTGGTCCCGTAAATTGTCGCTTAAAACAAGTAATTAAAGATATATCATGTTAAACACAGTACCAAATCCCTTTTCCCCGGCACATGTTCACGTATTCATTGTGATTTTATTAACCAACTTAATTTCCCCTGAAGAAGTTCAAAGTTTATGACCGACAATTCAAAGGTATTATTGCTAAGGTCACATTATCTCAGATATCCAATTATACAATTACATATAGTATCAGATATGAATTCCCTTAAGTATCAAATTTACGTATAAACTCTGGTTATGATGGTAGAATTTTGACCTAATAACGTTAACTGATTCAACAATTACTCGATATAAACCGAATATGCGTACACGTATGTCATGGATTTCGTTACACAAACCATTTATATATAATCCTTTTTAGTATCACCAAATCCGCGTTTGTTCCAATTGGGCACATACATTTTTTCCATTTTGCGAACCAACTGTTTCTATAGTTGCTAGCAGAAATTAAGATTTGAATTTCTATTAAAAAATAGAAGTCAGTCTTTTAAATATTTATTAAATAGTTAGACATGTAATTAAAAAGACGATTCATTCATGTTCACAGAAACGATCATCATTTCTTTAATTCTCAGCTGAGAACCCCCCCCCCTTTAAAAAAAGAAGAAAACAAGCAACAACAACAACAACAAAAACAACCACCATACACCCACTCGTCAGAATATTAAAAAGAGATTACGAATACCACAGTTTTTGAAAAATTGCCTTTTACATTTCAGTCATTCATTCAATGTGATGATCGAAAGTATTTCAATTACTATAAATCGATTTTTCATTAGTAATATATTTATTTTTCCTAAATTTGGCGACAAAATGGACATTCACAAACAAGAAAATCGCTTGATGGTTAGATATAGATATCTAACCTATTACCCTCTCGCTTAAATTGATTCGTCAATCAAGTTCTAAGACGCGAACATAATCTGAGACAAAAAGAATCGATTTATATAAAGTATTCTAAAAAAATCATAATCAAATATCTCAGATGAAAGATAGAAAATTAATCCGTTGTCGGCAGGATTCGAACCTGCGCGGGAAGATCCCAATGGATTTCTAGTCCATCGCCTTAACCACTCGGCCACGACAACTGGATGTCATTCTCCTGTGAACAGTTTGGTTCTGGATTTCAACGAGAAAACCCTCCCTCGTAAGTCAACCCGAATTGTTTGTTAAAGCTTAGGTTCCATAAAATGGCGTCTACACTACCCTGTTTTTATTTATTATTGAGAAATAATTATATTGGTAAGAATTGATTTAGAATAAGTCTCTTAATTCCGTATTCCATGAGCGTATGTATCAATTTTGTCCGACAGACTACAGTTAACAAAATCGTGAAATTGGCAAAATGAAGGATTTTGGAATGAGTTTGAAATGAAATTGAATGAGTGTGTGGAGCGAGTTTTGAGTGAATTTATTGGGAGGTTATCGCTTATCGAAAAATTTGTTCAGGGTGAACAAAATTAGCGCTATTGATTACTTCCCTTTAATAAAATATGCTTACAAGTTTTATTCATAGCTTCCTTTTTCTTCAAGAACCTATAAGACGCTAACTATTTGAATTATGCCAGTGAAATCACGATTTTCTCTGTCAAATTTTATTTTGAATGACGTTGTTTATTCTATATTTTTCAATGGGTTTGGGCGTTTTTGAATAATTGAACGAGTGTTGGGAATGAATGATTGGGGCGCTGAGTGAGCGATTTAGAATGGTTTTGATTAAGGTGAATGTCAATTTCACGATGTAATTAACTGTAAATGTGTGTCATAGACTCAGAAAAGCAATGTGACATCGTTAAACGCAGAAACCAGTTTTACGAGATTTTTACTAGCAAAGCAAGAAATGGTGCACAATTTGGTCTAATTAGTGTAAATAATTACAGACTAGTGGGCAATAAAATTATAGCCGTATTTAATATACAAAAGAGGGTCAGTAGTCTACGTTAGTTTCACTTTGCACGCCGTGTTTTAGCCGTGTAACAATTTGATCAGTTAAATTTTCATATTGATTCAACCAAAAAGTTTTAGGCGCGTGTTTGTATATAACTCCATCCTAAACTAAAAGAGTTAACTTTTCAATATATTGATTCAATCAAACATTTTTAGGTGCGTCTTTGTATATAACTCCATACTAAACTAAAAGAGTTAACTTTTCAATATATTGATTCAATCAAACATTTTAGGTGCGTGTTTGTATATAACTGCATACTTAACTAAAAGAGTTAACTCTTCAATATATTGATTCAATCAAACATTTTACTTGCGTCTTTGTGTATAACTGCATACTAAACTAAAATGGTTAACTTTTCAATATATTGATTCAATCAAACATTTTTAAGTGCGTCTTTGTATATAACTGCATTCGAAACTAAAAGGGTTAACTTTTCAATATATTGATTCAATTAAACATTTTTTTAGGTGCGTGTTTGTATATAACTGCATTCTAAACCAAAAGGGTTAACTTTCAATATATTGATTAAATGCAATATTTTGTTAGGCGCGCGTTTGTATATATAACTGCATCCTAAACTAAAAGGATTAACGTCCAATTCAAAAACGAACATATTCTGAACAAAGCTACAAATGTGCTTAATAAAACACGAAGAAAATAAAAAGATGAATACGCTCAACATTTTTTTTAAAAAAAAGATACACCCTTTTCATTTTTGCTTTTGCTGATATGTACTTTAAAGCGTCTGATAGGACGAAATTAGAGATTTTGTATTACCCCCATAAATATCATTCAAAACTCAATCCTCCCGCTGATTCAATTTTCATTAAAAATCAATCCAAAATCATCGATCTTTTCAATTCCACGTTGTTGTAAACTGTATAATCGCGTGAATTGAAGATGAATATCATTCTTTTCTTAATTGTGCCATATATCTTCAAAAGAAAAAAGCTCATTTATATAGATGGTGAAAAGGAAATGTTGGGTTTGTTGATTTTGAATATAATGAACCCAAAGTATCAATAATATGTTAAGAAAATCTGCCATTTCATCCATTTCATAAGTAATCTAACTTCAGTCCTCAGTTTTTTAAAAGATAACCATTGGTAAAAAAAAACCTGACATGCGTTCAGGATCATCAAACGATGCAAACAGTTTTTCAATTGAATCCCGCTTTGCACGTGCTCTTGCGTGCAAAGCGGGGTACAATTGGAAAACTGTTTGCACCGTTAAGTGATTCTGAACACAGGGCAGGGACAAAACGGTGCAAACAGTTTTTAAATTAATCCCCGCTTTGCACGTGCGGGGTATAATCAGCAAACTGTTTGCACCGTTTTGTCATCCTGAACGCAGGGCAGATTTGTTGATCAATTTCTAGCATCATTCCTGGTTGGCTGAACGAAGCTTCATGCAATTATTAAAATTTATTCAATGGTTATCTTTAATACAAACGGGGCTTATAAGTAATTCCAACTTTTTAATAACAGGTCAGAGTATCCATTATGAATTGAAATGCAAACCCCAAAAGAAAAGAAATTCGATTATTTATGTACATGTCATGACAATTGTAGTTGTTATAGGCCTTTCGAAAGGCGGGACGCATTATGTGATCACCCGGGCGTCCGGGCGACAGACGTCCGGCCGGGCGGATGGCGTTCACGTCTTTGTCCGAGGCATAACTCTGTCTACTTGTGCCTGATTGACGTGAAACTTAGCAGTTCAGTGTTTCCCTCCTGATATGGAATGCATTGACATAATTCTACCTAGCTTCATGTTTTAGTTTTTCCTTTGTTGTTTTTCATTCGTAGAGATACAGCCGTGGGGCGGACGTACATTCCGACAGATTGCCTTCTAAGATTTGATTTATTTTGCCGGATGAATTTTAAACATGGATAAATTAATAAATAAATAAATTAATTAATTAATTCATTCATTCATAGAAGAAATGAATTTAATTAAAATAATTAATTAATTCATTCATTCATTTATTAATTGATTAATTAATTAATTATTCATTATAAATTTATTCATTATAAATATATTCATTATAAATTTATTCATTATAAATTTATTCATTCATTCATTCATTCATAAAAAATTAAATTAAATTAAATTAAATTAAATTAAATTAAATGAAATTAAATTAAATTAAATTAAATTAAATTAAATTAAATTAAATTAAATTAAATTAAATTAAATTAAATTAAATTAAATTAAATTAAATTAAATTGAATTAAATTAAATTAAATTAAGGACGATTCTTAGAATTAATTTTCTGAGATATATATTTTTTATTTTTTCATATTTTGTAGATTAAAGTATACCGATTGCAAAAATTGAAAGAAAAAAGGGAGTCACCGAATCAGATTTTTCGTGAAACGTCATAGAATAGCATAGGTATCGAGTAAAATTTTGTCCGATTTTTTGCCGATTGTCATTTCTTGGTAATTACATAAAACCGTGATTCAATCAAATCTAATCAAACAACTAATATCAATTTTATTTTAATTTCATAGATAGGAAGTTATTTGCACTGAATCTAATACACAATTCTCGATTGAAAGGAAGATTGATAATTTTTTACGTATTTTTTCCCAATGTCTAAAAACGGGTATATCGAAAATGAACGAGAATATTTTCGAAATTTAGTACTTTTGATCAAATTTCTCAAAAAAACTCTGAGATAGAAAATTTTATTTTTTCTATATATTGTAGATAAGTATATGTTCGTGTGATATTGATATAAAAAAGGCATGGTCACCGTGCTAATTTTTGAGAAAAAAATGCAAAATTCTAGGTCACCCAGTTTTGACGCTAAGGAAAAAATCACTCCAGATTCTTTTTCTCAATCCTTCTTGAATTAATCGATTATGGGGTTGAATTCCTCAACAATTAGGGTATCAATTTGTTTTGCGTCAACGAATCCTGAGGTCAAATCATATGAATAGGTCATATGTCAAGGCCAACGTTACATAAATCAGGCAAAAATCTAGTGTTTTCAAAAATCTTTAAGCCTGTTGAAAATAGAATACTCACAAATGGAATAATAATTGATCTTGTCAATAAGCATCATCAAATTCCCTGATCGAAGTCATATGATGAGATCAAGGTCATCTATCTCGCTCACACCCCCATCCCCCAATAAAATTTCAAATACACCCAGGTCTGTTTAAAAATAATCCAAACATTAAAAATTAAAAATCTGACAAGATCATTTGACAACGACAGGATCGTTTATCAAGGTCAACCTTTCAAAAATTTACCCCGTCAAAATGAAATGTGACGGTTCAATGTAGCTTTCGGATATACGACTGATAACGTTGTTTGATGTCTGATTATGCGCGGGAACGTCAACGTCACAAATACCTACAAAAACGACGCTGACGTCATATCCTTTATTTCTATAAAATAAGATGGCTGCGATAATTTATATTATTATGTTTTAGTGGTAAGATTAATTAATCGTCTTCATGAAAGCATTTTCCGCGCAATATAGAAATTTAGAGAGATTTTGTAGTGTTTTTGTTACGTCCGAGATAAGTGCAAGTTTGGAGGACGATTTCGGGAGTTCGTTCTTGCGCAACGTCTTTGCGCATCGAACTCTTCAAAAAGGGAGTAAGCGCTGAAAACATGCCTAACGAGGTATGAAAACTAAAGATCCTAAATCATATTGGTCTTTATCAAATAAATCAACAGACAAACAAAAGTCAGTTGTGAATAAAGTGGCTTTGGAAACTTTCTTTGAACATTTTAAGAATCTTAGCAATGAAAACAATGAACATGAAGATTTCAATTTTGATATAAACAATGCAGACATAAATGATGATATTGAGTTGAATAGACCATTTTCAGAAGCTGACATAATGCAGGCTATAAAAGCATTGAAAAATAATAAAAGCTGTGGCACTGATTTAATCTTAAATGAATTCTTGAAATGTGCATCTGGGAAAATGTTACAAGTGTTTTGCAAACTGTTTAATATTGTCTTTGAATCAGGAATTGTTCCTAGTAGTTGAACTGAAGGTATAATTTGTCCTATTTATAAGAATAAAGGGGATGTAAACAACCCAGATAACTATAGAGGTATAACTATTTTAAGCTGCTTCGGGAAACTGTTTACTTCTGTTTTAAACAACAGACTTAATTGTTCTTAGAAAATATGAATGTTTTATGTGAGGAGCAAGCTGGCTTTAGGAAAGGGTACAGTGCTATGGATCATGTTTTTAATCTGAAATGCTTAGCTGATTTGTATCTGCATCGTAATGTAACTCTATTTTGTGCATTTATTGATTATAGAAAGGCATTTGACTCAGTGAATCGTTTGGCATTATGGCAAAAACTTTTACAACAAGATATAAATGGGAAAATGCTGAAAATCATTTACAGTATGTATGACAGTGCAAAATCATGTGTTCGACAAAACCAACAGCTATCAAATTATTTCTCAAGTAATGTGGGGGTGCGTCAGGGTGAAAACTTATCACCGATACTTTTCTCATTGTTTTTGAATGACCTAGTAGAGTTTATTTCTCATGGATTTGATGGATTGACTGATATAACTGAAGCTATACACTTACTTTGTGACAATGATGATATAGAAGTTTACTTGAAATTGTATCTTTTACTATATGCAGACGACACTGTCATTTTGGCTGAATCTCAAGAACAGCTGCAAGCTGCCTTAAATTCAATGTATCTATATTGTCAAACTTGGAAATTAGAAGTTAATCCAGCAAAAATGAAAGTTGTATTATTTTCAAAAAGGAAAGTTAAAGAAAAGCCTGTTTTTACTTATAACAATTAAAATATTGCTGTTGTTGATGACTTTGTTTATTTGGGTGTCACCTTTACTCACAATGTTTCTTTTGTTAAACATAAAAATCATCTGTTGGAACAGGGTAGGAAAGCTATGTATTGTGTACTCAGGAAAACTA
Source organism: Fragum whitleyi (assembly GCA_948146395.1). Taxonomy (NCBI): domain Eukaryota; kingdom Metazoa; phylum Mollusca; class Bivalvia; order Cardiida; family Cardiidae; genus Fragum; species Fragum whitleyi. Next base: position 23,278,556 of record OX411557.1, read on the forward strand.
AAAAATTAGATTTGCCAGTTGATATGCAGTTACAAATGTTTGATTGTATGGTGGCACCAATTTTGCTATATGGGGCAGAAATTTATGGATATGAGATATCTGAAATAATTGAGTCATTATTTGTACATTTTTATAAGATAATTATGCACTTTAAAAAGAGTACTCCAACTGCTATTTTATATGGTGAATTAGGCCGTTATCCTGCTGATTTTTTAATTAAATCGCGTATGATTGGTTTCTGGAAACGTTTAGTCTGTGGAAAACAAGACAAGATCTCATGTATATTGTATAACCTTATGTATAAAATGCATACTAGAAATTTTTATTTTTCCAAGTGGATAAATTGTATACAAAACACACTGAATAATTGTGGTTTTTCTGAATATTGGATTCATCAAAATGTCCCTGACAAGTACTGTTTGGCAAGAATGGTTAAAAATCGTTTAATAGACCAGTTCAAACAAAACTGGTATAACTCTATATTTGTACTTTCAAAAGGTTTAAACTATATAATTTTTAAAACAAATCACAATTTTGAAAATTACCTATCTGTATTACCAACTGATTTAAGGATTTCGTATAGTAGATTTAGATGCATAAATCACAAACTACCTATTGAACAAGGAAGATTTTTTGGTATTGCAAGGGATGACAGAAATTGTAGTTTATGTAACAGCGGAAACTTAGGCGATGAGTACCATTATCTTTTTGAATGCAGCTTTCTAAAATCAGACAGAAAAAAATTCATTCCTCAAGAAATTTATGAAAAACATTATACCCAAAAATTCTTTGAACTTTTTAATAGTACTGATTATAATATCATTATTCGAACAGCAAAATTTTGTAAAATTATTTTAGCATTATTTAAGTGAAATTGCTTAAATTGTACCTTCCCATGATTCTTCTAAATATATGCATTTTGACTTTTTACAAAGACACTTTAAATTTACATACATTAGGTGCAGACAATGATAAATCAGCTGCTTAGCAGATTTATCAGGGTCTGTAGTGCTTGTTTTGACCACATAAACTGGAATACTTAGTTTTGATTAAAATGCTGGTTAAATGAACAATTTAATGAAATAAAATGTTTTGATCTATAGCTGTAAAAAGTCTGTCTATAGTGTCCAACATATCAGTTTCATTTTATTTATAATGCTAGTTATATGTCTATCAATTGTTCATATTTGTTTGTAATTGTTACATGTTTGTTAAATTCACATACCCTCGGTTAGGGGGGCTTGAATAAAAATTTCGACTTGACTTGACTTGAGGTTATGAGAATTGATCATTGCCGAGGCTCTGCCGAGACAATTATCAATTCTCACAACCGAGTTAGATATTTCTTTCATACAATACACTAAGTACGTATTATATTTATCTTATAACCTATATTTGTCTTGTTTTTGTCGATGTTTCTAACCGAAATGCAAGTTTCTAAAAATAACCGCATCAAATCATCGTTCTGAAAATAACTATTTGATATCATCAAAAATATCATACGGGATGTTATCACACGGATATTTGTATAGTTATAAGATAATATCGATTATGTTTTAGTTCCCTTGAAAATCATTTAAAATTCGCTCCTCACTCATACAAATTCACTCGAAAAACATTCCAATATCATTTATCTTGTAAATTTCTCGACGTTGTTAACTGTAAATGTATCCTTATCGTCGGTTCAATGATCTTATGGCCTTTTTTGCAAAGTTTCTTATAGTCCCATATCTATATCCAAATTCTCTGAAAGTAATAATGATGTATCACACAAAAACACGTTGTTTCACGTCATTTCATGTTTTAATTTGATTTATAGGAATTCCCTATAGAAAATAGCACCGCATATCTAGATAAAAAATAAAAAAAATGGATAAGCTTTTAACAGTGTTATTTCAGCTTAATAGATCTACACTAGGACGAAAAAGACACTTACAATAGCCGTGATGTATCTATCATTCCTTGATTCAGATTATATACTGTTCACAAAAAGTAGTGGATATTTTTAGTTTGATTTGTGGTATAGTGGAAGCATATTGACCTAAACCTGGCCTTTGTGATTTAAATAAATTAAATACCGGTCGTTTGTCCTCGGTAAAGCCGCCACCATAGCGCAGTTGGTTAGGCATAAGACTTCCAATCTGGAAGTCGTGGGTTCGATCCCCGGTGGCGGCTAATATCCTTTCCGACGTTTGTCTTTCACCAATGGGTAGATAATCGTAAACCTATGTGAAATAGCAGTCGGAGGCTAGGAAAGGGTGTAATGGTAGTACAGGTGAAAGAAATACCAGGAATCCATTGTTAGGTGCTCCGGCCGCCGCGATATAACTGAAATAATGTTGAAAGCGGCGTAAAACCCCATTCAATCAATCAATTGTCCTCGGTAAAACACGACTTATCTGCGGAATCCAAACGTAAAGTTGGAGTGCACGTGTTGGCTTTGTTAACCCGTTATCGCACATGCTGTTCACTGTAACGGCGATATTTGGCCACCCTCGTGAACTAGTGAATCAATACATAAATTGAGTTTCTTATTTAAAAATATTTAGATGCGGGTGAGAAAAAATATAAATTTTCAAATTTCTTTAAATGTGTTTTGAATGGAAATGTAATGAAATCCCCTCCCTCAGTCGCAACAATTGTTTTTGAAATTGAATCGTCTGCTACAAGACTAGGCTATAGGTAAACTTCTAACTCCACGCATACCTGTTAATTGTACAGTAAAACAGAGTGTCCATGCTTGATCGGAACGTGCCGAAATATCTTCGGAATTAATTCACGTGCCTAATTATTTATTCTGCATAAAGGTCAAGTTCAAGTTAATATGCGCCCGCTATATTCCGGTCAGCTTGGGTATCCATACATCTTCAGGGCCCCGTTTTTGAAACACCAACACAGAAGCCAATTGTTTGATATCATGACAATATCTGACTGTTAGACACAGGGTTTGACAGAAGCTTGGGCTCACCTTCTTCTGGTGTCTATCATACCATTGACTCACTCACGGTAAGCTTTCATTAGACCTCACATTATTCCAACAAAATGTGATGCGAATACATGATAGAAATAAACACCAAATAATTTTTCTCGAAGTTATGCTCAACTAATGTAAAAAATTTAATTACAACATATGCCATGTTAAAATAAGCGCTATACCCCTCTCTTCTTAAATGCTAAATTTGAAGGACATGTTAAGTAGAAAAAGTAATCAATAACTACCATATTACCATGAGACAACTGCTAGTTGGCCAAGAATAAGTTAGATTGTCCTAAATTGTTTGCAACCACAATAACCTTATGGATGAACAGATTATCCCCTACTTTTTGTGAACAGTATAATATGGCGTACATGTACTTTGTCTAATTGCAATAACCCGATTGATTTTTTTTTTCATTTATACACATACATTTGATATATGTAAAGGGTTTTAAAACTACGGAACCCTGGAGGTTCATTTGGAGTTAGTAGTAATTTCTTATTATTTGTTTCTTATAAGTATTTAATCGGTTTTGCTTATTTCTTAATACTTATTTATTATTTTTGATTTTTGAAACAAAAAAAAAAAAAGGTTTTTCTATATACTTATTGCAAATGATCAGTTTGCATCCATTTCTATAGTGATTACAATTATCAGATATCACCAAAACAGATTTAAAAAAAAAAAAAAGATATATAAAAAACTGAATCCTTCTATAAACCATTTCTATACAGATTGTAGAATGATAAACATTTTTTTCAAGCAATCGATGCAGATGGCGAATTATTTTAAAAACATGGTAATTAATTTACAAAAGAGTAGGTTACAAAAGTATACCTGGTGCCAATTATGATGGCTTATCAGTTCTCAGATTGCATTTGATTAAAAAAAATATATTTCTTATTTGTTAATTCTCATTATTTTATTTCTTATTTGATATCACTTTATTGGTATTTGTGATCTATAATTGATACGTGAAAATATTAGCTTAAATTGAATTAAAAAGTATGAACAGATAGGACGCGATTATTGACTACTATTGAATTAACTGATAAGCCCGAACTTTTTTTTTTACTTTTCCCTTGTCAAAATCTGTTACGTGTACATGTACCGTTCTTTAACTGCAAACTCCAAATACCCATCTGTATCTGTATGTGTACGTTGTAGAATCCTTAAAAGGCTTTCATACAACGGAGTGTGTGTTGCCATATTACTGGCTCTCGTTTTTGAGGGCCGTTTTAAAGGCCACTAACGAGCCTGCATGCACAGTTGAATTTGGCAGGTGATTCCACTGGATAGTGGTGTCTACGAAGAATGAGTGCTTGAAATGAGGTATTTTAGCGGTGGGTAGGTTTTTTGCGTCATTGCTTACATGTTTTTCGACGATGTTTGTACCGATGTGATCGGCGTATTTCTTTGTTCTAATTAATCTTTTTGGTTTTTGGAATGTGATGAATTTTGATGCAGGCAGTGACGGTACCAACCCCTCAACCACCTTGTACATTAAGATGAGACGGAGATTCCTTCTTCTTTCTTCTAATGTCTCTAGTTCTAGTTCTTGTTTGAATCTATGGATGGTTCCTGGCTCTCTAGTTCTGTAGTCACCCTTGATGAATCGTACAGCTTTGTTTTGTATTTTCTCTGGTTTGTCTATGTCTGATTGTAGGTAGGGGTTTCAGATTATTGCTCCATATTCCATGATAGATCTTACTTACAGCCCATCCAGGGCTTCCGCTTAAAGCGTATAACAACGCCATTTTTGGTGAACGAACGTCGTTCACCAGTGTTATATACCATGTCAGGAAAATCCTGTTGGATGTTAATACATTTGAAATAAAGTAGCGCCTCTTAAAATTCAATTTAGTATCTTTCAATATTTTTCTTCGCAAAATCACTCTTTATTTCTTGAATGGCATGGTACTATTATTCTTTATCAAGTGAAGATAATGAAAATTCGCCTTGAAAAACACAAAATGCTCTTGCAATGTTTATCAAGGGAATTTTTGATCGGCGTAAGCTTGTCGAGAGTTTTAAGCAAAAACAAAGTTTGTGTCTAAACACCGTAGAGACAGATACTATGTTTTTGACCCAAGCCTGCGCTGATGCAACTTGTAGTAATTAGCCGGAAATACGTGTTTATTTAGGTCATGTCCTCTTGAACTTACATTCGGAAATACTCGGGCGATCTCCGACGTCTCCGATTTAAATAAAGGTTACAGAATCGGCCGAGTTCAGACGAATGACACATCAAGACACCTTGTGTCATTAGAAACGGTAACGCGGTGTTACATAACTTTTCAACTAGCGACAGTCAGTCTCGAGACGGGTTTTAAGAATGATTCGACATGTGTTCTACATGTACAACCTTTCTTGTATCTTTTATTTGAATAGGGATGAACGCAGCTATTAAGATTGATTGATTGAATGATTGATTGATTGATTGATTGATTGATTGATTGATTGATTGATTGATTGATTGATTGATTGATTGATTGATTGATTGATTGATTGATTGATTGATTGATTGATTGATTGATTGATTGATTGATTGATTGATTGATTGATTGATTGATTGATTGATTGATTGATTGATTGATTGATTGATTGATTGATTGATTGATTGATTGATTGATTGATTGATTGATTGATTGATTGATTGATTGATTGATTGATTGATTGATTGATTGATTGATTGATTGATTGATTGATTGATTGATTGATTGATTGATTGATTGATTGATTGATTGATTGATTGAATAGGGTTTTACGCCGCTTTCAACATTATTTCAGTTATATCGCGGCGGCTGGAGCACCTAACAATGGATTCCTGGTATTTCTCACACCAGTACTACCATTACATCCTTTCCTAGCCTCCGCTATCTCACATCGGTCTACGACTACCGACTCATTGGTGAGAGGCAAATAGTCGGAAAGAATGAGTGCCGCCGTCGGGGATCGAACCCGGGACCTCTAGTTTGACAGTCCGGCGCGCTACCAACTGCGCTATGCGCTTATAAGATTTTTCTGTAAAATTGCGTTGACTGAAGTAGGGCTGTTAGGATACACTCGAATATTCGGTGAACTTATTCCCAGCGAAAACGTTTCGTATTCGTCAGTCTCCGAAGCGAATATTGCCGAATACCAAATGCGACAGGCACGGAAGATATTTCATTGGGGCCATTCTACTTTGCATTTTTTCAATCTGTAAAACCATATCAATTCAAAATTTTATTTGAAAATTGAATAAATGATTGCTAAATATTCAACCCTAGATACCACTCCAATTGACGAGTAGATATTGCCGTGGTCAAGAGGGGACCAGATCCGTCATGCACTTGTTTACAATTCGATAGGCGGGTTTAGTTGTTAATATTTTCTGGAAAAGTCATTGCGTTTTTTACAGAAATCATAAAAATCTTAATCGATGAATGAAAACTGGCTCCATCCTTCCCAAAATATGTTAAGAATTGGATAACTACAGTTTAAGCATAAACTAGCTCAGAGCAGAAAAGTCTAATATCAGCAGCAAAAATCCTGCAGTGTTATAAAAGTGAATAACGACAAAAGTGTCAACCACGGAAGTGGTTTTGGCTTCAGATATGATAAAAATGAATCCCTCAGGTTATGGTTCAAAATACTATTAATAAGTTAACAAATCATAACTTTAAACAATGAGTACAGTTCAGGACTGACTGATATTCATAGGTGTTTCTTTGGTTGGTACTCAAAGACCTTTTCATCCTCTGAGAAAAAACAAAGATAGATAAAAAAAAAGTTAAAACAAATACAACAAAATTACTTAAAATAAGCTTAAACATGATAACAAATACTTTTGTAAAAACAAACACCATTGGATATAGGTTGAAGACAGTTTGAGATAGGATTAAATCGTTTTCTCCATTTATGTTTAATTAATAAATGTACCCATTTCAAATGTGTAAACGAAATTTTCACAGAGTAACAACTCATATTCTAACAAATATTTTTCTAACAAGATTTTTCTTCTCTCTCCCTTTCATTGAATTTGCAGTGAAATTTCCGAATAACGGAAATTTTGTCGAGACAATTCCCCCCTCCTTTTTTACATTCATAATTTCTCTTTTCTAATTGAATTCAATATATCACTCTAGAATGCCACCAGGTTCGTTCACCATCAGTACTTTCAGTGCTTTGATATTACTGTGAGAGTGGCGCCATGGAAGATGTGATTACGTCAATATACGGAAAATATTTAATGCATTTGCAAATATTTTTCAATTTTTCGAGTTATATAATAAAAAGAGAATCATCTTTGTGTTATTTTAATACCTTATTCACCAAGCTCGTCTTCAAAAACCTAATTAAATCTCGTTTTTATCTCTGTTAAATTGTAAAACAATGCACTTGACTAGAAACAAAACACAAAATCCAAATTCCAGAAAAAAACAACAACCATCTCTCTCTAGACTGGTGACAGTCTGTTTAATTAAGATATTTCAGAAAAAGTAGAAAGTGTAGAAAAGTGTAGAAAGTGACTTTATAACATATTTTCTCCAAGTCTTATATAACACAGTGTTTCAGATACAGAAAACTAACTCAATGCACCATGGCGGATTATTTGTTAAGTGTTACATATATACTGAGCAAAAATAAAAAGTATCCACCCAAATAAACTTCGGATTTCTTTAAAAGTACTCACAGGAATTATATGAAACATATTGCAAATTTCGCCCTTATCCTTTGGAAATAAATTTGAACAGTTTTATGTGATTTGAAAAAGTCGCTGCCGAATTGTAGGCGCTAACGTAGCCAGGGGTCGTTTTCAAAAATCGCAGAATCTCAATTCAATATTCAAATGATTTTCTGTCAGTTTTTAAGCTTGCGAAATGAAGTATTATTGCGTTAGGTGTTCTGGATTGATAAGACAGCTTGATTTCTCCCGCCAATTCCTATTAAATTTACGTCAAATGAACACAAACATTCATAAAACATATTGCGAAGATTCAAAGCCCAAATTAACAAAATTCTGTCTGCTCGTTCCTTGTCAATAAAACCAATCCCAAAATGGTCTATTTCATATTTGCTGAAAACAAAACAACATTTGCATTGCCACGTTACGTCAACGTTTCATCTCGCTCATTGGAGAGGCTCGTATGAATATCAAGGAAAATCGCTCGCCTTACACCCGTTAAGGATTAAAAAGCAATTGACTTAATTTTAAAGTTAGACGTTTTTAAAGGTTCAGACATTTATTTTACTTCCGCTTTGAAAAATCGGCTGGGAAGCGTAGAGGCAATCGCGTCAACGTGAAAGAGAAAATCTGGCATGACGTCTTCCCAGTGGCCCTATTGAACACAACTATTGTTTGATTTTCTTAACCACCGAGCTTTGTAGGATAAATTTATTTGAGAAGAAACTCACGATCAAACACTAGACGTACGTCGACGTAGAAAACAAACATTTCGACATTTATTGAAAAACACAAAAAATGACATGTTGCTTGAATGAAAAATCATGTTTGCATGAGGAAACGAAGCGCTGCAAACACAATGGGACCGGAATTGATTATTTAATCTTAAAAATATAAAGGATATTGAAAAAAGAAAAGTGGATACGTTCTTTTTTTGCTGAGTATACTTTAATTACAATCAATACTAAACACTGGGGCTGAATGACAGTCTACTCTCTCTCTATCTCTTTCTTTTATCTCTCTCTCCCATTCTCTCTCTCGTTCTCTCTCCCTCTTTATCTCTTATTTTTGCATGTTACTGCATCAATCAGTACAAGTAGATGGTCATGGACCTTAATGTAGTCGGCATCGATATTAATTGTAATGAAACAGATTTACAGTAAAATCTTATACGGTTTGTTTGTTTGAAAAGGATTTTACGCCGCTTTCAATTATTTGTCAGTTTTATCGCGGCAGTTGGAGAACCTAACAATGGATTCCTGGTATATCTCACACCAGTACTACATGTACCATTGCACCCTTTCCTAGCCTTCAGCTGCTATCACACATAGGTCTACGATTATCGACCCATTGGTGAGAGACAAATTAAAATCCTGGAAAAGAAATCCTTAAGCATTTCTTAGGAACACTCCTGTTACATTTATAACAGCGTTTTCTTTTCGAATACAGTTACTTGAGTAATTGCAGTTGCAATTTTTCCGTCGACTGGGAAATCAGTCTATTACACAATAAAACATTTATTTTCATTTAAAATGCGTCCTCCAATTGAAATGGAAAACAGAAAAAAAAACACAAAGAAATAAGATAAATCCAAAGTTTGTTTTGGGGAAATAAAACAAAGTTCTTTATAGTATATTTTGTATCTGTATGTGAAAAATCTATTCATTAATTTCCTTAACCGTTTAAGAGTCACATTTCCCAATACAGTAAGCAATCTTGTAAATTCGACCAGTTGACTGATTTGGTATGAAATAGAACGAGTATTGAGTTTTCAATGATTTTCAAATAAGGTAAAAGTGATAGACCAGTTAAATGGTTTTTGAATGAAATAGAATGAAACTGAATGAGTGTGAAAAGGGGAGTTTTGAATGACCGTCTAGGGGGTTAAACATTAATCGATACTTTCGTCCAATTAGACGGAATTAACGATCATTTTTACAGTTAGTTACATCGTGAAATTGACATTCATCTCAATCAAAACCATTCTAAATCGCTCACTCAGCAATCTATTCATTCATTCCAAACACTCACTCAAACCATTCATAAACGCTCCAAACTCACTGAAAAACATATAACAACAACTTCGTTTGAAATAAATATAACTGGGAAAAATAATTTGGATTTCACCGAATAAATTGAAATTATAAGCATCTTATAGGTTCTTGAAGAAATATGGAGCTTTCTAATGAACTTGTATGCATATTTTATTAAAGGGAGGTAATCAATATTGCTAATTTTGTTCATCCTGAACAAAATTTGCAATACTGGATTACCTCCCACTAAATTCACTCAAAAGTCGCTCCGCACATTCATTCAAGTTCATTCCTAAATCATTCCAAAATCATTCACCTTGTCAATTTCACAGTGTTTTTAACTGTACCTCCCGTTACTGGAATTTGGGTACTTTTTTTTAGTCTGTCTTTACCGAAAATCAGACGCTTACGAATGAACACCTAGCCTGGCTCCAAGGCTGTCAGTTAGTTTTGAACTTAATAAGGTAGACCACTAATGTGTAACTATTTTATTTCAAATTATCTCCCATATTCTCAAAAACTGTCCCACTGATCCACTACTGATCGGCCAGTCAGAGAATATAAGCTGATAAGAAATTTTCTTTTTCTAGTTGAATTTTGCTTATTTTTTCACAATATTTCAGTTCAGTGGGACGGGAGCCAGTCTAACTAACACCATGCAAGAAAATAATTATATCATTTGATCGGTATTATTCAAATGATGATTATCTTAAACGACTTCAAAGGTGTTTTTTGAGTGATTAGAGTGAGTGTATGGAATGAATGAATTCAGCGCTGAGCGAATGATTTGATCGGAGTGAATTCATTCCAAACACTCTCTCAAATCGTTCAAATACGTTCAAAAAATCACTAAAAATGATGACGCTAACATCTACATTCAACTTAACTTTCAGTAGAAAAATCTACGACTTTACTGACACAATTGAATTTTGTAAGCGTATAACATGTTCCTGAAGACATAGAAGGCTATTCATTGAACATGGATGCATATTTTATTAAAGGGAGGTAATTAATATCGCTAATTCTGTTCATTTAGATCAAAATGAGCAATATTTGATTACCTCCCTTCAATTTCAATCAAACCTCGCTCCAGACACTCATTGAATTTCATTTAAAAAATCATTCACCTTGTCAATTTTACGATATTCTTTACTGTATTAGACCAATCACGCAAAACGGACCATCTCGGTAGTGCGCATAGTGGATGTATCGGTCCAGAGCGTGCTTGTAAAACACTTCGCTCAGGTTGATCAGGATCAACGATATTCTATTAATTCCCTTTGATATCAGCCAAAATCTACTCTTCACACACATTACATGTACAATTCGTTCCAAAGAATCGTCAAAATTCATTCTATAAGACGGATTTCTGATTTTCTCAAATGAACTTGGCATTTACATAATTTCAAACGCGATTTTAAAATGATAATCTTTCGCCTGATCTTAAGAAGATAACATTGATTAGTATGTGTTTAATGAGCTCACATTTGAAACACAAGAATTCAAATTAACAGTATAAAAAGTATTATATAATTGACAAGAGGAATTATTTTGGAAAGAAATTAAAAGAATGGAATGAGTGCGTTTTCACTAAAAATAAAAGGAATGAAGTAAAATATCTTAATTTTATCCAAAAACGATAATTTATTACATCATTTTCGAAAAAAAATCTACATATTTTTCTTAAGTATTGCGTGTGTCTTCATGGGCGATATCAAACCAACACAAACTATTAGAAAGGTATGATTTGAATGCAAATGCAGAATTTTTTTTCGATTTCTGAGCATATTCGAATATTTCTGTGAAATTTAACAGTCTTGTGAAAGTGACAAGATGAGTTTTGAAATAATTTCAGGGGAGGTAATCCAATATCGCTTATTTCGTCAAACTTGGACGAAATGAGCAATATTTATTACCTCCCGTTGAAAAGTCCACACATTTTCCTATCAGAGTGTCTTCGCGAACCATTACAACACATTGAAATACATACCAGCCAAAATAATTGTGGTATAATTTTATAAATTTCAATGAATTGTTTTAGCGATTTCGGAGCGTTTATTGGTGATTGGAGTGAATGTTTGGAATGAATAAAAGGAGCGCTATTAAGCGAGCGACTTAGAATGGTTTTGAACGAGGTGAATGTCATTCTTACGATGCTACTTATCTGCCAATTCGATGAAACGATGTACATTTCGTTGAAGTTTATCAAATTATTCTGCGATTATTTGGCTTGAATGGATTTCAAAGTGTCCAATTGGTTCGTGAAGACACGTGGATACATTTATCTGAATTCTAAAATTTGAGAAAATTCTCAGTAACCTCAAGCCCAGAAAGTATAGGTCAAAGGTCAGGGTTAGGTATGTGGAGAAGCGTTTGATATGATGCTAGAATCAAAGTCAATCATCTGAGAAGTATGTCAAAGGTCAATATCAAGGGTGCGATATGATGCTCGTAGGGCGAAAACCATCGGGGCAAAAGTGACTGTCAAGCCTTATATAAATGAGCCCATACATTTAGATTTACATATATCTCTAAAATGATTAATTGAATGGAATTTTACGCCGCTTTCAACCAATTTTTCAGTTATATCGCGGCGGCTGGAGCACCTAACAATGGATACCTGGTATTTCTCTCACAAGATATCTACGGAAATGGAGTGTTAGTTATTGGTGATTTTTGGAAGGTAGAATCTTTGGAAGGTAGAAGTTTCTGAAACAATTTTGTTTTGTAGCGAGATATAACGCCGCGTCATGAGAAAAGACGTCTTCATGATACAAAGTATTTTTTGTGATTTCTACACATAAAATTATTGACAGATTTTCATGAAACGTTTACAAAATGTTGCATTTCTATGACCATGTACAAATTGTAGTTGTTTGGCGATCTTATTTTTCTTCATATGAAATGGGGCCTTCATGTAAAATTAATTATTTAAAAGATTCCTTCTACGTTTAATGATGAAGTTTTCTGACACTTTCACAGACTCTTACTTTTTACTTTACGAAATGCATATTACTGTTGTTATGCATTATATATGTAACAATATCGAGAAATTCTGGAATGAGAATGAATGGGTGTGTAGAGCGCGTTTTGAGTACAGTTCAAGGGAGATGATACATTATCGAAAATTGCTTCCAAATTGGACAGAACTAGCGATAGTTCAATGCCTCCTTTAAAAAAAAACCTGTTCTTTCCAATTTTTGTCTTTATATCCCATTGAGACGCTCTAAAACCTATTACAGCCTATAAAATCGTGAAATGATTTGACAGATTTGAATGAAATGTTGAATTTTCGAACCGTTTTGAATCATATATGAATGACTTCGGAGCATTTTTGAATGATTTGAGTGAGTGTTTGGAATGGATGATTGGAGCGCTGAGCGAGTTCTATTGAATGGTTTTGATCGGGGTAAATTTCAACTTTTCGATGTTCCTAACTGTAATTCAGCGTCAATGTAAAGGGGTCATCTGTAAAAACTTGGTTACACAATTCCACCTACAGTTATGGATTTAGAGCATATTAAATGAGTGATCATTGTACATACCCAATTTATTAAACGAGTAATGTTTAAACAGATAAAAACGAGGCTTTGCCGAGGTTTTTTCTGCTTTAGATGACGAGTTTAATAAGTTCGGTATTTCATGAGCACAAATTTATTATTCTATTTAGAATATGACCTGATTTTTGCTGTTAAAACGAAGAAATTCCAGATAAATAGATTCTAGTTATTCCGCGAAACATGAAACACTCTTTGCAAAATTACGCCACCAAATGCATTATATGACGTCATTTTCATAACGAAAATATAACGTTGCTTTTCGATCTTAGCTCTTTTGTATAGTCATTCCACTAGTGCGATAAATCCCGTGTATTATTTACAATATTCAACGGGGTTATTTCACTCCCGCGACGCAGGTCATATTATATGTGATATTTAATTTCTCGGAACCATCCACAAAGGTGTTTCTAGCTATGTTACCATTCTCGGATTATAGCTTTTTGGTGAAATTATGATGTGTTGCCGAGAAAGGGGCAATCGATGATGTGAAAATCTTTTTAACTTGTCTCTTGCATCGATCATCAGTTTTGCATTAATCTTTTTTTTTAAGTTACCGTCATTGTGCACGCACAATTGCATGTTTTGTGATTCAATACCTTGATATCTAGAAGAATAAATTGATGATAAAAAATACAAATATGACATTTAGAGGCGTTTGATGAAAAAACTTATAAATATTATAAAAACTAAATCATCGATTTGCTGGGTGAAAATGGAGCGGTTCAGACCCTCTTGGGCCTCTTGGACTCAAAATTTGCGACAAAAGTTTTGTGTTCAAAGAACATGTAATCCATGTTTGGCAACTATACGTGGCAGAAAAAATAAGTTCTTTAACTTATTTTATTTTCCTGAAATATCTCTGCACTCAGTTACACCATTAAAGGTGAAGCATTAAATGTCTGATTAATATGCACGAGTTGGTGTCACGTGTTTTCACTGTCGTAAATTGCAATTATCCAAGAAAACCTATTTATCACGTGATTAGTTTTCCCAGACGGGCTCGTCACGTGAACTCTGGATATTTCCGTCTGCAGAGTTCTTTATTTGAAAAACTAACGCCGTCTTTTTTGACATTAATTTGTTCTGTTCTATCGGCTTATTGCATTATAATTCGATGACAATTTCAGAAGTTCCATTAAATACCAGGAAAAACACCTTTTGATTCAGAGTTCATTGGGCCCTTTGAATAGGGTTTGGCGCCTCTTTTTAACAATTTTTCAGTCATTTCGCGGCGGCTGGAGCACCTTACAATGGTGTTTCCCACACCAATACCACAGTTACATTCTTTTATAGCCCCCAGCTACTCTCCCATATAGGTCTACGATTATCGACCGATTGGTGGGAGAGAAATAGTCGGAAAGAAAGAGTGCCGTCGACAGGGATCGAACCCTGGACCTTTAGATTAACAATCTGGTGTGCTACAACATTCGGAACACCACTCGGCCAATCTCACGATCAACCTCGGATGTACATAGACGGACTATTTTAAAAATTACTGGAAACCCTTAAAAAATTCGATGACGTCAGTTAAAATGGCGTTAGCCCTCGAAACTTTGAGTGAAAATATTCGACGTCGTCAACGCTACTCGTTTAAGTCGATGGTGTGTAACCATCGTATCCTTATAAAAATATCTCTAGATGCTTAAATAACGGCTGAACAATCTTAATTTTTGAGAATGACTCGTCTGTTATTTACTGTAAAAGATATAAATCTACAGTGCTTATTTTTCTTACCCTGTTTCCGCCTAACAAAATGCACGATTTTGTTACATACCCATCCGCCTTACATACATCCGAGGTCTATTGCAGTTTACGGAAATGGCAGAGTGATGTTCCGAATGGTGCTACAACTGAGCTATGACGGCGTTGATTCAGAGTCCATATGACAGTCCTTTTAAGCTTTCATTTTCTTTCCTGTTAAGTTGACTTTTTTTTTTGATTTGGCTAAATACGCGAATGAAACTCTTAAACATGTCAAGCATTTTCATGGCCTTCTATTTTTGTCATTGCTAACCCTGTCCTTTTGATAATCTTCACGATCAAAGAGAGCAATTGATAAACTATAGATATACACATGCATGTAGGGACAAAAATTGACCTTTGATTGATCACTTACACTTATGCATCTATAAAGTCTTTGTAACAAAACACTTTCGGAGCATTTGTTCCACTTTTATCTGAGATAACATATGGAGGTTAGGAAAGTATGTGATGATTGTACTAGTGAGAGAAATATCAGGAATCCATTGTCAGGGCTTCAGTCACCACGATATAACTGAAAGAATGTTGAAAGCGGCGTAAAACTCCATTCAATCAATCAATTCACTTTTATCAACTTATAAAATTCGTTCAAAAACGAACAAACTAACAAAAAAAAAAACAAATAAAAAAAGAAGTCATGTACGTTGAATATCCGTACTGCTGGTACGCATAAAAAAACTGATTTGTTACCTAGCATTAAAGTTAAAGAAAAGATTTGCAACATCGTAAAATCGTCCAACAAGTCCCCCAGTACCAATTTAAATCTTTAACTCATTGCTCCTTTATGCCTTTCAAAATCCGATCACTCAAAAATTCCTCCAAAATATTTGAAAATTAGGCCTACCTCTTAATTGCTAAAACTTTCATTTAAGGTAACTGCGGACGGATAACATGGTCGAATTTTCGACTTTCTTAAAATCTCACAATAATCTCTGAGACTTATATTTGAAGTGCGTTAATTAGCGAACTCGCAATGAAAAGGGTCTGAAGCTCGTTCATTTGACGTCGTGACGTCATAAAGGGGCCAACCCCTTTTCGACCCGCAAAAATCATCATTTGCAATTTTTTTCTGAATTAATCGGCCGATTTTCGCGAAAAAAGTTTCATTTTGAAAGTCCGAGAACGCCCGAGCTATTCGTTTAATTTCTGTGCACATTCGATTAGAAAAATAGGCCCGAAATGCAAATTTCTTCGCGAATTTTAAGATTTGACGTTCCTTTTTTCATTTCATTTTTTTGCAAATAAGTAGAATTTCTCAAAATTTCGTCCGGTGACCTATGCTGATTTTTTGATATTTCGTAGTGAAAAGAATATGCTTTGCATTGATCAAATAAAAATGATATGTCTTCGGGTTAGATTTTTTATTAAATTCGGTTTTGTGAAGCTGTTGGAACAATCTTCGTCGAATTCGACGTCGCACCTAAACCAATGGCACTATGCTTATTTGGCGCCAATCTCCGTGCAATAACATATTCTAAAATATTTTAAATTTAGGTTAATCGAAAAATATAGAATTCAAAAGTATTAAATCTGAATGTGATTTTAAGAAATAGAAAAATTCACCTAAGTTTGATCCATTTAAAAAGACAGCTTTTGTGAACATTTGACGCGACGTTGAAATATCCTTTGATATGCGATATCTTCGCGGAATCGAATTTTACAAAAAATCTAACCCGAAGACACATGTTTTATATTTCAAATTTCTTCAGTGGAATGGTTTGGCAGCAACATATCTAAATTTCAGAATAGGTCACTGGACAAATTTTCGAGAAAAAGGGCGATATTTCCAGTGACTGTACTCGAAAACAGCAAACCTGCCTCGGTGGCCTAGTGGTAAATGCACTCGACCCGTGACCTGGAGGTCCGTGGTTCGAGCCCCACTGTCGCCGGGGTGTGTTTATGGGCAAAACACTTAATAGCCAGCCCCAGTTCACCCAGCTGTAAAAATGGGTAGCAGTGGGTTCAAACCACTGCCTCTCTCTCAGGAACGTGAAAACAACAGGGTTGAGTGTTCGAGAGCGATTCTATAAGCTTAAGCTTTCGTCGCAATCGAACTAAAATAAATTAGTATAAACTAAAACAGCAACGCAGAAGGCATTAACATTTAATACGTTACTCTTAATTGTATTTTCTTACACTTATATCTTCATATCAATAACACATAACACCAGGCGTCTTTAAACGAAGCAAATGGCGTTTACGTGATGAAATTCGGTTCACTATATCCGAAAATATGGACAATTACTGATTTTGGTCCCTTGATGACGTCATGACGTCAACTCTACGTTATGAAACTCCTTATTATGACCGAGATATGAAAGCCGGTACTTCAAAGTTCAGTTTTATCGCATTAGGCATGATTTGCAGACAATCTAAAATTTTGAACAAAAATGGTCCTCTATGTGTCCGCAGTTACCATAAGTCATTCAAAACATTTCTTGTTCTTATTAGATGGACGAAACTAGCTATTCAAAAATTGCATCACGCACTCATTCAATATTACTCCAAAATTATTCCAAAATCATTCCGAAATGAATTCAACTTGTCAATTTGCACGATGTTTAAAAAAGTATGCTATTCTGATTTAAGGAGCAGATCGTCTTTGGTAAACCAATATTTAGAGGACAACCGTTTCTTTCAGTGCAAGATCGATTTATATTTCATTGAGTGAACAAAAAAACAAACAAATTATATTTTCACAAGCGGTAGAGCCACAAGTGAAAATATAGTTTTGTTGTCCACGAAGTGATCCAACTGATTATCTACCAATATATAGATGATAATCGTTTGTTTTTAGATTAAGATCGTTTTATATTTCATTTGGTGAACAACAACAACAACAACAACTGGATTTTCACGAGTGATAGAGCCATGAGTGAAAGTATAGCTTTTGTTGCCCACGAAATGAAATATAACTTGATCTTACTAAAAAAAAACCAAAAAACGAACGATTATTCTATTTCTTTAGTGCAAAATAAGACAAAAAATAATTTTCATTATGACGTCACCTTTAAGGCTACCCTAAGATGACATGATCAGAAGGGGGGTATAAGTTTTTGATAATTTCACTAGTACGGTGGTGAGATTATCAAATGATAATCTACCTTTATTTCACGATTAACCACCGAAAAGCATTTAAGAATTTTCGATTATCTACCTGATTGTACTAAAGAATAGCTTTTATTCATCTATGGTTCTTTGTGTTCATATCCCCGAAGAAAAATATATCTCAAAATTTCTAAACCATCCATAAGTTTTGTAGAAATAATTTGATATACGTATGTTAAACCGATAAATAGTGTTACATGTAGACTTAATATTTTAATTTGGTTTATAGCTTTTCCCTGGAGAGTTTTGGTTCGTTTTCCAAGACAGTTTTTAGCTTCACTGGTCTAAGCTCCTCTTAAAAACGTCGTGAAATTGACAAGATGAATGATTTTGGAATGAATTTGGAATGAAATTTATTGAGTGTATGTGGAGCGAGTTTTGAATGAAATTGAATGGAGGTAATCAGATATTGCTAATTTTGTTCATGATGAACAAAGTAAGCGATATCCACTACCTCCTTTTAATGAGATATGCATAACATGTCTGTTAATTGCTTCCTATTTCTTCAAGAACCAATCAGACGCTTACCATTTCAATTGTGGTCGTGAAATCGCGATTATTTTTCCATTTATATTTAGTTTGAATGTAGCTGTTTGTTGTATACTATTTAGTCATTTTGGAACGTTTTGATCGATTTGAGTGAATGTACAGAAGGAGTAAATGGAGCGTTGACTTAGTGATTTAGAATGGTTTTATTTTCATTTTTATTTTCATGGCGGTGTATCCGTCGTACGTCCGTCAGTGCGTCCGTCAGTGGGTATTTTTAGAACATCTCCTCCAACAGTTAACAACATCGTGAAATTGACAGGGTGAATGATTTTGGAATGATAAAGGAATGAAATTGAATGAGTGTGAGGAGCGACTTTTGAGTGAATTTTAAGAGAGGTAATCCTATATCACAAATTTTGTTCAGGATGAACAAAATAAGCGATATTGATTACTTCTCTTTAACAAAAAAAAAACGCACAAAAGTTCTATACATAGCTACCCATTTCTTCAAGAACCTTTGAGGCCCTAACAATTTGAATTATGTGTGTGAAATCGCGATTTGTCTCTGTCCAAATTTATTTTGAATGACATTGTTGATTCTATATTTTTCAATGGGTTTGAGCGTTTTAGAATGGTTTGAGAGAGTGTTTGGAATGAATGATTGGAGCGCTAAGTGAGCGATTTAGAATGGTTTTGATTGAGGTGAATGTCAATTTCAGATGGTAATTAACTGTAAGTCAATGGGCGGATTTTTACGAAACCTGAAATAAATATTCCTTGTTCGAGAATTTTTTTATTGAGCCTGCAATATTTGCGTGGCAGGACGAGTCTGTTTTAAACCGATTTCAATGAATCTTCGCATGCTTGTTCGTTGGGTGACCCTTTGCTAAAGCTGTTCAAAACATTTAAATTGAACTCAGAATACAGGCGAGGCAGGACAGAGCTTGTTTTCCTTTAATTTTTCTTTAATATTCCCGTACCAAACCATTTCGATCGATTTCAAATTAACTTGGCATGAATGTTCCATTTGCGACCCTTTACTGAAATTGTTCAAGAAAATTTGATTGCACTTTTAAATATGGGTGTGACAGGACATTTTATTTATTTTTTTATTTTTTTTTTTCACGTTAAAATCTTTAAAAATCTTCTAATCCAAACTCATTTTGGCCAAGTTCAATGACATCTGGCATGATTTTTTTCTTTGATGACCCTTTACGTATATTGTTCATGAAATTTTAATGGGAACATAAATGCCGGCGTGACAAACGTTGAAAATCTTCTCCTCACAATAAAAAAAGACTCATTTCTATAAATCTTAAACGTCCCTCACACCTTTTCGTGTCGACCCAAGTAAGCGTGGTGTATCACGATAAGAAAGGAACGCATTGACAACGTAGCAGGACCGCGGGTTTGCGTAGCGCGTATGTCTCTATGCGCAGCATGATCATCTCGTACGCCGAGGGTCGACGTATTTTTAAGTGTGTACTTAAAAATACGTAGCACGTACGTGACATCTCTGATACGCCGCGCTAACGTAGTGACACAGCGCACGCTGTTAGGTACGTTTATGTAACGTTAAAATTGCGAAAACCTATCGTCACCGTTTTCCGCTGCATAAGTACTGTAGACAGTATCTCAGAACTGTTTTTCGATGTTGGATTTTTGCCAATAATGAGTTGTAATGTTTCACTTGTACATTTATGTTTACCATATCTTGTTTTGGTGTTATTCTTCTGTATGATAATAATGAAGTACGTATTTAACAAATAATTTCGATTAATTGTATAGGAAAATGTATATTACTAGCTAAAATCGTTGATTATTTTTCCCTTGAATCTTGTAACTACAGCTCTTATCAATAAATTGTTACGATGTATGAAATCAAACCAACGAAATTATCTTTTGATCACAATTTTTTTTAACATATTCGTTCATAATCTCCTACAGACGCGGGTTAGCGGCTACTTTGAATCCTAATTAACGTCATAAATCAGTAGTGTCAATCGACCTCCACACGCTAAAACAACTCTCACGCGTTTAATATTGAAAGAAAAGCCATCAAATTTGATCTACAAATTCTATAAGAATACAATATTTTATATTTGTAATGATTTGTATCCCTGTCCGCTTTTTCTTGACCTTCAAAAAAATTGAAATTTACAAATGACGCGCCATTTTGAAAGCGTGACATTTTTTCTCCACACCGTTTCCGGCAATAAATTAAAAAATACTGAATATAATTCTTTATATTACATCTACGCAAACTTTACAAAAATAATATTTACATATTCAAATATTCTAAGATTGTTATAAAAAAATAAAGATTGTACAAATCACGAATAATCTGAGGAAAGTACATAACGCTTTCATTGTTCGTAATCTTACATCTTCATAGCCCAGTTGCTGGGACCATCCATGGTTGTGTTATTAAATTTCTTTCCATTTGCCATTGATACATTAATACAAGTAATTTCCGACATCGTATGAGGTAGGTTTCTGCAACATGCGTCTTCAAGATTAGAAATAACTGCCGTACAATAGGGATAGAGAGACAACTCGTGTTACATCTTTCATGCAAATTTAAGCTGAACGTTGCCACTTTTCTACGCCTAAAATTTCATAATGTTGTTATTTCAAATTTGAAAACGATACTCGATTACTTTGAATTTAATTACTAACATTTTTATGTTTAGCACTTGTGGAAATAAATTAAATGGGCTAACTTAGGAACGTTATTGCTGAAGCGAAACTGCAAAATTCTAAACATACCCAATAACGTGCGCTACGTCAGTGCATACGCCGTAGAAACGAAAACAACGTACGAGGGATGTTCAATTTTTATCCGGATTGGGTCTATTAATCATCACTGTTTTATCGCTATGTGAAAAAAGTATACTCATATTAACGGGACACTTTATATGATCAAACTTGCCAAAGCCTGAAGCAGTTCAACGATGAATATTCATTTCACACGCAAACAAAAGTACATGGGTATTAGTTGGCGGCGCACTGTACATGACGTTAGCGACGTTGTCGAGAATTGAGACATTTGGTGTTGTGTAATTTAGATTGTCACGACTCGTTATCTATAGAAGAAGAATGAATTCAGTGTTCCTGTAATTAAGCTGTGGTTTTATGGTTTATATAAAGGTAAAATCGAATGGTACGACGTCAACGTTCTCAGAAAGGTACCCCTTTGTTAATCACCTATATATTCCACAGACTCCGGAATTGACGTCCCTACAGTTGCTTTGACAAATTTCTCTCTGTCCGCTCTCCCCTTATCTCATGGGGTACGGAAGCGTCTTCACCGATGAAAATTAAGCATTTGGAAGAATGAACCATTCCCTTTCAGCGTGACAAGTGTTTGATTTATGTCTTTCGTTGTTTTGGTAGATAATGAATAGAGTAATTAAAGATCAAAATTCCGAGCATTCAGTTGACGTCGTCTAGAACGTCCCAAAACACTTACCCCGCCACATTTTAAACGAATCTTATCGAAAAATTAGACGGTCAAATTACTTCAAATTAAGACAAGGCATTTGTAATACTTATTCCAGCAACTCACTTAATTTTTAAATGTTTCAACAGTTAGAGAAGAAAGAATATTTACAAACGAAGACCAAATATATGTATTATTTTATCTGCTGCGCCGGGTACTCGTTTCCGTGACATTTAATATAGCAGATGCGCGCGCGCTATGTTCGTTAACTATATCGATTCTACATAACAATATGTGGATTGAATTCCGACAGCGAATGATACCAAATTTAGTTTGATTTCTTTAAAAATAAAATTTTGCGAGGCAAAATCCGGTTAATTTTTGAACAACCCTCGTAGCAGTTACGTAGCGGAAACGTAGCTCATACGCCTTGTACGTGGCTCGAACGAAAAGCTAATCATGCCGCGTAACGTAACCACGGCGTAAGATCGAACAAAATACGCCTTGGTCTTCGGCGTTTGATCCACGTAAGACATTTAAGCTCAAACGCCGCAGATACGCAAAGGTGTGAGAGCAGCCATGGATGACCTTTAACTTTAATTGCCTCTATACATTCTATTTGGTATATCCCTTTTTTCAAATCTGGAGATGTGTAAGCGATTGGGACAATAAAGGTCACCATTTTGGGCATCTTGTTTGAACAACAAAATACTGCGTTAATATGTGATCCGTCAAACAAAAGTTTAAACGGTGCCATCTGGGTAGTGCTTAAAGGGTCGACCCTAGTACGATCGCGCGGAATGCATAGACTGACAAGGGCCGAAACCTTTAGCTCTTCGCTTAGTTTTTGAATGTAAAATGATCAATCTACCTGTCTGTAAATGATGGGTTTTTTTGTGTGACGGGTCATATATATATAAAATACGTGCAATGAGATCGCGTTGAGCTTTTTGGATCTAGCTGAGTCGGTCTCCGCTATCAAGGCGTTACTGCCATTACACCCATTACGCAGGTGCGTATAGAATTAATTTCTCTTTAAAAAATGTCGTTGATGGATTATCATAACATCAAAACCACAGTTTTTGAAGCTGTAGTTACGATGTTTTGATTATTCACGATTGCTCCAATCATAGAAGGGGAGCTGACGGAGGACATTCATCTTTTGTCACGGTCCACATATCGCTTTTATCCTATGTATTCTTTATATGTTGGTCGCCTTCTGAGTGCGTATAAATTCCAAAACCCTAGTTAGGCCTTTGGCTATTTCAGTTTGAAATATTGTGAAATTGACAAGCTAGGTGATTACGAAATGATTTTGAAATGAAATTAAAAGATTGGGTGGGAGGAGAGAGTTTTGAACGAAATTAAGGGGAGGTTATAAGATATCAATAATTTCGGCCGCGAAAGTGATATTTCATTACCCCCTTTAAAAGACATACGTTTTCGTTTGTTTGTCTTCACACAATGGCATGATTACATGTAACGTGGATGGTTAGAGTAATTTTAGATCCAAAATTAAAATAATCTACAGCAAGGAACTGGTCATATATTCACATAAGATATCCCTATGATGTCATCCAAACAATCTTAAATACCCGATTGGTTCACTAAATAGATCTTTAAAAAAAGTTGCAAATTGTCACGAGATACGCCCGTCATACTGCTGGGAGTCCACTGTTGGTGATCAAAAGTCAACAAAGGTAAATAACTTAGAAGAATAAGCTAGGTAGAGTTTTTTTTCCTGTGCAGCTTCCCTTTATGATATCAAGTGTCATGGTGATATGCTCCGAACAAAGTCTAAGTACATAAAAAAGTAATGACTAAAACATAGGCTTTCGACGGTCTTTTAAAAGCAACAACTCTCTCTCTCTATGCTATTATCGGCATGTTTCTTCTTTAAACATATGTTTGGCAAGCAGTCTAGACCAAAATAAGTCTACAGTGGTGGTCCGATCTTAGCATATATTTTCTGCCCCCCCCCCCCCCCCCCTGCTATATTATTTATGGTGTTAAATTTAGGTACAGATACGTTGGTTGAAATGTATTAGAAATTGACAATGGACAGTTTAAATTAATCTGTAATTGGGCTTAAATCAAATGAAAGACAATTCAAATTAAGCAGTATAAGGGCTTTTACCGATCGCCCTATTTTTTTCCTCCAATGAACGGCCTCTATTTCGTTTGAAATTCAAAGAATATATCCCATAACCTGATGGTCTGCTCGAATAAGTGAGCTACGTGACTTTAGGTCATAATGGGCGGAGACTACATTCAAAAATAGACAGTGACGTCATAGCCTTGTCTGATAAAATGTCCCGAAAGACCCTTAACTTGCAATCTTGTATTTATAAAAAATACCTTTTGTGAGTATTCTTTTGAAGTTATGCTTATATTCAATTACTCATTAAAAGAGGAGCAAGTTCTTGAATGATTTGTCTGCACGTTTATCAAGACAAGATTTAGCGGATAAATCAACGATTCTGATAATAAAATATTAATCTACATCGTATACAGCAGTAAGAATGACATCGACGAGTTTGCTTGAACCGAGCCTTTCTGTACTCCAATTTTTCACATTGACATAAAAAAAAAGAAAAGACGACAGGGTTGAAACGAGATAAAATCTCGCTTCTTTTTTAAAATGAATACTTTGGATCTTTTGAATGGCATTTTTATTCAATAGTACTGCAAATGTCCAAATTCTAGGGATACAAATATGCGCAAAAAATAAAGTGATTCGAAGCATGTAAAGCCTGTATTAGCTGACTAATCATGTATATCGAAAAACAGTGTGACCCGTTTAACTGTGTCGTATCGGTTGGGAACCAAAACTTGGTAACTAGAGCTTGTCAGTGCACTTTGAATGTTTTCTACTAACGTGTTATTGCAAACTTGTTATTATTGATAATGAATATGCCGTGGTTTTGTTGGTTTCTATGTGGTTTAACACAGCTTACAAGAGTCCAGCGGCTGGAGAAGCTAACAATGAATTCCTGGAATTTCTTACACCAGTTCTACCATTCCTTTTCTAGTCTCCAGTTGCTATCCCACATAGGTCTACGATTATCAACCAATAGGTAAAAGACAAATAGTCGGAAAGGATGGGTGCCTCCATCGGGGGTCGAACCCGGGTACAATTCAAATGATTGTCCGACGAGCTCACACTGCGCAGCTAAATATGTAGTTGCAATAACGTACCCCCATCCCTTTTGATAGTCTGATCCTCGTCATCAAAATATCAGAGAGAGTGCTAAATTATTGCAGCTACTAAATATGCCGTGGTAGATAACCGTTTTTCTAATAATACAAAATCCTTTATTATATATAAATAATCCTAATCCTAATCTATTTTTAGACTGGGAATTTTTCTATCTCTTGACACTGTTAGGTAATATATATGTAGAAAATTTCAGATCTTTCTAGAAAGGACTTTTAGAAAGTGATTCAGACTCTAAGGGAGACAGAATGTCCAAAAAACCCTAACTAAAAGGAATACAAAATCCACTAGTATCAATCACACAATTTTGTTCACCGAACGATCTCAACTGATATTGTCTTTCAAAATGACAAAAATAATTACAGAAACCCGATGTTGATTAAATTCGCTCCTCCCACTGTTTGTTTACCTCGATTTGATTGAAGAATGAATGACGCAACAAAAATGAATGACATCAATGATTGACGTGAATTCAATTGAACTAGCGTTATTTGATGAAAAAATAAGCCGATCGGTAAAACAGTTATAGTTCATATTCTGACAATTTACGCGTATAACCTTGCGCTCCGCTAACGCTCCGCTTAGGTTATATCGCGTAAATTGCCAGAAATGAACTATAGCTATTACATATCCATTACGCATAGTAGAATGTCATTTAAACGTTCGCCATCATGCAAAGTCGCTATATTTACAGTTAACAACATCATGTGAATGGTTTTGTGGTGATGTACAATTATAAGAGTAGGATAAGGGCAGTTTGAATGAAATGAAAGGAAGGTAAAATTATGTCGCCTATTCTAATTTGACGGTATTAGAAATATTTTACAGCTCCAAATGAAAAAAAAAGAAGAAGATATTTCTGTTTGTGTGTATTGACGCTCGAATAGACGCTTTACAATTCTAAACAGTGAACGAGTTGAGCGCTGAATGAGTTGATTAGAATGATTTTGATCGGAAATAGGGTCATTTTTAATTTGTTCTTAATGGTTTTAAAGACCCGAATCTGATCCCTGCTATTTAAACGAATAAAGATTTGATTATTCCTACTCATTTAGCTTTGCACGTGCTTTCATATGAATGAAAACAATCGGTTATGAATGTAATATATATATTTTGTTTATTGATGAAATATGTCGGTAATTGATATTTAAGCATTTTTTTTCCACAGAGGTCAAATTCGGGTCAAATAAACCTTTCACATTAATGAACCTTTTAATTGTTCTTTTAATATTTTTGACTCGACTTTATAAAGGCCATAAAAACAAGACGTTTTGTTTTCTCGAGAAAGCTACGCACTAAATTACATCATCAAAGGTGAGACATTTAACGCATCAATTATTTGATTAATTTGCACCAGTTCCTCGCCAGACGGGTCACGTGTTTTCACTGTCGTAAATTGCAATTATCCCAGCAAGAAAACCTATTTATCACGTGATTAGTTTTCCCAGATAGGCTCGTCACGTGAATTCTGGATATTTCCGTCTGCAGAGATCTTTATTTGGAAAACTATCGCCGTCATTTCTGTCCTAATTTAGGGTTATCGGCTTATTGCATTATATCTCGGTTAATATTTAAGACGTCCTTTTAATTCCAGGAAAAAAACAACATTTCGATTTATAGTTCATTTCACACGCATTAATTGCGGAACATTAAATTAATTGTCAAGTTTTTTTTCCTGTAAATATTGACGTATTCTGCAAACAGAAGAAGTCCTCATTATGCACATATCAAGTACCAAAAGTGTGTCAATGGTTTCTTTTCTCATTTTCAAAGCTTATCAGAGCACAAATCATTACTACATCGAACGCCTAAGAAATGCCCGCCCGAAGAGACGCATATCTTACAGTTTATATCATCGTAAAAAGGACATTCATTCCAATCAAAGCCATTCAAAATCAATCGATTTAAATCATACATGTACATTTGTGAAATAAACAAAAATAAATAAAAAAAATTAATTAAATAACCAACCATTTCGACCTACAAGATTCCATAGTGAAAGAAACCGTCGTCTGGGGAACTAACTTTATCTGACTTAAAACATTTAACGTTTCGTTTCGCATAAACAAATTTTATCCATAAAAACAAGGAAATCAATCGAGGACAAAGTGTAACAGAACCCCTGAAAGGTATACTCAAAAACTATGTTGCAGCAAATTTTGATGTGCATAGCGTTAGGAACATTTAGAAATGTACAAAATGATTGGTTTGGGGATGATTTTGAAATGAGATTTAACGAGTCTGTGGGGCGAGTTTTGAATGGTTTTCAAGAGAGGTAAATCATAATCAATAATTTTGTACAATGGGACGAAATTGATAGAGGATAATCGTTTGTTTAAGTGTAAGATCGATTTATATTTCTTTGAGTGAACGACAAAAGCTTTATTTTCACGAGAGTGAAAATATAACTTTTGTTGTTCACAAAATAAAATATTAATCGATCTTACTCGAAAACCAAACGATTATTCTAATTCTTTATTGCAAAAATGAGACAAAATGTGAAATTTCTAGGACATATTTTCGTAAAGCGCGTCATTTTGCACGTGATTGCTATGCAAAGTTCATTGTGACGTCACTTATTTCGCTCCGCATAGATGACGTCAGTAGGATGAAGTGCACAAAAGCAGGGTATAAGTTTTTGATAATTTCACTGCTTTTTCGGCGAGATTATCAAGTGATAATCTACCGTTATTTCTCGATAAACCACCGAAAAACATTAAATAAGCGATAATTTTTTTACCGTGCCTTTCAAATTCTACGTATTTTTCTGATTGTTGTCTTCAATGTCAAAACAGGTCCTTAAATATAAACACTAGCCAATAGAAATTAAACAATTAATTGATCGATTTGATTTAAATGATCATTTTGAACGAATTCGAAACATTTTTGAACGATTTCGATGCGTTTTCGTTTTGTTTGAGCGAGTGTTTAAAACGATGAATGGAGCGCGAGTTTTAAAGTATTTCAAGGGAGATACAAGAAGATAGATAATTTCACCCAAACTGACGCAATAAGCGATATTTTTCGTACCCCCCTTTCAAAAAAGTACGTATTTTCGGATTCTGTGGCTTAACGGACAAATTAGATGTTAAAAACAAACAAACAAGAAACAAAACAAACAAAAAAACAGCCAATAATATCGTACGATTATATACTCAGTACCATAAGAAAGTGTGCACTTTCACCTTTTGCATTTCTCTTGATTTTTACAAAATTGGAGGAAAATTATGTAATAAATTTGATACCATACTTTAGTCAAGACGTTTTTTAATTAAAAGTCAAATCAGTTTTGGCAAAGTATTGCATGCCGCTTACGCGCAGGCAGATCTTAAATTGTTGAGATGTGACCTACGTACATCTTTTTCTTTGTTAAGGACTTTGTGTTGATGTTGTATTATAGAGTTAAAGAAGCCATTTAAAGCCATTTCCAAACAAAAGTTTTAGTTTTTATGTAGACGTTACGTGTACGTCAACGTTAGAGATTGCTACGTTGTTTAGCCAGAAACTTGTCGTTGAATTGTGCTTTGGCGCTCTAAGACATCTCGATTTACTTATTTACGGCCTTACAAAATGATGACCTCGATTTCTATTGGAACATGAATGCTCAATAAATTCTAATGACGTTCTAAATCTGACAAGGTTCGATTTTGTTCAACGACGTCTATTGGTCGTCAAACCACGCTGCAGGATCATGCATAATTGTATTGAAGATGTGATTTTATGCTTAGGAAAGCCGCGTGGATTCAACGGATTGCATATTTAGACCAATTATTCGTCTAACGCGTGATGCACATGCAAAACATGCAAAATCAAATGTCTCAATATAGCAGAAAAATGTTGCTCATCGCGCAATTTCTGTTTTCAAATATCGTTTGTACATACTCTTAGGGATAGTCATACGACGTTTCATGACCATAGATGGTGTAATTTCAGAGATATTCTTTGGAACTAAGTATATTATCGATTTCAATGAAAATGTGATAGGTTTTAGCACGTTTGTTGTGCTTTTGAATTTTGTGTGTGTGTGTGTGTGTGTTTGGCAGATTTGAGAGAGTTTTTGTAATGAATGAATTGTGCCATAATTGAGTGATTTAGAATTGTTTTGATCGAGAAGAATGTCGATTTTACGATGATACTAATTGAATCAAATGCAACGACGCCAAATCGAGATAGATCGATAACCTAACTTTGAGAATTTGAGTATATAATAGCTTTAACACTGCCATCGAATCGGATTTCATTCCTTCAAAGCCTGACCCTAAAATTGTTATATACCACACCTTTAACAGTCTTGTTTTTCGTTAGTCAGATTGAATTCTGTGAAATATAGAAGTCACCGATTTAGTCAGCGTTGACTTAAAGGTTGTAACTACGTGTAAAATATGATGTATTTACTTTGTTTAGTTGCACCTGACCGCATTCGCAGGATAAATAGCCTTTCCCAAAGAAACATGATGGAAACTTGAATGACATAAATAATACTTGCGAATACTCCCATCCATAGGAAGTACGTCTTTAAAACATAAATAAATGTTATTTTGTTCGACCGAGTGTTGATATAAAACAATTCTAATTATGTAAAAGGAGTTCTGCAGCCAGTAGTCAAATAATGGTGACTAGATTGTCGTAATTTTAAAAACAACTACATGTATTACCAAAGGATGGCAATCAAGGTAATTGAAATTATATTTTCTTGAAAGAAAAATTTGTTCGAGCCCGTACGTGACATTACAAACAATTTCACATGTGCGCAATGAGAGATTTTATTTATTTATTTATTTATTTATTTATTTATTTATTTTTTTTTTTTATTTTTATTTATTTATTTATTTATTTTTATTTATTTATTTATTTATTTTTGTTTTGAGAAAAATATTTTAAAGATTTTTTATACTTTTTTTTTAACTTTAAGTTTCTCTTATAAATATATGTCGAGCCCCCCCCCCCCCCTTTTTTTAAAATCCACTCTATTGTCATCCATGTGCCATTCATAGACATAATTTTTTGTGTAATTCTGATGAGTTGTTTTATAAGATCAACATGATTTCTTTTATTAACTATTCCAAGAAACGATTTTTAAGCGACCATTTCTAAAACGACCAAATTTCGAGTATTTAATTGTAAGCCGTCACCTTCTGTTGTGATGATAGGACGTCACGATAAAATTTTCGTAAAAAAAAAAAGACGAATTTTACTCTTTATTCACTATCTATCTTAATGTTGTTGCTTGTGTGAAGCACTTTATTCTTCTCTTCATTTGGAATTTGATTTTAATTTCTTTTACATCGCACGTTACATAATTGGTTGAAATAATGGACCAACGTATCCAAAATTTTCAACTTTTTAAAACTTGTGACGGATAACCTTCACCGTTTATAAATAACCACATGAAAAGTGGCGGATTTCCGTCACTCTAAATGTGGTTATTAATCCGTCACTCTCACTGTGGTTATTCAATCCGTCACTCTCCGTGTGGTTATTCAATCCATCACTCTCCCTGTGGTTATTCAATCCGTCACTCTCCCTGTGCTTATTCAATCCGTCACTCTCAGTGTCGTTATTTATAGATTTGTCGCATAACATTAACTGTGACGTCACACATTCCTAGTGAAAAAGAGGTATTGTAATGAGTTTCCGTCAAAATTAATACGGACGTTTATCAATCAGATCCCCGAGTGCTTAGTGGTCACTTTTATGTTTTTACTGTCACTCGGGAACCTTCGGCAATTCTACGGGATAGACCTCGGGTATAATGGGAGCGCAGACATGAAAGCCCGTCATATCGCACGTAGGTTTATGACGTCAGAAACATAATTCAGAATGACGTTGCGAAAAACAAAATTAATCAAAGGATAAATCGGGCATATTAGAATTTGATAACAACACGCCGTATATTACTCCTATTTTGTCCTCAAATTATGATATGCTCAAAATATATCTCCAAAGACGATCATTAAGAATGAACATGAAGTATTTTTCTTCAAGCGTATCAAATAACCAAAGTGCCCATAGAAGTCGAATTATCTAATAAGAAATTTACGAAAGACCGGTGGTGACTTCTTATATTCACACTTCACGCTTCAAACTTCAAACATATGACATTGAAATGTGCAGTGTGAACTTTGAAATGCGAAGTGTGAAGTTTGAAATGTGAAATGTGAACTGTGGAGTGTGAAGTTTGAAGTATGAAGTGTGAAGTTTGAAGTGTGAAACGTGAAGCTTGAAGTGTGAACTTTGAAGTGTGAAGTGTGATCTGTGAAGTGTGAACTATGAAGTTTGAAGTTTGAAGTGTGAACTATGAAGTGTCGCCGTTTCAAAATGACGTCACAAAACAAAGATTATGACCTCATTTTCGTGGTAACAATATAGCGTTGATATTCGCTCTGAGCTCATTTGCATAGTTTTTCCACTTGTGTAATAACACTCGTGTAATATCAAAAATATTCAATGGGGTTATTCCACTCCATCGACGTAGGTCATATTATATATTTTGTTATATGGGTGATTGTATTTTTCACTGCGTTTATTGGAGTATATGCAATTGCCAAAGCACAAGGTAAATTACGCCTATGGGGCGTAATGTAAAAGTTGTAAACGTCACCTAAGAATCAGAAGTGCATGCTTGTATTCATTTTTTTTTTCAAAACATCATAATCTATTATAGATCAAATATCAGCGTAGGTTGTGGATCGAGGTTTTTTCGAGTTCCCACAAATCGGGGGATTTTCCCGGAAGGATTTCGCCACGTTATGTGCTTTAAGCCAATCAAAATTCTTTATTTTTTCGATTGCAATTATGAGTTTGTAAGCACACTCTTACAGACGCGTTTATTCAAAATGGTGGAACTTAAACATTATAAGACCCGTCTATATATAACAACATACAACATCGTGAAATTTAGATTGTGAGTAATTTAGGAATGAAATTGAATGGG
The DNA here is from genome assembly GCA_948146395.1 of Fragum whitleyi. Taxonomy (NCBI): domain Eukaryota; kingdom Metazoa; phylum Mollusca; class Bivalvia; order Cardiida; family Cardiidae; genus Fragum; species Fragum whitleyi. The sequence goes on from OX411557.1 coordinate 23,310,747, forward strand.
TGCGATGAGTGAGTTTTGGGTGAAATTATAGGAAGGAAACTTAATATCGCGTATTTCGTTCAATATGCACCCAATTTATCGATATCTATTACCTAACTTTAACAATTTGCATAAAAGTTCTATAAATAGCTTCCTATTTCAGACGTCTATAATTTCTAAAATCTCAGTGAAATCGCGAAATTTTTTTCATACTGTATTTTATAAATGTAGTTGATGATCTTTTAGCGTTTTAGCGAGTTTTGAGCGTTTATGAATGGTTTGAGTGAGTGTTTGATCAATTTCATGATGTTCTTAATTGTAATATACTAACCATATAACCAAATACATGAGTAATATATTTTTAGACCTGTGACAGAGAGTGCTTGTACAGATCTATGGGTTGTTTTCAAGAGACTAATGCACTCGGCCTATTGTATTGATACAATTTGGAAAGTTGTAATCGTAAGCGTACATGGAAATAATTGTGGGTAATTTCTACGCAAGACAGGTGGTGACTTCTTTTATTCACACTTCACGCTTCACACTTCAAACATATTTTCTTTGAAATGTGAACTCTGAAGCGTGAACTGGTGGTGACATTTCTTAAATTCAAACTTCAAACTTCACACTTCAAACATAATATCTTTGAAGTGTGAACAGTCATTAAACTTTGATGAACTTTGAAGTTTGAACTGTGAAGTTTGAACTGTGAAGTGTGAAGTACGAACTTTGAAGTGTGAAGTGTGAAGTTTCGCGAAAAACTGAAACGTTGAATTTCAAGAATTTTGAGGATTTTTCGCTAAAATTCGGGTCATATTATAAATAGAATATAAAATTTGTGCTCATAAAATACCGAATTTATTAAACTCGTCATCTATAAACAGATAAAAACTCGGCGCAGCCTCGTTTTTATTTGTTTATATATGACTCGTTTAATAAATTCGGTATTTCATGACCACTCATTCAATATCCTCTATATACAGGTCATTTTAATTTAAAATTACACCTTATTAAACAAACGCCCTGAACAGAGTGTGCTTTTAAAAAAAAAACATAAAGCCGGGTTATTTGTAAGTTTTCGAGTTTCAAGTACGAAACAAACGCATGTACTCTATGTAGTGAAGGTGCACTATACAAGTTCTAAAATGTACCTACAAATAAAAAAGGCCAGTATTGTTTTTGCTAATCCCCAATAGATACCAAAAATAGCACACTCCATTAGTAAACGCAAATGGAAATAACGCACACTGAGATTGTGACATATTTTATACAGTTAAGAACATCGTGAAATTGACAAGGTGAATGATTTTGGAATGATTTAGGAATGAAATTGAATGAGTGTGTGTACAATTTGAATTATGTCAGTGAAATGGCGATTTTTCCCTAACCAAAAAACTGTCATTCTCAAAAAATGCGTGCACTTTCAGATTCATTAGATAACCCCAAAAAATCTTCATTATGTTGTGAATGAAATGCCATTTTTAAGTGCTTTTTGACTGAAATTTCTTTGCATAGATTTGAAATGATAAATGGTCAAACGTACGGAGAAACAAAGTTATAAATTTATAGGTCGCCATTAGGCAGGCTTCATACGAAAAGCCTTTGTAAACGGCTTTCTTTTCTCGGGACAGACTACAGGTACCTTCTATATCTGACACCGAATTTATTTTACTCACTTCTCTATGTTTAGAGCAAAGTGAGTCTAACACGTAAAATCAACGTACGTCCAGCACGGCGAATACTGTAACAATATCTGTTTTTTCTCCACTCTTACCGCAACTTAAAAAGGCAATTTTAGTCTCTAGTCGGCGTAGAAAGTGTGAAACCAGATTATAGAGGTCAGACTAAGGCAATTTTAGTCTCTAGACGGCGTAGAAAGTGTGAAACCAGATTATAGAGGCCAGACTTGCTACTTCAAGACACTTTCGACGTAAGGCTCTTCAATTGGCGTCACCATTGCAAATCTTTGATCAAGAATCGGTAATTCAGTTTATAACATGACCTACGTCGCGGGAGTGAAATAACCCCGATGAATATGTTTGACATTACACGAGTGTTATTACACTAGTGGAATAACTGACTATGCAAATAAGGCCAGAGCGAATAGCAACGCTATTTCGTAACCGCGAAAATGACGTCATAATGTACATATATTTGTGACGTCAGTTTTAAACGGCGTTATAAGTTTCGCGGAAAATTGAAATCTAGAATTTATAAAATTTTAACGATTTTTTCGCATAAATTCGGGTCATATTATAAATAGAATATAAAATTTGTGCTCATAAAATACAGAATTTATCAAACTCGTCATCTAAAACAGATAAAACTCGGCGTAGCCTCGTTTTTATCTGTTTATAGATAACTCGTTTAATAAATTCGGTATTCAATGACCACTCATTCAATATCCTCCATTTCATTCAGTGAAAAGATGCCTGAACTTCACCGTCCTATATTCACCTTATATGTGTATAGATATTTTAAATAGTTAAAATATGTTTTCTATGTCAAAGAATTTATTTTGAAGAGTATATTTCTCATTGCGTGCTTTAGAGAAAGGGGCCCAAATGTATTTAGAAATGAGTCCTTTATCTCTGAAATATGTATCATTGACATTTGATAAGCATGATGCTGTGAAATGTTTGTTCAGCAATTCACTACACGCGAAATTTTCTTCCTAAAAATCTAGCTAGTCAATTTATGCCCTACTATTAACAGCCATGCTGAATTCACATCGAAATAAGAGATAGTTTTTCGGTGGTTTTAAAGAAATACAGTTAATAACATCATGAAATTGAAATTCACCTCAATCAAAATCATCCCAAATCGCGATCCGATCATTTATTCCAAACATTCACTCAAACCATACGAAAACGACCAAACCCATTGAAAAATATAGAATCAACAGCGTCATTCAAAATAACCTTTGATAGGGAAAAATCGATATTTCACTGACATAATTCAAACTGTAAGCGTCTTGTAGGTTCTTTAAGAAATAGAAAGTTATCTACAGAATTTGTTTGCATATTGTATTAAAGGAAGGAAATCAATATAGCTAGTTTTGTTCATCCTGAACAAAATTTGCGATAGTGGATTACCTCCCATTAAATTCACTCAAAATTCGCTCCTCACATTCATTCAATTTCGTTCCTAAATCATTCCAAAATCATTCACCCTGTCAATTTTACGATGCTGTTAGATGATGTCACAATTTTAACACGACTACAAATAATCTGACGTTTTCATTTCATTTCAACTTTTGACAGCAATGTTGAATTTACGTCGGAAAAGAAAGAAGATGAAAATGATTTCTGTAGAAATAAGTAATTCATCTGCGATAAAATGGTCACTTGGCAGGCACAAATCTGTCAAAACGTTATTTTGTAGTCGGTATTTTCACAGCATGAGACAACTTCAGTGTCAATATTTTTCCTGATTCCTAGGAAATCTGACAGTCCATTTTTGTCGTTCTTTAAACCTAAAGGGAATGGTTGGTCACGTTTTGCGAATGGACTTTTTACAATAACTATGCACTCAGCACAACATACAGTTAACAACATCGTGAAACGAAACATTTCCATCCTTAAACAATGGCGGTCTATTGTTCTCTTGTTCGTAATACCAATGCTGCGTTTACGACGGTCATTATTAGAAATAGGTGTTCAATAAGACTGGAAAAATAAATTGTTTATTCCTGATAACATGGTCATTTCCTAGACATAAATCTGCCAAAACACCCTTTTGTATTCGGTCTTCTCACTATATGAGACTTCTTGATTGCCAATAGTTTACAGTTAACAATATCGTGAAAATGGTTTTGGAATGATTGAGGAGTGAAATTGAATGAGTGTCTTCAGCGCGTTTTGGGTGGATTTAATGGGAGATAATCCAATGTCGCAAATTTTGTCCAGGATGAACAAAATTAGCGAAATTGATTACCTCCTTTTAATGAAATATGCATACAAGTTCTTTAGATAGCTTTAGAGAACAAAAATTTCGATGTTGGATATACTCTCTTGAATTTCACTGATTGATCGCTCCACACTCATTCAATTGCATTTCAAAAGCATTCCAAATAATTTCTCTTGTCAATTTTACGATGTTCTAAACTGTATCCTTAACAACCCTGCGCCTTTCGGCGTTGGTGTACAAACTTGTTGCCCAACTCCTTTACCTTTGACATGCAAATATGACTAAGAAATTAACCCCATTTGTCAGAAAAACACGTGACCAAGGACACAGAGCAAAGAAATGGAAAATCTGCAGTTATGATGATAACGTCATTCGTCCACGATATTATTTGAAAAAAATGTCGGAAACGAATGGATGTAAAAAGAGACATCTAAGTATAAATAAGTTTAAAATATGACAGACGTCGTGGGATTGAAATAACCCCATTGAATATTATTGATATTACACGGTTTTTCTACAGCTAAGAACGGTCATTAGGGTTTTATTTTTGAACATGACGTCATAATGAATTTGCTGACATCATTTGGAAAACGGCGTTACATTATCGCGGAATACTCTTAATCGATAGACATTTTAAATTTATTCGTTTTATCACAAAATTAATGGCCCTGTCTTTCCTCAACGTTTTAGCCAGCGTGTACCCAAAGCGTTTGAGAAAACGACTTATTTTAAAACGTCGGCATACGCTGGCCTACATTTTCTTTCTGCCAATTCACGACGCGCTTGAAGCCTGTTCATATCGAGTTTGAACGTGCGAGTAACGCGTGAGTAACGTGTCCAGAACGTGTTGATAGCGTATGTCAGCGTATATTAACGTTCTTGAGCGTGTGTCCAACGTTCTCGTACATGTAGCGTCCTCGGAACGTGCTTATCGTGTTTGTATCGCGTTGCTGGCATGTTATAACGTTTTCTCAGCGAGTTTATGATGACAATATAAATTCTGCAAGAAATTACCACTTCAAATTCATTCTTTTAATTTATTAACAGGCCACCGGCCACTACACTTATTCAAATTCACAGTATATTGGTTTATGTAAAACACTCCTTACTTCCTCAATATGCTCTACCATATAGGCTTTACTTAAAAATTTTACCAACCTTTGATTCCCGTCTACAACCTCTCTCAATCTTGAATAGCTAGTCTAACATTTAGGGGGGAAAAGGTGTACCAAATATCAAACTTGTAGTATAATGGAGACAAATATTCTGAACAGAACAGAATAGAGTAAAACACGTCTTGTATTATGTCCACTAAGTACCACGATGTACTTGTCGTTTTGGTATAATACACACGTTCCCTGTACGCTGGAAACGCGCTAGAAGCACGTTAAACTTTGGGCGAACGTGTTTCTAGCGTGTCCGTAGCGTATTTGAACGAGCTCCTAGCGTGTCTCTAGCGTGCTGAGCGTGTTCGGAACGTGTGCGGAGCGTGTTTCAACACGTTCGGCACACGCTGAGAAATTGTGTGCATGCACAAAATTTTATGAGATACTCAGCGTATCGCAACGTGCTACAGCGTGCCGATAGCGTGTGCGGAACGTGTCCATAGCGTACCCGACGTGTTTGCAGCGTGTTATTAAAAATCCAACACGTTCTGCACACGCTGGCTAAAACGTTAAGGTGTGACAGCCCGATTAAGGTTTGGCAGCCCTATAAGGGGCATATTATAAATAGTAAATCAAATTCGTGGTCATTAAATACATGTACCAAAGTTATTAAACTGGTCATCTAAAACAGATAAAAACTCGACTCAGCCTCATTTCTATCTGTATATAGATGATTCGTTTAACAAATTCGTTATCGAATGACCACCCATTCAAATATCCTCAATTCATTAGAAGGGAAATCAAATTTTTATTGATAGCAGCGAATCAGTCATTTATTAGAAAGAAATCGATATTTGACAATGCCGTTTGTTGGCTATCTTAAAATACGATATTCTCTAACAAATTATCAAGTACGTAGAAAATCTAGGTTCAAAATATTTCCCTTAGATACATAAAGACATTTTTCTTAAAATCAAGTGCACCTTAAAAAAATCCATTTTACCCAATTGCAATAAGTAGAAAAGGCCACGTGAGTCGGCACACGCTTGTATTTTCTCTGTTAATGTATCTTTTGGGATGTAACCGCAGCACGGTACCGGAAGTTGAACTTCCATTTAGAAGTGTATCCTTACATTAATGTTTCTGAGAACAAAGACAGGATTGCACTATCTTGCATTATATTCGTGCGTGAAATAAGGGATCAATTACATCTATAATCGAAGCGAACATTAAAGAATGTGATTATGATTGGAATTGATTAATTCATATGGCCAAACTAAATGTTTATCAAGGTCATACATCTATTTTCGAAACAATGCAAATTTGATATTCCTGCTTTGGAGCGTATTTGTTTATCTATGTATCGATTTTTTATAGTTTCTTTACTTGCATAGGCTTATCGTAGTGCTCTATATATTACTCTCGTTCAAATTGCTTTTTATCGTTACGTTGTAGAGGGAATAATATCCAGAAATTGACACCCACCTTACTTAAGGTAACTGCGGACACATAGAGGGCCGTTTTAGGTCCAAATTTTAAATTGTCTGCAAATCATGCCGAATGCGATAAAACTGAACTTTGACGCACCCGCTTTCAAACTTCGGTCATAAAAAGGAATTTCATAACGTACAGTTGACGTCATCACGTCATTAAGGGGCCGACCCCTTTTTCGGGGACCAAAATCAGTAACTGTCCATTTTTCCGGAAATAATAAACCGATTTCCATCCCGAAAACGCCATTTGCTTTGTTTAAAGACGCATGGTGTTATGTTTTATTGATATGAAGATATAAGTGTAAGAAATACAATTAAGTGTAAAGTTTAAAATGTCAATGCCTTCTGCGTTGCCGTTTTCGAGTACAGTCACTGGAAATATTTCCTTTTTTCTCGAAAATTTGTTCGGTGACCTATGCTGAAATTTATATATGTTACTGCCAAACCATTCCGCTGAAGAAATTTGAAATAAAAACCATGTGTCTTCGGGTTAGATTTTTTGTAAAATTCGATTCCGCGAAGATATCGCAAATCAAAGGATGTTTCAACGTCGCGTCAAAGTTCACTAAAAGCTGTCTTTTAAAATGGATAAAACTTAAAGGAATTTTTGTATTTCTTAAAATCACATTCAGATTTAATACTTCCGAAGCCTATGTTTTACAATAAACCTTAATTTCAAATATGTTAGAATACTTTTTTGTAGGGAGATTGGTTCCAAATAAGTATAGTACCGATGGTTTTGTTGTGACGTCGAATTCGACGAAAAATGTTGCAACAACTTCACAAAATCGAATTTAATACAAAATCTAACCCGAAAACATATCACTTTTATTTAATTAATGCAAAGCATATTCTTTTCGCAACAAAATAACAAAAAATCAGCATAGGTCACCGGTCGAAATTTTGAGAAATTTCTACTTATTTACAAAAGATTGAAAGAAAAAAGGAACGTCACATCTTAAAATTCGAGCAATAGTTAGCGTTTCGGGCTTATTTTTCTTTTTGAATGTGCACAGAAATTAAACGATTAGCTCGGGCGTTCTTCGACTTTCAAAATCAAACTTTTTTCGTGAAAATCGGCCAATTAATTCAGAAAATATTTGCAAATAATGATTTTGGCGGGTCGAAAAGGGGTTGACCCCTTAATGACGTCACGACGTCAAATGAACAAGCTTCAGCCCCTTTTCACTGCGTGTTCGCTTATTCCCGCACTTCAAATATAAATCTCAGAAATTATTGTGAGATTTTAAGTAAGTCGAAAATTAGACCATGTTATCTGTCCGCAGTTACCTTAAATGCATCCGGAATCGTTCGTTTTTCTTTTCATTAATGGGATTCCACATACTTATTCTAGCAGTTCAAAATTGCTACGAAACCGCCAAACAACCGTCGCTGCCAATCAGGAATCCTCGGCGATTCTACTGAATAGACCTCGGAAATAATAGGGGTGCAGCCATGAAAGGGTGTCATTTCGCACGTGGGTTTATATGACGTCATAAAAATCAACATTCCCGCTAAGGATGGCGTTGCATAAAACAAAATCAACGTAAAAATCAAAGGGTCTATATTACGATATTATAATAAAACGCAGTGTTTTTACGTTTAGTCATCAAATTATAACTTGTTCTTAATATCTCCACGGACGCTCATGAAAAAATAACAAAATGTGATTTTCTTCAAACGTATTTTAAAATAACCAAAAATACTACCAGAAGCCGAATTACCTAAAATATAGTGTGGTGTCCGTGGTCTAGAGGTTGGGCGTCGGTCTCTTGATCCAAAGGTCCTGAGTTCTTTTTCTTCGACATAAGTAAATATTGCAGCCTCTTATTATTAAAAAAGCCGTAATGTTCAATTTGATTTAAGGTGGCAATGGACACCGGCCTTCTGACTCGATAAACCGGAAGTGGGTTTCCTTTATTTTACGGCTTTTTTAGCGCGTTGTTTAAAAAGACCGGGTTTCGTAAGATTCTGCTTATTGAAATAACGTAGAATAATGATAAAAAATCATAACTTATCTTCTTTTCAACATTTGATATTAATTGAATGACTGGATCATTTAATTTAACAATAAAAATGCGTTAAAAGCGTCACTCAATCAGTAGGGGTCACTGTTAGATAACAAAAACTTCCTTATCTGCATGGAAAGGTATGCTGACTTTTTCCAAATAAAGAAAAAAAAAATATCGATTTTAAATATATCGGAATATAAGAAAAATTCATTGGGTAATTTCTTTAAAAAAAAACAGTTTTTCGAGGCTTTTTTACCCCGTAAAATTACAAAAATTAGTGCATTTTTAACTTTTGAAGGCAAATTGTGCAAATGCAATTGATCAAAGAGAAATTTGCTTGACAATAGCCATTTTGTACTTGTACAAGGTCTATCAAAATGTTTGTGTTTTATAGCTATTAGCCAGTACTGAGTATATTGGACCTAAAACGAATTTAAACGTTTTACTGAAAAATGGCCAATGCCATCTAAGGGCAGATAACTCTAGCATGAAAACGAGCAAGGAAAGGCACCTTCAAATTTTGATATAGTGACTACACAATGTTGATCTACAACATATGTGACCAAGAAAAAATTTATTGGGCGGAAAAAAATGACGCCATGTGTCCATTGCTACCTTAAGAAATAATTGTATGTCACTTAATTAAAAGGTTTTCGTTGCAATCAAGTATAAACCTTAGGCCACCAGATGTAAAAGAAAATGATTTTTTTGAGACAAAGATAAGATAAAACAAATATTAATTTCAGCTGTTGAAGCAACAGAAAATCAACACTTAGAGATGCTTGCATTTTAATGAAAGATCGCAATGTATATCATTTTATTGGTCTTTTTCAAGGACGGGTAATTTAAATCAATTAGTTTTTATGGTGCATTTGATATTCAGTATTTGTTGCAAGAAGAAAATTTCCGATTAACTATCTCGTTTTTGATTATGTGACATTAAGGAAACTAAATATGCGTCATGCAGAGTAACAAAATATTAATAATGAATTGAATTCCTGTCGGAACGAGTTTCTTAAATAATTAATTGCATTATCTGCATTAATTTCACTTGCAACGTATTAAATAACATTTGAAATTTACTGTTTGTTTAGGAAAAGGTTTAAATAAATTTACAGGCTTTAGCATTTGTCCCATTTTTGATTAGTGATGTACATCTTATCGCATTATTTCTGATTTATATCAATCATCATGCACTTTCAATAACATTTTCTGTCGAACTAACCATTGATCTTCAACGCAACCTGTATTTTAAGTCAAAATCGCTTAAGAAGTTGAAATGGACAGCTCTTCTAAATTTTTACGTAAGGAAATATATTGTAAATGCATAAGTTTGAGTGACTGATCAAATGTCAGTTTTGTCCGTTTTGTCTAAATACACACACTTGATTGACAAAACTGACCTTTCATCACTCATTTAAACTTGTGCATCCATAATTAAAGTCACCAATAGTTAACATTGTGTAATAGCAGTGTTCAATATTATTCACTCCGGGCACCTATTTGGAACACTGCTTTGTAGCAACTGGTTCTTTTTTAGCACGATGAACTTTACAATGACTCTTTATCCAACTTGTTAGGCTATGCAGTGCATAGCTCTTTCGCTCGTTTTAACAAAATGCATTTTATTTGTTAACAACGTATGATTATGTGATCATAATTACTGCTGAGTTTCCTTTAATTTTTAAGCAAATGTTTCAGAACAATAACCTCAAACCCCTATGCCATTTTTGCTAATTACATGTCGCATTTATTAACATATGAAATAATAAAATGGGTATTATACGGTTTGTATAATCAGTGCTCCACATACCAGCGTACTGCGATTTTTATATCATTGACATCGATGCATACATTTGAGTGTTGCTTTCGCATAGCTTAAAATTTGTAAGCACCTAAGAGTTATGTAAGCCCTGATTCGGTAGAATTTATCGGTCTTAATGACGTTAAGTTAATCATAAAGCAGCTCGCCAAAAAGTGCTCAGTCTATCAATGCAGTGCACCGGGTTATCATTTAAGATTTTCATCCTAATCAAAGATACATATTACAAAGTGGGCATTGGAATTATTTTCTTGAAAAAAAATGCCGTTGTCGTCTTGGCTCGCCAACTACAGTGAGGCTTTTCATATCAAATTTTTGGAAAAGAATTCACCGTGGTTTATCAAAGGTTTATCTTGCTGCTCGAATATGAAACGAAAACTATAAGTAAATTTGAAATTTAAACCTCATCTAAAAAAGCTTTCCGGTGGTTATCATAGCGAAATAATAGTATGTATTTCTACAATAACAATTTTTTTGTAATTTTTCTTCTGAAATGGATTTGTGACTGTAATCATATATGCCATCTTTTATACAATTTCGTAGTTGAAACTGTTCGACATAATCAACGTTACTCTTCAACTGGTATTGTATAATATATTTTGGCATAGATCTGTATTTGTCAATAAAGTTGGTAATTGGTATGATTTTCATTCTATTTTCAGTGCAAAATTATGATCCAAGCGTTCTTGGAGCACATCAATAAAAGCCAGAATATATCAACGTACGCAGAAACCGACGACAAATTTCGTTCAAGATTGAATTATTGGGAAGATTATATAGTTGGAATATACCTCAGTACTGTGTGTAAGTACGTTTGTTACACCATTAAAAAAATGTTGTACGTTTACATCGTTATCTGGTAAAAATTGGAAAATGGCATAAGCCATCATCTCTAAAAGATGGTATCAAATCGTGGTGTTTTTTTTTTTTCGTTTTTTTTTCCTCTTTTTATTGTGGATCTATATAGTTTTACCACACACTTGACAAAAAGAGGTTAACGCTTTCGAAATACTTCTATACAGGATATAATCTTTGATTTTTCTCTACTAAATTGGTCGAAGACACGGGTGAGCAATACAAGACAAAAGTATTTATATAAGATTGATACCTGAGCATTTAAAAATAGTTTTTCTGGGCATTGAATGAAACTGCTGGAAATTACAAATTATATCCAAGTGGGTTTGTATACGGTGAATGGCGTAGATATTTAATGCGAAGGTTATAGCGCCCTAGAAGACGAGCTTCAATTTTGTTTAAGTGCAAACACAATATAAATGATATCGGGACATAAACATTTACAGGTTTTGACATTTGGGTTTGCTAAAGAAAAGATGATTTTTACCGAGACAAGAATTGAATTGTTATGAAGCAAGATTTGTTGAACTTCAATAACTTCTTTTAGAAGTTAAAATAAGCTTGTCTCAAACAAAATCGAGTAACAAATGAGCCTTTGCATGACATTTCTGACAATTTAAAAAATCATGATGTCCATAAAGTGAGCGGCCTAGACAGATCCGCAGTGCCAAAAGGAAGATTATTAGTCAGTCACAAGACACTTCTAGAACTGATCTATCTGCAAAATGCAAAAAGAAGTCTCTGGTCAGACTGTGCAGATGTTTTCAAATTGTTGAAATGTCATGCACAGGCTCAAATTCCTTTTGTCTCATTTACAGTAGTTTTGTACAACCAATTATTTGAACGCCAACATTATTAAAATTCCACGAAAATGAGCTTTATGACGTATTAATGATATCATCTAGAACGCGATCCTACACAAGGAGAAGGCAGGTATATCTCAAATGACCGTAAGCAATAGAAGAGAAGGAGATATCAGTTAGTTGCATCGTGAAATGGAAATTTACCTCAAAACCATTCTTAATAGCTCATTCAGCGCCCCATTCATTCATTACAAACACTCACTCACACCAATTAAAACGCACAAACCCATTGAAAAATAACTATGACGTCATTCAAATTAATTTTGATCAAGATAAATCGCAATTTTCTAAAACAAAATTCAAATTATAAGCGTCTAATAGGTTCTTGAAGACATAGGAAGCTAAATATAGATCTTTTATGCATATTTTATCGAAGGGCGGTAATAAATATCGCTATTTTTGTTCATCCTGAACAAAACTTGCGACATTGGATTACCAACATTTAAATTCACTCAAGCCTTGCTCAACACACTCAGTCCATTTTATTCCTGAATCATTCCAAAATCATTCACCTTGTCAATTTCACGATGTTGTTAACTGTACAATAGACAGACATTTCTGTCTAAAAATCTGAGCTTTTAAAGTATATATAAACTGATCAATTTATTTCAGGTATACTAGCAGTGGCCTTAAATACAATGGTTATCTACACATGCATCAAACATTGGAATTCCTTAGTGATGTCGGATTACTACATTCTAAATTTAGCATGCAGTGACGTCATCCTTCCGCTCAGTGGATTTCCTTTGGCGATTTCTTCGTCGTTTGGTCATCGATGGATTCACGGTGAAGACGGTGAGAACATCATGACCCTAACAAATTTATCTTTTATTGGTGCTATTCATTAAGGTTTAGGCTGACGATGTGTTTATATATAAATTTAAAAAGATGGATCAATATCCCGATTTTCCAAGTATCATTAACTTAAGCTGAAAGTGCACTATAAGAGTGTCTTTTCATAATAAACTCTAAGATTTACCAAGCCATGTACAGCTATTCGTATGGAATTCACAAATACGTTTCTAATTCATTGCATAGATTAGTTTCGCGTGACAGACTATCCGTTTAGCCGTAATTACATCTGATATATATAAAATCGAAATATTGAAATGTAACCCTCTTCAAGTCTTACCATCGAACTTTAGCAATGCACTTTAGAAAATTTACTAGCTCTTGAAAATACTTCACAATATATGATCTTTGAAATTTCTCTTCTAACAACCAGGTGAGCGATGTAAGACCAATATCTTTGTTTCAGATATGTACTATAAAATTTAATAATATTCGCTGAGTACTAAGTGTAGTATTAGTAAATATTTATTAACTTAAAGATAATTTAAGTTACTGCGTTAATCGCTAAATGTTCGGAACATTTTAAGCTCCAAAGCAAAGACGCAACTGAAAACACATAAGAATAATAAAATGCAATGAAGAAAGTCATCGAGGCGGTTTTAATTCCGAATGCTAATCATGTAAATCTAAATTAACTACTTACAAGTAACTTTAAACGAAAAGCCTACTTGAGTTACATTAATTCGTTGATTGTTAAGAATATGATAAATATTTTTGCCAAAATAATGACGACATATTCTGCAAAATACGACATTCATACCTTTTTTGAGGAAGTTTTATGCTTTCTGTGTACCAAGTTTATTCTTGCAAAACGTTTAAAGAACAGTTAGAGTGTTTTATCTTTTTAAAGTACTAAGTATTTGTATTGTTCGTACCTTCGTCGTTAATCCTCTTAATTTAGACTCTTCGTATGACGGATGCTTTGTTTTGATGATATAATAGTCTAGTACTGCCGGAGGTGGTCGTATTCTGATATCAAATCCTCCGTCGGCCTCTCTGCCAGTTTATCTGTGTCTGCGTCAATTCGTATTTGTTGGGTTTTCTTTTAAAAAAAAACACACATTCCTCCTTATGGACGGATTTACATGAAACTTTACAGAATGAATTTATGTTGTTGCGTATATTGTGGCTCTGGTACATTTGTTATACATGTATATATTTACCTGAATACCTTTTCGTTTCAGGTTGTACAGCCTATGGTCTGATGGGATTCTTCTTCGGACTAGTCAGCATTACTACATTAACAACGATGGCAGTAACAAGATATGTCAACATATGTCACCCCCATATAGGTAAGAGTTAAAAAATCATTTATAAAAACGTTAGTTATATGTAAAAAAATTCGGTGGGTGATCAAATGTCATTTTTTTTCTTTAGGTGTATGAACAATATTGATCTTTAATCTCTCAAATTAACTTTTAAATCTATAGAAGATTTCACCGAAATCAAAATTTGCGACCTCTAGATCTTGAGCTGATTAAATCTTAAAGCGCTGTTCTTGAGACATGTTTCTCCCTTCTTTTTTGGAGAGGTATTTAAGTTTTTTTCTAAATTTAAGAAGTTTTAAATATATTTACGTTTCGGAGGAGTCTTTTTCGGCTGTGGGTAACATCACTTGACAAGTAATTGTTAATATCGCCAATGAAAAAAATGTAAATCATATCAATAACTTTATCGTAAAGCACCACAAAAATATGCACCAAGACGCAAATGTAAGAATTTTTTCCGCATATCAACACTAATGATAAATATTAGAAGTAATTCGAACCAAAATTACACAGAGAAGTGTTGTAATGGTAATAAGTTACCAATGAATTATTGATGTAAAGTTACCAACTTTTCTTATAATTGTCATGTTTTTAACACAGGATCAAATAATTGTTAGACATACTTTCCTTAACGTGGCTAATGACACAGCGTGCCCTCGTTTGTTTCAGATGACGAAAAGCATGAACAATGACGAGAGTTGTTTCCCAACTTCCTTTAACAAATATAAATAATGAATCCATTTGTTCACGGTCGTTTTTATGGTTTATTAATAAATTTTCATGCTACGAATTCACCGACTGTACACATTTCACAATTCCTTTTCTTTTTTTCAGATATCACAAATGGACGCCTAACTCGTAGTTTCATCCTATTTTCATACGTTTACGCATTGGTATGGTCTCTTATACCGTTGAGTGGTTGGGGATCGTATACGGTAGAAGCGTATGGGACGTCGTGTACATTACAGTGGAACGAAAATAGGTCTTTCATTACGCTCATGTCAATATTTTGTATCATCACCCCATCTTTTATCATGACCGGTGCTTATGGCCTAATTCTCATCAAATGTCGACGGAGCAACAGAAATCTTACAAACTGGAATAGACAAAACAAGATTTCCAGAAAAGAAACATATTTAATAAAGGTAAGAACATTTCATCTCCTATAGGGATGGAGAAAATAGTGTTTAGCTCACCTAAAGTACGATACGCGAACCTTTTGTCGGCCGTAAAGTCGTCATCTCAGCAACCAATGGACTGATTTCAACCAATTCGGCCGAATTGTTTATTGGGCGACCCTCCTCCGAATTTTTCGGTAAAATTTTGCTGTACCCAAAAATATGGGCGTGGCAGGACAAAGCTTATTTTTAACCCGAAATGTTTAACCATCTTCTCCCAACTAACCTATGGGCCAATTTTAATCGGACTTATCAGAAAAGTTCCTTGTGTGACCCCTCTTCGAACTTGTTTCTTGAAATTTTGATAGACCTCCAAAATGGGCGTACATGTAGCGGGATAGGACATATTCTCACCCTGAAATCTTTAATGTCTTTCCATCAATAACCAATAAACGGATTTGGCAAAAATGTTTGTTTAGTGACACATCTCACAAAAATATATGTTTCTTTGGTGACAATTCTGAAAGGTTAATCGCGAAGTTTTGATTGACTCACAGGTGTGAGCGTGTAAGGTGAAGGCTGGATCTGACTTTGAAATATGTTAAATTATAAATGTCTTCCGCTCTTAAACTAGTAGTTCACTTTTATTCAAACGCGGCATAACTGTTTCCTGGTGACCCTTCATAAAAGTATTTTCGGGAAAATTTCTATTGTCTATTTATTTGAATATTGCGGGAATGGTACTTTTCTCACGATGGAATCAGTGAACAACATCTCCGAATAACGTTTCAATTACCATTCTTTTTGTTACTTTTTCCAAATTTCTTCAAAAGTCTGTAGGTACCATAGATTTGGGCGTTGTTAACCGGGCCTATATTCACTTTGAATTTTTGCAATAACATCTCCCCAACCAAATGCAAATATGAATGATTGTTTTGTCAAAATGAAAAGTATAGGTGACATCCACTGGCAAATAGAATTCTGGAGAGCGGTTGAGGGGCATTCTTTTCCTTTTGAACTCATTTCATGATGGTTTTAAACTTCAAACCTAATCACACTTATGTGCGAAGCCGCGAAGTGTTAATCAGAGCACTCTGTCTTTAAGTCCGTTCCTACTCTCCAACAATTAACAACATCTTGAAATTGACATTATATATGATTTTTTGAATGATCTAGGAATGATATTGAATGAATGTAAGGTACGAGCCTTGAATGTAATTAAGTAGAGATAATAATATATTGAAAATTTCGTCCAATTGGACGAAAATATCGATAATTTATTTACAGCCACCCTTTAAAAAAACAAGGTATTTTCCTCGAAGTCAATCCCTTGGAGCTAATCAGAAACTTTTAAACCCACATTCGATTATAAAACTGTGCTCTGATTTGATCGATTTCAATTGAAATATTGATTGCAATGAACGATTTTGAGCAGTTTTGAGTCTTGAGTGGTTTGAGTGAGTATTGGGAAAGAATGAATTAAAAGCTGAGTGAGCGATTTAGAATGGTTTTGATTAAGGTGAATTAAAATTTAACAGTATTCCACCTGTATCTTTGTTACAGTTAAGAACATAGTGAAATTGACAAGGTGAATGGTTTTGGAATGATTTTGGAATGAAATTGAATGAGTGTGTGGAGCTAGATTTGAGCGAATTTTAATGGGAGAAAATTAGCGATATTGATTACCTTCATTTAATAAAATACGCATTCAAGTTCTATAGATAGCTTCCTATATCTTCAAGAACCTATGAGACGCTAACGATTTGAATTATGTCAGTAAAATCGGGACTTTTCGCTATTAAAATTTATTTTGAGTGACGTTTTTGATTCAATATTTTCAATGGGTTTGAGCGTTTTTGAATGGTTTGAGTGAGTGTTTGGAATGAATGAATGGTGCGCTGAAAGTACGATTTAAAATGATTTTGATTGAGATGAATGTCAATTTCACGATGTAACTTACTGTATTCATCTCTTCTTTTGTCGGAAACAGCAACGGTTCTGTCAGCATCCAAAAGTCATCCAAGTGCGTACCTCATTACACAAATACGGGGCAGCTTTTGGATCATGACCTCTCGCGAAATGATTTCAATCGCTTACAGTTAAAAATCGTGAAATTGACGTTCATTCCGATAAGAATCATTCCAAATCACTCACTCAGCTCTCCAAACATTCATCAAAAACACTCACTTTAATCGACCAAAAACGCTCCAAAATCATATGAAAAAATATTTTGAAATCGTTTACTAGGATTGATAAGTATTTCAAATCGATCAAGTTATTTTTACGATTTTATTGGATGGTGTGGGTTTTAAGTGTCTGGTTGGTCCGCAAAGACGCACAATTAGAAAAGTACGCACATTGCATTTACGGGAGGAAATTAAAATCTCTAATTTTGTACATGATGAATAATTTAGCGATATTGGATTACCTTCCTTTAATTTCATTCAAAACACGCTCTTCCCACTTATAAGATTTCATTCTAATATCATTTCAAAATCATTCATCTTGTAAATTTCATATTTTAAACTGTAAGTGCATACAATTTGCATGCATTTGTTCGACTTAAGGTAGTGGAACCGTTATTGTTCCGCAATATTTCGGAACTCATGAGCTTTTACAATGTTTACCAAAGTTTCCCAAAAAAACCATTAGGAAATCTCGGTCAACACTGTTAAAGCTTATTACTTTCGGAATGTTGCGGAAATAGTACGGGTCCACTACCTTTAACATCCTGGTCGATGGTTTAACCTGCAATCTTGCATTTGACCGATTTCAAAAGTTTACATTATAAAACTTTAATCATATAAAAGAGTTGCAAGTGAGGAACACACAGAAGACTGTTATATACTTTAAAACCGATTCAGAGTTCTTTTTAGTCCCCTACCGGCGAAAGCCGAAGGGGACTATAGGTTTGCGCTCCGTCCGTCTGTCCGTCTGTCCGTCCGTCTGTCAGTCCGGATTTCAGTTTTTCGGGACTTTTTTTCTTAACCCTTGGAGATATTGAGCTGATTTTTTGGTATGTGAGTTCGCATCAATGAGTTACAGAACGAGATCGAGTTTGGTTCCGTTCCATTGATTTTTGTGGAAGATGCGGATGCTTGACTTAGAAATTACCAGGAAATTTCAGTTTTCCGGACTTTTTTTGTTTACCCTTGGAGATACAAAAATGTATTGAGCTGATTTTTGGTATGTGAGTCCGCATCAATGAGTTACAGAACGAGTTCGAGTTTGGTTCCGGTCCATTGATTTTTGTGGAAGATACGGATGCTGGACTTAGAAAATTACCAGGAAATTTCAGTGTTCCGGACTTTTTTTTTCTTAACCCTTGGAGATTTTGAGCTCATTTTTGGTATGTGAGACCGCATCAATGAGTAACAGATCTAGTTCCAAATTTGGTTCCGGTCCATTGATTTTTGTGGAAGATACGAATGTTTGACTTAGAAAATTACCAGGAAATTTCCGGATTTTTTTTTTTTTCTTTATTCTCAGAGAAATTGAGCTGATACATAAAATCTGAAACAACTAACATATTGGACAGGTAGTTATACCACCAAAAAAAGATACTGCTCTAGGGACATATATAAATCCGGTAGGGGACTTGGTATTGCCATGCAAAACTTCAGTATGTTTGTTTAATCTGCGTTCAAGCATGGCTGAGAATTATCTTTCTTCACCACCAGAAAATTTCTGTTTTGTCATGAATTAAAAATAGGAAAAAGAATATGCAATTGTATACATTATGTGACTTTGCCAAGATAAGAAAACTGTACTTAATATACAATTTTTAAAAGCGTTTAGTCTACGGAAAATCTAAAGGGAAAAGAGGTCAATTTTTGCAATTTGGGGGATTTAATATCATTAGCTTTTCGTCTAGGGTACTCAAATCTTGATTACATTATATTGATGAAACCCAGTAAAGATCACAGTAATCAAAACAGATCTTTATATGAACTTGTACTCAAATGACATGCAAGATTGGCAGTTGAATATAGTTAGAAACATAGTGAAATTGACAAGTTGAGCTATTGTGTAGTGAACATAGAATGATATTAAATGAGCGTGTGGAGCTAGTTTTGAATAAAATTTAAGGGATGTAATCCAATATCGCTAATCCTAATTTAGCGGAATCAGCTACAATTAAACTCCCTTTAAAAAATTTACACATTTTCCAATTTGTGTGACTTCAAGTACCAATCATTTGATCGCTTCGATTTATTTCGAATTCTTTTTAAACGATTTCGGAGCGTTTTGGAGTGAGAGTTTGGAATGAATGTATTGGGAGCTGAGTGAATGATTTAGTATGGTTTTGATCTAGGTGAATGCATATTTCACGATGTTACTAACTGTACGACTAACGGTTTTCGAGAGATATTGTCTTCGTTTTTAGGACACAAACCGTCCATTAATAGGAAATCTTAAGACGATTGATCCCGCCTCATTCGTCCCAATCATACGAATTTAATGAAAATAAACAAGAGCTCCGACCAGACTACGTGATCCAACCGGCGAAACGAAATAATCTTATAACTCCGAAATGTAACGAACTATTCAGACTTTGCAGACTGTCCATGCTCACTATGATCTATATTTATCTTATAACTATACAAATATCCCTGTGATACAAATATCCATGTGATAACATCCCATATGAAATCTTTTATGAAATCACATGGAAAATTTTAGAACAATGACAGAATGCGGTTATTTATAGTTACTTGCATTTCTGTTAGAAACATCTACAAAAACAAGGCAAATAGAGGTTAGAAGAAAAATATAATACATACTTAGTATAGTGTAGAGCCTCTACAATTATCAATTCCCCCAACCTCGTACGATATTTTTTCATACAAAAAGCTAAGTACCTATTATACATATTATGTCGCTTTTTGCAGATTTTCTAAACCTAGAATAACCAGTATACATGTGTATTTCTTTGTAAATCTTCGGCTGACCTTTAATGCAAAAAATCTCTTTCTTCAAATGTTTATATTAGGAAGTTACAAGTTGGACCTTTCTCTGCGAGACAGTCCACTCATTTGTGAATTTGTGTTCTTTGTTACAGTTAACAACATCGTGAAATTGACAAAGTGAAGGATTTTAGAATGAGTTTGGAGTTAAATTGAATAAGTGTGTGGAGCGAGTTTTGTATGAAATTAAAGAGAGGTAGCCAAATATTCGTAATTTGGTTCAGGATGAACAAAATTAGCGATATTAATTACCTCCCTTTATTGAAATATGCATAAAAGCTCTGTAAATTGCTTCCTACTTCTTCAAGTACTAATCAGACATTTACAATTTCAATTATGTCAGTGAACCTGTGATTTTTCCCATTCATATTTATTTTGAAAGTAGCTGTTGATTGTTTACTTTTTAGACATTTGGATTGTTTTTGATCGATTTGAGTGAAAGTTTGGAATGTATGGAGCGCTGAATGAGTTATTTAGAATAGGTTTGATTAAGATGAATGTCAATTTCACTATGTAACTAACTGTACCACATTTATCATGTGTTGGAGTTCCTCGTATTCTATGCCCCCCTCCCCCCCCCCCTCGATTTCGTTCAAAACTCGCACATTCCAACCAATCACACCCAGTTTTAAATCATTCAGCAGCCAGCCATCTAGTCGTTTTCACTTTGTTCATAACTGTTTTCTGAATGATCTTCATTAATCGAGATTGCGACCTCCGAAATGTTCTCACCAATCTCTGTTTCTTTCAAAAATTACATTTACGGAGGTTCCAGATTGCCCTTTTTGTGTTATGCGCCTTTTGAGAAAAAAGCGCGTGACACGAAAATGGACCATATGGTAACACATTAAGCATTGGAAAAAGATATTGGTTCTAATACAGACCAACCAGGATTGCATTTCAAAAAAATCTTTCACATTAAGACAGATTGATTGTTCTACATTATGACAATTATAAACATGTGACCCGTCACGCAAAAATGGACCATCTGAGAAGTGCGTGAAGTGTCGACCTTCGTCAGACTGCGCGGTCGAACTTTTCGCATTTTTTTTATTTTTTTTATTTTCTGAATCTAGAATAAACAATCTACCGTTAGGTGAAAATTTTTCTGAAATGCGACCTCTGGTTGACCTGTTCTTGAACCATTTTTTTCAAATTTTTATTTTACAAAGTACCAATATGGTCTCTTTTCGCGTGACGGGTCACAAATAATAAAAAGTTTCGAACCTATTCCGTATGTGCAGTCCACACAGTCTGACTTGGTTCGACACAATACGCAGTACTGACATGGGCCCTTTTCGCTGGACGGATCACATACTTTATATTTGTGACCCGTCACGCGAAAAGGGACCATTCGGGAATTCTATAAAATAAATTATTGAAAGAGAGAATTGATCCACCATAGGTCAACCATAAGTCGCATTGCAAACAATCTTTGACTGGAAGGTAGATTGATCATTCTAAATTCAGAAAATAAGCACGGAGCAAAAGGTTTCGATCCTAGTCAGTTTGCGCAGTCCGCGCAGTCTGACGAGGGTTGGCACCTTACGCACAACACAGATTGCATCTTTTTTGCGTGACGGGTCAAATATCTATTATTTTTCGTTTCAGATCACATTCGCCATGTGTTGGGGTTTCCTAGTGTCGTGGATGCCCTACGCCGTGGTATCAATCTGGACTGCATACGGCGATATATCCGTGCTCGATCTTCGGTTCACTCTGGTCGCCGTTTTACTCGCCAAATCTTCGACGGTTGTGAATCCAATCCTCTATTTTATGCTCAGCAAGAAATTTCGTCCTCTATTAACTGAGACTATAAATCTTGATGCCCTTAGGTGTTATTTAAATCCAAGACTCAACAGACCAAAATCGGAATCATCGAATAGAACTATAAACGGAATTTTGCGGAATTCCGACGGACAACAATCGAACAGCGAATCGTCAGGAAACGGAATTATCCGACTGCACCCGGACATTGCCGAATCAGCGAATGAAGTGTTTTTATGAATTTATGTGATTTGGAACTCAGCTTTCTTTTTGTTTAAGCTCTGTCGTTAAGCAGGAGTGTTAGTCGGAATATAACCGCATAACACAGAGCGCAAATCATCTTATTGCTCATAGACTCGAAAAGAGTATTTTTCTCACTTCCTATTGATAAGAATAGGATTTTGACAATATTCCATGGAATTGTGTTATTTAAGTTGACGAAACATTTATCAAATAATGATTCGACCAGAAAAGAAAGTACAGTTAATAACATCGTGAAATTGACATTCACCTCA
The DNA here is from genome assembly GCA_948146395.1 of Fragum whitleyi. NCBI lineage: Eukaryota > Metazoa > Mollusca > Bivalvia > Cardiida > Cardiidae > Fragum > Fragum whitleyi. The sequence continues at coordinate 23,333,273 of OX411557.1, forward strand.
ATCTTAACCATTCTAAATCGATCACTCAGCGCTCCAATCATTCATTCCAAGCACTCACTCAAACCATTCAAAAACGATCAAACCCATTGAAAAATATAGAATCAACAACATCATTCAAAATAAATTTTGACAGAGCAATATCGCGATTTCACTGACGTAATAAAATAGTTAGCGCCCCATAGGTTCTTCAAGAAATTTGAAGCTGTGCACAGAAATTGTATGCACTTTTTTATTAAAGGGAGGTAATCAATATCGCAAATTTTGTTCATCCCGAACAAAATTTGTGATATAGGATTACCTCCCATTAAATTCACCCAAAACTCGCTCCTCACACTCATTCAATTTCATTCCTAATTCATTCCAAAATCATTCACCTTGTCGATTTCACAATGTTGTTAACTGTACTTCCCTACGTTCAGGGTGACAAAACGGTACAATGTGTTTGTAATCTATACACAGCTTTGCGCTTCCAAGTGTTCAAAGCGGAGTATATGTACCACCTGCGAACAGTTTGTACCATTGTGCCATCCTGAACTCAGAACAGGCTTTAGTCCATTTGTTGTGAGTATAGTGATATATGTGTTTTTTACTGTCTTCTTTTGGAATATGAAGTGAAATTGCCTTAGCAAATGGTAAATAACCCATGTTGGGCGTTATATTCACCCCATTTTCTAAGGCAATTGGACTGTATACTCCAATTAACGCACTTAAAATATACATTTGGCCATTATAATTGTAATCCTTTAGATCAAAGAAACAATTCAAATACACTGCCAAGTAACAAATAGCTAAAGTCTGCTTTCTGTACGTATATAGACGAGTACACACATCTTTTTAAGATTGCATATTAATCACGCGTTGTTATCTTGCTATCGAAGTTTGCTTGCATAAAGTTTTACGAATGGAAAATAAATAGAGGCCAACGTTGACAATCATAGAGGAATTTTATAATTTATTACCAGAAAATTATTTCTGCCTTGTATTGCTCCTTTTTAAAACGAAATAGGCCTGACATTGAGAGGAAGAATTACTACAAAATGGTATAAACGACACAATGAGATTACCTATTAGAGAAAACTAAAGACAATGGTCGCTTTATACATTAATTGGGATAGATAACTAAGATTTTTTAATGAATGTTTTCACTATTATATGATTCAAATATCTTGCTTTACAGTTAAAAACATCGCGGAATTAACATTCATCTCGATCAAAACTATTACAAATCACTCGCTCTGCGCTCCATTCATTCATTCCAAACACTAACTCGTGTTATTCAAAAACGCTGCAAACTCACTGAAAAAGATAGAAACATCAACGTCATCCAAAATAAATAAAGCTAAAAAAAAATTGTAACTTCACTGACATAATTCAAATTGTAAGCGTCTGATAGATATTTGAAGAAATAGGGAGCTATTTATAGAATTCGTGTATATATTTTATTTAAGGTAGGAAATCAATTTCGCTAATTTTGTTCATCCTGAACAAAATTTGCGATATTGGGTTACCTTCCATTAAATTCAATCGAAACTCGCTCAACGCACTCATTCAATTGTATTCAAATTCATTCCAAACTCATTCATCTTGTCAAATTCACGACACCGATTTTAACTGTAACATACACCTCTAGAGGCGGACCTGCGTTCAGGTTGACAAACCGACATAAACTGTTTGAAAATTGTACTCCGCTTTGCAAGTACGCTTGCCTGTAAAGCGGGGCATAATTTGCAAACAGTTGGCACCATTTTGTTATCCTGATCATGGGGCAGGTCCTTCGGTATATTTAGCTTAGGTTTTATTGTAATTGAACGATGAGACCTAAACACTTAAATAAACGAAACTGTACTTGGAGATAGATCTGAATGAAAAAACAATTAAGAACTAAAATTATAAATGAGCCGGTGCGTGTGATTTCAAAAAAATTGCAAATATGCGAAAAGCAAAGACTCTGACCAGCATCCGTGTGCATCCGCACGGTCTGGTCAGAATATTCATTATGCGTTTCTTTGGATAGATAAGGTCTCAGTGTATATGTAGACAATCGGGTTCCTTTATATTAACGTTATTTGGCTCTCCATGCTGCTCAATATTTACAGCAGCCACCACCATAGCCCAGGTAGTTAGGCATAAGACTTCCAATCTGGAAGTCGTGGATTCGATAACCGGTGGCGAAAAATATCATTTCCGACGTTTGTCTCTCACTAATGGGTAGATAATTGTAAACCTATGTGAGATAGCAGTCGGAGGCTAGGAAAGGGTGTAATGGTAGTACAGGTGAAAGAAATACTAGGAACCCATTGTTAGGTGCTCCGGCCTTTGCGATATAACTGCGATATTGTTGAAAGTGGCGTAAAAGCCATTCAAACAAACAAACAAACAATGTTTATACACACGAACTTTTCAAATTGTTGGAAATGTAACGCACAGGCTCCAATGGTTATGGATATATCTTGTGATACATCCAGTGGTGGATCCAGAGGGGGTAGGGTTCGAAAAATAAACCCTATTAACCATATAAATTCATTACAGTGGACCCCCTTTTATAGCAGATTTTGGGAAATTAGTCCAATAGTATCCCTATCTATATAGATAGGTGTACTGTGGGGTTAATTACGCGAATTCCATACCGACATCGAACCCCATTTATAGATACCATTGATTCACTTTCTTTTCGTAGACGGCCCTTTATCGCATGACGAGTCGCATACGAGTTTTACAAGTAGTGAATCCTTTTTGAGGCAGAATTATCGGTCGAAGAAGTATTAGGCCTTTCTGTGGCGGCGTTGTGTTATTCATACCATTGTTATACTTGTTTGCACCAGATACTGCGAAGCGAATTACAATATGAAATGACAACGTGACGTGCGCTGTGCAATTTTCCGCGACAATCTTGTATATTATGATCATATGAAATTCTTCTTTATATAGAAAACATATCTTCATATAAAACATATAGTTTTGAGGTAGATCAAGGTTGAATGCGGCCAAATAACATCTGCAATACTAGAAGCATACCTGTAATTATAACCAGTTAAGAATATTCACGTTTGTCCGGATTTTTTTTATCCAAAGTGCGCTCTACTTTTCCATTTGCCAATGCCAAATTTTCAAGCTTTGTCACGTTTGGTGAAGTATTGTTAAAGTGTTTGATTTTCATCTGGCTTCACAGAACGTACATGTGTACCCGAAACTGAATATGAACTTGATTCAAATGAATCGCCAATTTTCGAGACTTTTAAGAATTCTTGTTTAAGATCCGTAGTAAATTCAGTAGAAATTAGGCAGTGCATAGCAAACGAATATTTTCCTTGGGACGCACTGAATTTTACCTCGCCAAGAATAGAATAGTGTTGGACAGAAAAAAATTGAAATAAAAAAAATGAAAGAAGAGGTCCGCACCCAAAATGCAGATTTTCAAAAGATTGCTAAACGCGCGGTCGTTGATCGTGAATTGGAACTGCAATTTTGACGAAAATCACTACTTGATTTGACGTTATTACAGTTAACTAAATCGGGCAATTGACAAGGTGAATGATTTTGGAATGATTTGGGAATGAAATTGAATGTATTGAGTGAATTTAATGAGTGGTTATCCTAACTCGCAAATTTTGTTCAGGCAGAAAAATATCGATATCAATTACCTCCCTTTAATAAAAAACGCATAAAAGTTCTATACATAGCTTCCTATTTCTTTAAGAACCTTTGAGACGCTTACAGTTCGAATTATGTCAAGGAAATTTAATTTGAATGATGTTATTGATTCTATATTTCGTCGCCTTAATATAACAGTGTTCTAACTACCATTTTCAACTTTTCGAGAAATTTGAGTTTAAAGTTTCGAATACTTGTCAAATCGTCAAATATTGACCGATTTTGATAGAATTTTCACCATTTTATTGGTTTTGATGTTTTCTATTGATTTATGTATAAAAGAAAAATGTTTTGTGTATCGTCTTTTAGATATTCAAATATTACGTTTTGGAGATAGAACAATTGTGAACAAAAAATTCAAAACTCGTAAAAATGAAAGTGTTATATTGGATATATAACACTTTAGTTTAATTCATACAACTTGAAATGGTTACTTTTTAAGGAAACGTGATGTACATCTTGGCCTGAAATATGGAACTGAAGTTTTAGATAAATTCAATAAAAGGGGGTAATCTTTTTTTTTTTTTTTAAATGTCTCTTCAAAATTTTAAAATAAATGAGGCTTTATAATCATGAATTCATATTATCCTTCATTTTTAAATTTCAAAAGAACACGTTTAAACATAATATTATCATTAACATGCAGAGAGGAATAAAAACATATAGGTTTAAAATATTTTATTTAACCTTAGAGATAACTTCTTACTGAAACAATGATTTTTAGAAATGTTCCTTGTTAAATATTAACAGACAACAAATTTTAGGCTAATTTTATTTCTAACAAAATTTTCAGATTAAAGTTTGGTTGTCTTAATTTCATATCTTTTGTTGATATTTTCTTTTGGGAAGAAAAGATTTCAATAAAAGAAGAAAATTGCTTTTCTTATGTTACGCAATTCTTCTGCAAAACCAATTTTTCAGGTAGTTTATAACTGGAACTGTATGTGATTTGGTAAAGAAATATCATTTTCGGTAATATTCAATGTTTTCAAGAAGTCGTATACAGGGCTTGTACTAGCCAAAGATTTTAAGGATTCATCAAGGATTCATTGACCCTTTTGCCTTAAATTCTAAGGGTCTAATTTTTTTCTGAAGAAGTCAAAAAAAGCCAATCATATGTATAAATGAATCGACATAGACAAGAAAGTTTCCATTGTCAGTTTTTGTATATGCAGATTCATTTAAATGTATTCACCATAAAGATGTGGCGGAACTAACTATTTTTGAATTTGGATAAGTACATAAAGGAATCAAAATGCTTCCAAAATTGCCAAGATAGTTTTTTTAGGTTCAAAATATGATATTTGTTTCACACTTTTGTGGATCAAAACACTCATTTAGGGACAAACACGAGCGCATATATATCTAAAATCGAAAACTAACCCCGTAAACTATGTGTGAAAAAGCAGTCAAAACAATTCTTGAAGTCATCAATAGGTAAACTTCCATAACTTATATACAATATTCATTTCCAGCATAGATCAACTATGATAGGTTTCTAAAACAATAGTACCTGAATCAGGTTCTTAAGCTCGGATGTTGAGGTTGGATTTTAAAGAATCTTAAGATTTCTAATCGAGATATAGCGCACTGCATTAAAGACTTTAAATTGAACATATTGATCAATGCTATTAGGATAAGAACTCTTAAGATGCTCAAAAATCTTAATAAAATCACGCACCTGTGGATTATCAATATGAAATAAAAGCCGATAAAATACATGATTTGAACAAAATTGAATTTAGAGTCGTACCCCTTATAATATAGATTGTAATATAATTGTTAACATTTATGCCAAGTTTCAAGTACCGTAATTAATCTATCTATAACAGGGGTACTAATGAATGCCAATATTCAAACAATGACCACAGCTATCTCATTGTAGAAAACAGTCGAGCTAAAAGTAAGGGCAAAGGGTACAATAAGAGTAACAGTTTCAAACTTGCTCAATGAAATAATGTTGTTTTTTTCGCAGGTATATTATTGAAAATTGTTTTTGCTTGAAAGCTGTCTGAAGTGTGACATAATATACATGTTTAACCTTACACAGCGTTTCTTATCTCAACTTAAACGACTTTCAACACAAACAGAATTATAAAAGGAATGCCACTGTGATTCAATACTATTATATTGTAACTTGGTTAGGAAAACAGCTTTTCAACAACTTTTAGCCAAACGATGATACATTAAATTTGAATGTGCAAATATTAACCATAATAGAACATTTCTTTACGGAAATATATACTCCATTGGCATTGTTTCTGTTCTTACATATCAGTAGGCCTACTTCGAACTATCTTGCAAAGTTCTCAAGATACACTATATCGTCTGGTGGAAGAAATTTCAACATGCTTTCCAAATCTTTACGCTTGTCTGATGAAACCATAATAGGCTTTTTTAATAATCGGTCTTTATTCATTGATCTTGTGTTGCGAAGAATGGACAACTCCTGATAAAAACTTCCAGGGAAAGACAACAGATATTCTACATGGAATGTCATGTTTAAACTTAGCTTTATACATTTCAGTTTTGAAAATGGTACTTCTTTAAATTGAAGAGTATTAGACACTGATTAAAAATCAAACAAATTTTCCGGTTGCATTTGAATTAGCTCCATGTAGGTAGGTCGAACACTTTTCAGTGTCCTGAAGCTCAGAGAAAAGAAAATATCAAACACTTTAAGACGTTTTTCGAAATATGAGTGAATGTTGTCCACTTTTTGGATGACAGAATGTTCTGGGGTTCCAAATTTGTGAATAATGTAATTCAAACTGGCGTGTGGAACACATGAATCTGACCATAATGTAATGGAAGCTGTAGAGGAAAATTTTCAGTTACCTTTTCCAGCACTAAGGTTACTGCACTCGCAATTTATTTTGATCCCCTTCCAAACTGTGCTTTATTCCAGACTACATTATGACACGTTTTAACTTTTGAGCACTGTGAGCTTTCAAGTTATATTTATTTAATTTTCTGTTATAGAAAAAATTAGACCCATTTGACCTTGGACACATGATAACATTTTGCATATCAATACTAATCACTATTTTTTCATCATTTGCTCGTTCAAGTTCTCTTTTCTTTTTGGTGAAATCCTTATCTTCTCTATGGCTACGATACTTTGTTTTAAGAATACTGCACGTGCATAGCCTGATATTAATCAATACCACTTTATTTTCCATTAAAAACCAGAAATACTTTAAAATTCATATTTTCAAAAGGAATACTAACATTGAGTGGACCCGTTCTTTCATTACTTTGAATTTATAGCAATCTCGCCGAAGTTTTCATTCAGCATGACAAGGGTTAAGAAAGCCGTTTCATTCATCTAAAGCAAGCGATGAGACATGGGCTCCTAGGTAAAAGCAATAATTTACCTAATACATCAATCACTGTGTATGAAAACACAAAACTGAGCACTCTTGTGGAAAGAGATTACCATTTTCTGAATTATTCTTGTAGCACTTCAACGAAACATTACTTTGAAATTCTTCATGTTTCCATGAAACCAGAGGAATCACAATATTACAGAAAAAAACCTTCAAATACACACATTATGAATGTAAAATCATTCGAAAAATATATATACATGTTATAATGATCTTTTACGAGTCATTTAAATGTGGCAAAAGGACGCAAACGGTACTTACATGATCTTTTTTTTATTTTCTTGTCCAAGATCTCATGTGCATTTTTTCTTTTTTCGTCATATTTGCTTTGTAAAAACCCTGTCTTCTGATTGGTTCTCATGGAGATGGAACAATAAAAGATGTACACACTTTGTACTTGGAACATTACAGTTTTTACAGTTCATTGATCACGTTTCTTTATCCAAGCATTCCGATTGGAAACTGGACATAAAACACTTCAGTTTGAATCAAGTTGTGAAAAAGTTGGAGATAGAACAAAGTGATACTGAAAATCTTCGTAACTACAACAGATATCACAAAACTGATAACATGAGGGGAAAGAACTCTTCAAGACCTTTCCAACGGTATCAAAAACTCATTTTTGACCAAAATGGAGTTAGAACACTGTTATATTAAGGCGACGATTTTTCAATGGGTTTGAGCGTTTTTTGAAGGATTTGGGTGAGTGTTTGGAATGAATGAACGGTGCGCTGAGTGAGCGATTTAAAATGGTTTTTATTGAGGTGAATGTCAATTTCACAATAAAACTTACTGTAACGTTTGTGCAGACCGGATATTTACAATTTTAAAATTTATAATTAGTTACAAGACATTGGCGGATGCGTTTGTATTTTCAATGGGTAGACTTAGACCAAACGTCGTTTCCCACATGGTTCGTTTCTATTGAACTTGATGGCGTATTTTTTTATTTATTTATTTAAAGTTGAATATTGCACAGTAAAGACTGGAAATTCGGTAATAGAATCAATAAACCAATTGAAGGACTGTTTATCCAGACAAAGCTTTTCAAAGGTCATTCCATCCGAAAATCGTTTCTATTTTTTTATTATTCAATTCAGATCATCTTGTATAAAAATATCATTGTCTTAAACCCTTCATACGCTGAACCGTAGCCTCTCAGTGCGCCAATGATAAGTTATAATATAATTTGGAAACTGGAAATTTTCGATTTCTCGTTAAATGCTCACATATTCGCGGACTGTTCTTTATCCATTCCTTTTGTCAAATTATGATAAAGGCTGATTCAACGCTATGATTATGATTAAGGCTGATTCCACGCTCTGAATACATATATGGGGTTAAACCCAAGGGAAATTACTCTGCTTGATATTAACTGGCGTGGATTTGGAAGGTTTTGATGGGTCATTGAAAACACACGAATCTTGTTATAGAACAAAATGCGATCATCGATCGGAGACCTACGGCGGCTTAAGGATGCAAGTGTAGATCGATCGGTCTCCACGCGGGGATCGCGCTACACCTCAAAATTCCCTTAACAGGTTTTCTGAAAAAAATGTTTTGGAGAACGTGCACTGTAGAAAATGAAATCGTACGATGTCAAAACTTTATATAACAAAACGCGTTGTATTTCGACATCCATGGCGAGTGTGAACAAGGCTCTAGGAAACGTGTGCTCTAACCATTGCGTTTTGGCGTGTAATTTGATATGAATTGAGCCTGTGCGTGACATATCCAACAATTCGAAATATTCGTGAGGTGAAAACATTGAGTAGCGTAGACAGCGGTATACTGTAGATATATAGTAACCTGATGGTCTACAGACACTTTGAGACCTTGTCTTTCTACTAAACGCACAGTGAAGACTCTGGTTAGACTGTGCGGATGTACAGGCTGAGCAGAGTCTTTGCTTTGCGCATATTTGAAATTGTTGGAAATGTCACACACGGGATCAAATTGTTTATGTCATTGAGAGACGTGACATACACAGGCTAAAATTGTTTATGTCATTGAAAGACGTTGACATCGAGTAACTACAATTTAAACAAAAGTGGAGTTACGACGGTATGTTCTTAGAACGTCAACTTGTATTACAGTTTGTAACATCGTGAAATTGACGTTCACCTCAATCAAAGGCATTCCCAAAAGCTCACTCAGCGCTCCAACCATTCATTCCAAGCACTCACTCAAACCATTCAAAAACGCTCAAATCCATCGAAACATATAAAATCAACAACGTCATTCAAAAAAAAAAATTAATAGAGAAAAATCGCGATTTTACTGCCATTATCTAAATTGTTAGCGTCTCATAGGTTCTTGAAGAAATAGAAAGCTATTTATAGAACTTGTATCTATATTTTATTAAAGGGAGGTAATCAATATCGCTAATTTTGTTCAACCTGAACAAAATTTGCGATATAGGATTACCTCCCATTAATTTCACTCAAAACGCGCTCCTCACACTCAGTCAATTTCATTCTTAAATCATTCCAAAATCATTCACCTTGTCAATTTCACGATGCTGTTAACTGTATCTTAATTTTGTTTTTGTATTGAAACGGGTCGGATGTTTTATCTCATTGTGCGAGAATTTATACTTATATTTGACAATTATTATTTATGAAATGTAAGATATGTGAAATAAATGAAATAATTTTTGGTATATTTGTTCATTTATAATTAATCAGCTAAAGCCATTTACAAATCCTTAAATTGCTAAAATCAAATTTTGTTTCTAACAAATTGTCTATATTTTCTTTATTACAACGAGTCTTAATTATGTAAAAAGTAGGAAAGAAAGAATGGGATCAGACTACACGTCTGTACAGCCCGATCTTAATATATACTGTTTGTTATGAACAGGTCGAGATGCAGTTAACAACATCGTGAAATTGACGAACGAATTTGGAATGATTCTAGAATGATATTGAGTTTTGAGAGAAATTAAAGGGAGGTAAAGCAATATGTTTAAGGATGGTTGAAATTAGCGATATTTATTACCTGCCTTTAATAAAAATAAGCATTAAAGTTCTATAAATAGCTTTTATTTCTTCAAGGACAAATCAGACACTTACACTATCAATTTTGTAATTGAAATGGCTATTTATATTAGCTAAATTTATTTTGACGAATTTGTTGATTTTATCTATCTAAGTGATTTTGGAGCGTTCTCGAATGATTTCAGTGAGTGTTTGGAATGAAGGAACGGAGCGCTGAGTGAGTGAGTTAGAATGGTTTTGATGGAGGTAAATGGCTATTTCACGATGTTACTAGCTGTATTTATGATATATCAACATCTGCTTCGAGATATCGCTGATATCTTTTCGCAGTTTGTTCGATATATACTCAGCAAAAAAAGAAAGTATCCACTTTACTTTTTTCAATATCCTTTATATTTTTAAGATTAAATAATTCATTCCGGTACCATTGTGTTTTCGGCGCTTCGTTCTCTCATGCAAACATGATTTTTCATTCAAGCAACCTGTCATTTTTGGTGTTTTTCAATAAATGTCGAAATGTTTGTTTTCTACGTCGACGTACGTCACGTGTTCGACCGTGAGTTTCTTTTCAAATGAATTTAACCATTAAAGCTCTGTGGTTAAGAAAATCAAACAATAGATGTGTTCTGTACAACACAGTTTTGTTACGAGACCAAGAAAAACATGGCCACAGGCGTAATCAAAAACCGCCAAACGTTGAGTAAATTTTACGGACGTTAGTTGAAAGAGGAGAACAAGAAACACGTTTGCTGGATATTTCCAATAGAGTAGTATTGTCTTTCGCCCTCTTCAACTCAATAGGACCACTGGGAAGACGTCACGCCAGATTTTCTCATTTACGTTGACGCGATTGGCTCTACGCTTCCTAACCGATATTTTAAAGTGAAAGTAAAATAAATGTCTGAACCTTTAAAATCGTCAAACTTTAAAATTAAGTCAATTGCTATTTAATCCTTAGCGGGTGTAAGGCGAGCAAATTTCCTTGATATTCATACGAGCCTCTCCAATGAGCAAGATGAAACGTTAGCGTAACGTGGCAATGCAAATGTTGTTTTGTTGTCAGCAAAAGTGAAATATAGCATTTTGGGATTGGTTTTCTTGACAAGGAACGAGCAGACAGAATTTTAATAATTTGAGCTTTGAATCTGCGCAAGATGTTTTATGAATGTTTGTGTTCATTTGACGTAAATTTTATAGGAATTAGCAGGAGAAATCAAGTTGTCTTATCAATCCAGAATACCTAACGCAATAATTTTGCATTTCGCAAGCTTAAAACTGTCAGAAAATCATTTGAATATTTAATTGAGAGTCTGCGATTTTTGAAAACGACCCCCTGGGTACGTAAGCACCTACATTTCGGCAGCGGCTTCTTCAAATCACAGAAAACTGTTCCTATTTATTTCCAAATGATTAGGGCGTAATTTGCAATTTTTTTCATAGAATTCCTGAGAGTACTTTTAAAGAAATCCGAAGTTTAATTGGTTGGATACTTTTTATTATTGCTCAGTATATTTTGGTAAAACTTATCCCCAGGTACTTCGAGAAATGAATGTGAGGTTTCAATAGCTACTTTAAGATAGTGATGATTTCTTTTTCGTAGCTTGTTCGTGATATTTGTAAAGTTATCCCAAGCTACTTCGAGAAATGAATGTGAGGATTTCAGCAGCTACTTCGAGATATCGCCGATACCTTTTCGCAGCCAAAGAGTCAAAGAGGGGCATATCTCTTACACAAAAGTTCACACAGTTATCCCCCTTGATAGTCGAGATAGCTCTTGTGAAGGTATATACATATGCCAAGCTTTATGAAGATACATGTTTCTTCAAAAACAACATAGTTATGACCAAAGTTCCAATGCCTTTTTCGTACGATTAGCGTTATATTAGTTGCATATACGCTAAAAAAACTTGAAGGAAAAAAAAAACAAAAAAAACGAGCATTGACTCCTGTCAAACACTGGAAACACCGGAAACGTAAAAAAAAGTGTGCATCTAGATTTTTTCACTTACTTTCAATTTCAAATGATGATACGAATGATTCCGATCCTCTTTGAAAATAAAATCGGAAAATGTTTATACTTAAGGACATTCAATGACATCGACAGAAAAATCACTAAAATGCTGATCATGCTGTTGGCTAAAAACCCACAGAAGCAATACATGCTATAGACATGAGAGAATTGATCCATATTTCTAAAAGTACAGCCGTCTTTTTTCCACAAAACTTTTCAAAATGACCCCTTCAAGACGATTTTCATAAAAGAAAACCAAGTTAACAATCTGAATGAATTGTGTTCATAGTATGTTTCGAATATAAACAAAGATTGTATCGATAGACAATATTTTTCTTTGCTCAGACCAATTTCGCAAATAATAAACCGAGTAAACCGTACTGACTAATCTTTTTCATCCAGTATTATATCATATTTAGGCGTTCTTTGCAAAAATATGATTTTATGAATCGATTTGAACAAGTTACACAATTGGCGTTATTTTATATGAAAATACTATTTACTTATGAACAAAAGATTGGTTAAGATAAAATAGGACGACTACGTAAAAATTGAAGATTATTTCCTGATGGAACTGCCGAAAGACAAAACATTTGTTCCCCCCTTCACACACATACAAACACGTACACAAAGTCCAACAATAAATTAAACGCGACAAAAAAGATTGTAATTTGTCCATCATCTAATTCTTACATTGTCGAAAAAAAAAACTTAAAATCTTTTATTATCCGGGCTCATCAGTTGCTTTTAAATAGATCTTGTTTTCAAGAATCAAAATTAAAAAAATAAGTATATTGCAATAAAATTAACAAAGGATAACATAACAAGACATGATTTTTAAACTCGAATGCCCCCACAGCTGCCATTTCTTCGGAACAGTGATTTGATACATGAATCAAATGGAAATCCTAAATCAAAGTTTTTTGGTTGTATAAAACTGCTGCTCCATACCAATTTTAAACAGTTAGTGTCTTACTAATCAAAAGTTTCATCTAAAAGAAAAGTGTTTATGTCATATGAGTACTGTTAACTAAATGACCTTGATCAATGACCTTGACTTTGTTGTGTATGTACAGATCTTGTTATGGGCAATACACAAGTGAAATATCAATGCTCTATGATTTACGAATCCAAAGGAATGGCAAAAAGTTTTAATACTACTTAAAATATGACCTTGAGGATGATGCCTTACAAAAGGTCTTGTCCAAAGCAATGTGAAATATGAAGACTTGATCATTTATCAATCATTATTGCCAATGTAAACGTTTAATGCTAAACAATAGTGACCTTGAAAAATGACACTGACCTTGACAGATAACCTTGACTTTTGTATTTACCAAAAGGTCTTGTCACAAGTAAAGCACATGTGAAATATCAAGGCTGCATAACTTTACAATCTAAAATATGGCCTATTTGAAATTTTTAATTTTCCACAGAGGCGATCTAGAAAAATACCTTGACCTTTACATGTATCCTTGAGCCTGGTATCTAAAAAAAGGTGTAGCTCCCATGCAATTATCACGTAAAAAATAAAGGCTTTTACATGTCTTTCAAAAATTAAGGCCAAGGTTAAAGTTTTATGTTGAAAAATAGGGACCTTGAGAAATAACCCTGACCTTGACTTAAGTATTTACATAAAGGTCTGGTCACAAGCAATGTGCCTATGAAAAATAATAAGGCTTCATCACCTACTCTTCTAAAGATATGACCAATGTTAAAGATTTAATTTTTCACAAAATACTGCCTAGGTTTTGTCCCAAAGACAAACAATCTTTTTTTATATTTAAGGTGGAAGATGAAAATAGCATTTTTTTTTTATAGAGAAGTGAATAATTGTGGTAAATATGTAATCTCTAAGTTAATGCCATCTCAAAGGCGTATATGTTTTGCTTTTTAATTTAGAAATAACGTAACCATGACGTCGTAAAATTTACGATTTGGAGCGCTTTTACAAACGACCATCTTAACAGTTAGTTAAATGCGCAGTGCGATTTAATACACCAATTGCACCAAATTGGGATTTAATTAATGGTCATAACCCAAATGCTATATAAAATTCTTTCAAACTAAATATATAGACATGTGAGTTGATTGAAAACAATATTCATAATTTTTACTGTTCCAAAAATCTCAAAAATCTCGCTTTTAACAAAATTAACTGAAGTTTCATTGAAATCAGCCCGATGGGGTAAGAGGAGATGTCGTTCAAAGATTTCGGGCTCAAAATAAGCCCTGCCCTGCCCTGCCACGCCCATATTTATTGGCCAATCAAAATTTAAGGAACAATTTTTGAACAAGAAAACCCAAGAAACATTCTAGTCAAGTTTTATTGAAATGGGCCCTGTGGTTCAGGAGGAGATGACGTTCAAAGATTTAGGGCTGAAAATTAGCCCCGCCCTGCCATGTCCATATTTATCGGCCAGCCAAATTTTGCGAACAATTTTTGAAAAAAGTCACACAGGAAACATTCTGGTAAAGTATCATTGAAATTGGCTCAGTGGTTCAGGTGTCTTTCAAAGAGTTCAAAGTGAACAAATGCTACGCCCTGCCACGCCCATAAGTATGTGCCAATCAGAATTCAGCGAACAATTTTTAAAGAGGGTCTCCCAAGAAAAATTCTGGAAAAGTTTCATTGAAATCGGCCTAGTGGTTCAGGAGAAGAAGAAGTTTTTAAGATTGTTGACGACGCACGACGCATGATGGACTCGGGGTCACCCTTAAAGCTCCCCTTGAGCACGTTGTACTCAGGTGAGCTAAGAATGGAAAATATTTTTGTCCCGCAGCATGATGAAAGTATGCCCACAGCATAATCAAACGTTTTCACGCAATATTTTTCAAATAAAAATGATAGAAAATTCCCATGCTATAATGAAAAATTCTCCACAAAGTAAGAAAAATAATAATGAAAAACTCCCCGCAGTATGATAAATCACTTCCCCACAGCATCATTAAATGATTTACATGCAGCATGAAAAATATTTTCGTCCTGCAGCATAAAAAGGCTTCACTGCAACATAATCATTGTTTTCACCTAAGCATGAAAGAACATTTTCCTAAAAGCATAATAAGAAAAATCTGTATCATGATAAAAGAAAAAACTGCAACATGATTGTTTTTCCTTGCAGCAAGATGAAAAAATCATTTTTCCCTTGAAGCTTGATATAAAACCCACAGCATATTTTTATAATTTTACTACAGCATGATAAAAAATTGTCCTATAGCATAGTAGAAAAGAGGCCGAACAGGGCCATTATCCCTCCATTTGTCTGACAGATTTGTGAAAATTAGTGAATAAAATGCATCAAGGTTCATGTTAAACGATTTTGAACTATTTAATGTGCCTTCTATATACGATAAAAAGGCGTTTTGTCCAAATCAACAATATTTAAAATTTAAGTTGTGGATAAGCACAGGCAGTTGCACAATCTCTTAACAGAACAGCCCACTCATTATGGAAAAGGGATACTTTTTTTCAAAACTAACAAGTTCATAACGGCTGATAAAACTTGCCTCAATTCGAATAGAATGTAAACAAATTTATCTACAAAGTACTGCTACACCCTTAGATATAAAACTCAGTCTCAGTCTAAAAGGATCTTTGGAAACAACTAATTTCCAAGTATTTTGTTAACATACATGTCAAACCGGTATGTTCTGTTTTGAACATAGATGTTAGGTATGATGCAACATTACACCGTAATATTGTAACATAATTTCTGAGTTTTATTTCATATTATAGTTTTTTTGAAATCAATAATCTATAACAAAGAACTATACATTTATCATTTTGTGGAAAAGAAATTGATATTGTTTAAAAACCTTACAGGAATAAAAAAAATATAACTATGTCCATTTAGTTATAATAACATACCATGACTTGCAATGACAAAAATGACATGCTACGTTTTGGGTCCGAGTTTTTTCCAAACGGTTGAAGAAGTATCCGAGTAGTACTTTATACTATATTATGTTTAAATATGCGCCATCGTTTCAACCGTCATTCAGTTGCTTGTTCTGCACAAAATAAGCATGCACTTTCCGCAATATTTTAGCTATACTGATATAGCTTAACTGCTTGTGTTTATAAATAGCTTCATTTTGATATAAAATATACCTAGATATACTGCTTTTTCTTTATAAATGAACTGCCCTAAATATTGGGTCGCAAACACTTTACATGAACCTTAAACGTATTATGCTAATTCATAATCTATTGGTAAGATGATAATCTTTAAGGCCAAGGTTGGTAAATGCGTAAAATAAGACAAATCTTAAGTCAAAAATAATCTTACACGAAACATCTCTTTTAACAGAAGTAACAGAATAACACTTCAAAGAGTTTAGATGTGTGTATAGTCACATGATAATAACATTTTATGAAAGTCTCATGAAATTTGTCAATTGATTTATATGTGGTGGTGACATAAGATGTTGCATCACAAAGGCCCCTTTGTTCGTGAGACGGCAACATAATCACAAAGAAAATCAATGTACAAGTACTGGTAAGTGGGAATGCGTTCAAGAGACGGTGACCTCAGCCACTACCTAAGCTGACGCCTCCTGCCCACCACAGGTGATTACATATTGCGTTTTGTCTTTTGACGGGCGTATAAAAAATCAATGTATTTCAACAACGAGAGGCGCTTAAACCCCTGAATCGCTATACAGCCCTGAAACTGATGTAAGAAAAATGATAACAAACGGGTCAGAAGGGCTCTTAACCGCTTACCTGAACTAAATTGGTCGAGTGGATCTCATCCAAGAAACTTTTTGAAAATCTAGTGTATGGGGGCCCACAATATTCTGTATTGGGGCTGTGTTTTTGTCATGAAGACTAGGCCTTTACTGTCCCTTATGGACAACAATGAGTCCAATCAGTCATTTACCGATGAACCTCAGCTGTGCAATTCTGCTGTCCAGTCACAAATTGGATCAGTTATTAAACAACTGGAAGACTGCATTTCCACTGTTTGAATGTGCAAGTGTGAAAATAATTTGAAACTTAGTGATGACAAGACAGAGGTCCAATTGACTAAAACCAAAAACTAATTCATAGTTTCCTTCGGTGCTGCGCGTAGGAAAAGGTAATATTCCTTTTAACGAAATGAAGTTCGATGCGCAAATATCTAAAAACAAACAAAACACACAAACACACAAACAGTTAGTGTGCGTATTTGTACTCACTCGACTAGATTACTTTAATTCCCTTTTGTCAGATGCCCCAAAATACAATTATTGATAAGTTACAGAGAGTCCAAAATTGTGCAGCCCGATCAGTTGTAAAGCAAGAAAGCATGACCACAACACCGCAGTCCTTAAATCGTTACACTGGCTTCCAATAGAAGTGCATCTTAACTTTAAGCTATGTGTTCTTTTACACAACTATTTTTAGGACGTTCCCCATCATTTTTCAGCGACATGCTGAATCAGTACACTCCATCTAGAACCTGAGGTCCTCATGCGATTCCCGCGTATTAATTTTTCCGAAGATCCGCACAAAAAGTATAGTGAGCGAAGCTTTTCATATGGTGCTGCAGAGCGATGGAATTCCCTGTCGTCAGATATCAGACACATTGAGTTATTACAAGCCTTGGAAAAAAAAGCCCTTAAGACTCACATTTTTCGAATATAATATGACTAGATCTAAATTGTTTGAAATTTTACATTGCATGTCTTAATCAGTGACAAACTGTTTTATGTAAACATTTTAACTTGTACAGCGCTAAGCGCCTGAATTTAAGGTATGTAGCGCTTTATAAATGTCCATTATTATTCATTACAGAGTATCCACAAAATAAGCCCTGCCATGCCACGTCCATATTTATGGGCTAATTAAAATTTTGCCAACAGTTTTTGAAAAGGGTCACCCAAGGAACATTCATTGAAACTGCAAAGTGGTTCAGCAAGAGATGGCGTTCAAAGATTTTGGGCTCAAAAAACGTTACCAAAGGAACATTCTGGTAACGTATCACAGAATTTGGCCCAGCGGTTCAGGGGGGAGATGTTGTTCAACGATTTTAAGCTCAAAATAAGCACCATGATGAAATCAATATATGCTCCTCTGAGTTGGGGGTATGATGGTGCTCTTAAACTTGTTCATGTGCAAGAATGTGAAGAAAACAATTTGAACTACGAGGTTTGTTTCCAATTGCAAATTATCTTCCTGATGGAATGCCAAAGGGCAAGGATATTCATAATTCCTTTAAAAATGTGGAGGACAGGACTTTATTTGATGAATATTGGGTTTTGACAATGAAACATTTATGTAGATAACTACAATATGACGGAAAACAAACGCCAATATGTTGCAAAAATATTTATTAACTTTAAAAGTGTACCATCACTTTAACAAAAACTACAGATTTTTATTTCTTACCTGTAAACAGAAATGTACAATGTAACAATTTGTCAAAAGTTTAATATGTAATAAGGTCGTTCAAAGAAACTATACCTCTAAAAGAAGGTAAAACATAATTCTACGAAAACAGGTCGCGACATTACTGGATAAGCAGGTCACGTGAATTGCCTGTGCTATTGCCACAATACAGAGAAAACAGATCTCGACATTACCAAATAAGCAGATCACGCGATTGGCTAGTGCCATTGTCAATAGCTGACATTATTGGACTTGACTTAAGTCATGATTTCCATAATTAATTTAATAATGCAAACATTCGTAGGCAACTTTCAATAAATATCGTTTAAAACATACATAAGCGTGTTTATTATAGACATGAAGTGATGGTTGTGTAATTGTACAGCATTATTACTTTTTGATGAAATAATTTGTATGTCTATGTTAAGTTGAGATATACAAAACAGGCCGAAGGGTATTCACATCCTGTTCACGTGATATGTATTATCAAAAAACCCGAAATGAAATCATTTTAGTGTTCATTTTGCGGTTTTGTTAAATCTATGTTGGAATTGCTCCACATTCCAACTTAAAATCAGAGAGGTCTATCAAAAGACACACTCAGACGTCGATCTTTTGCATCGAAAATGAGCCTGTGTGTGACATTTCCAACAATTTCACACATACAGGAGGCACAAACTTTGAGCAGATTAGATAACAACACATTGGAATAAGAATATATGCTGGCCGCCTGAGGAGTGATTAAGACCTTATCTATCCAAATAGTGCATAGTGAAGACTCTGGTCAGACTGTGCGGTTGCACAGGCTGGCCGGAAGCTTTGCTTTGAACACATGTGAAATTGTTGAAATTGTCACGCACAGGCTCAAATGTGTTTGTCACATGGCACATATTTTAGCTTACTTCACAGAGCCCATGTTTTCCCAATCATAATTTAAGACAGAAATCCAAGACAGCAAGTCTCAAAGTTTATTCCTGTGAAATTCGTTCGAATTGTTCGAATCCTAACCAGACCGCATGCCGTTTTTGTAAAGTTTAAATAATGTGCTTTTTTCTAGTTTGTATGACTGGAAAATACATAAATGCACAAGTGAAAAACTTTTTTGAAACTTACTTATTTTCTTGAAGCAATTCCTGTGTTCTTTGCTAGAATGCCATTGTGAATCGCATTGGACAAATTCTATAATTGTCCTCTAAATTCGTCAGGAAACTGAAACTCTGAAGAGAAGAAGAGTTCAAATGAACAAGTATGACTTTGAAAACAGAAAAGAATTTTATTATAGGCATATCGAATAGACATTTGCACCCCAATTGAACAACAAAATAAACGTGACAGAAAGGCAGTCTCTAATTTCCTCATCTTATTTCTAAACCTTTCAAAATACTCTTGTCACTTGTTATGACTTTTGATTGGTACGTGTTTACAATTTTAATCACTTATTTCTTACTTTCGACCCACCAGGCAAAAACGTCCTTTAAATTACGGAGTGAGTATCGATCCTAGCCAACCCATGAGCATTGCTAATTCTAACTAGGGCCGAAAGAATATGTACTTCGTTGATTATCTGAATTAGAAATATCGTTTTGGGAAACCAACATTTTACCTACTGTGAAAGCATATTTGAAATACGACCTCGGCTGGTCCTTACGGTATATAATCGTATTTTTTGGAATAATTTTATTCATTTCGCATACCAGTATATCCGTCCAAAGAATGCAGGGGTGCCACAAAGAGAACATGTACAGGAGAAGTTCTGTCAATTTTATCTACATATGCACCTAAATATGCTTGCATATGTCTTGTAAGTGCAAATGAACGCAATATTTTCTTTTCAACTAAAAGGATAAATATTAACAATTTCAATTTTGTTGAAAAGGTCGATTATGTACAAAGGTGTGTCAGCCATTAGGCGACACTAGAAAATAATAATTCAATAAATGTAGAAAATTGTTTGTGATGATAGTAATCGTTACATTTAATAAATTTGAATTTTCTTTTGATACATCAACAAATAACCTGAATAAACTACATCTAATATATGTTTCAAAAGATGGGAAAATTGTTTGTCACATATCATCGTTAGTGATATACAATGACAAGTAATTCGAGCTCTAATAACACGGATCGGTGATGTAACATTTAAGAACAGTCTCTTAAATATTGCGCTGATCTTGTAAAATGTTCACACAATTTTCAAAATTTCAACACAGTATCAATAAGATATGAGATATTTCTTCCTGAATGTGGTCAATGACATTGCATGTCATTTTTTCAGATGGTGCTAAGCCTTAGCACTGACCATTGTTGTCAATCAATACCCATTAACAACAGTCTCAAAATAGTTTGCCCGATTCTTTGACCACCGACAAAGCTGGCTGAATCGGGTCTAAAAACATATTTATAATATGACCTACGTCGCGGGAGTGAAAGAAACCCGTTGAATATTTTTGATATCACACGAGTGTTATTACACTAGTGGAATAACTATGCAAATGAGGTCAGATCGAATAGCGACGCTATTTTGTAACCGCGAAAATGACATCATAATTTATATATTGTGACATCAGTTTTCGACGACAAATCGCAACGAATTCGGGTCATATTATAAATAGAATATAAAATGTGTGCCCATAAAATACAGAATTTATTAAACTCGTCATATAAAACATATAAAAACTCGGCGCACAAGTACCCACCAACTTCTGGGAATTTGGTTATAAATATATGATCATTGTGATTCAAAACATGGAATAACTAAACAGCTTGAACAACTGTTGCGTTTGAATTAAGGTTTGGAAGATTTGGAGATGAATTTTTTGACAAATCCAACGTCTTTTTGACAACATAACAAACGAGTTATAATATAATGTTAAGTAGGTAAAAAAGATTAATGTATTTTGGTTTTTAAATCCCTCAAATAACTTTTAAGAATACCATTGTTTTTAAAAGGAAAAAAAAATGTTAATTACTTAGCGATTTGAAAGTTCGGGTTTTTATGAGGCTTATTTCATTATTTTGTATCATTTCTCTATTTGTAGCTCACCCGAGCACGAAGCGAAAGCCCGCCATGTGCCATGCGATGTCCATTTCCCGCCAATCTGTCGTCGTCCCGCGTCCACAATTTTCTTGAAAGATCTCCTCCCCCATAACGGTAGGCAAAGCTTGATGAAACTCAGACAAAGCTCTACCAAAGCCATTCAAATAATGGTAATACACACTTAATTCTTGTTGCCACGGCAACTAAAATGTGGAAAATATGGATTTTTTTAAAAAAAAATCTTCTCTGAAACCAGAAGGCTTTCATATTTGATATTTAGTATCAGGTAAAAGCACTGTTCTAAATTTTGCCTCCCCTGTCTTAAAATTTGAGATTGCATCACTAGTTCTTAATGTTAAAAAACGCTTGTGAAATCTTCACTGATCCAAAAATGTAGGCGTGGCGTGGTTGATTTTTTTCATTCAAGCATCTTTAATCATATACCCTCTGAAACCGATGAGCAGATTCTACCAGACTTGCCAGAAATGTTCCTTGTGTGACACTCCTCAAAAGACATTTGTGAATTGTTGCTCTTCTCCTAAATACGAGCGTGGAAGGGCTGGGCTTATTTGACCCTGAAACCACGAAGCGTTTTATCCTCAGTAATAAAAAGCAGTTTAGTAGAACCTAGCAGAAATGTTCCTTGGGTGACCTTTTCGAAATTTTGTTCTTATCCTCAATAACCTACTGGCCGATTTCAAGTAAACTTGGTAGTTATAATCCCTGTGTGATCCTTCTCAAAGCATGTTAGCAAAATTTTGTTTTGACGTATATACAGGCGTGGCAAGGCGGGTAGATTTTGACTTTTGACTGTTTAAATGTCGAATATCCAAACATAAGGGTCGTTATTATCAAATTTTGCGCACATGTTTGTATGATGACGCTTCGTTTCGTTTTTGAAATTCTAGTTTAAACCAACTTTGAGTGTGGCAGGATGAGGCTGTTTTCTTACTCTGAAATCTTCAGATCAGTGGGAAAACGTCAACTCATCTCGATATGAATGTTCCTTGGCGACCCTTCTTAACAAGTTTTGCGAATTTTTCTTTTGCCAATTGATATGGTTGTGGCAGGGTGGGGTGTATCCTTACTATGAAGTATGTGAACAACATCAGCTTCGAAGGCGAGAGACTCTTTTAATTAAACTCTGCAAAAATATTCCTTTGGCGATCCTTTTGAAAAGTTCTTCGCGACATTCTGATTATTCTGAGAAATAACACCTCAACCACAAGGCAAATATGATTGAAAAAAAGGCCAGATAGTACTCTGGGTGACAGACACTTGACCAATGAAATAATTTAAAAGGTGATTGATTTAGGGGCCATTCTAGTACTCTTTTTCATTTTGAACCTGTGGAGTGAGAGTGAGAGTGAGTAAGTGCGGCGCCCTGTCATAAAGTATAAGCGTATTCATTCTCTTCAAACGTCACTTCAGCTTCAATATTTGATACAGTTAAATACATTGTGAAATTGACAAGCTGAATTATTTTTTAATGATTTTGGAATGAACTTGAATGAGTGTTCAGAGTGAATTTTGAGTGAAAGTAAAAGGAGTTAATCAAAAACTGCTGATTTTATTCAAAATGAACAAATTTAGCGATATCAATTACATTCCTTAAATAAGATATAAGTACTTTTTTCCTGGACCTATCAGACACTTGAAATCCACGATAGCCAATAAAATCGTAGGATAATTTAATAAGTTTGATTTGACTGTTGATCAAATTGAGCGATTTCGAAATGTTTTCTTTTGATTGTAGAGCGTTTTGGATCGATTTGACTTAGCGATAGAATGAACGAATAGAGCAATGAGAGGGTGCTTTAGCATGATTTTGACCGGAGTGAGTGTCAATTTCACAATGTTGTTAAGAATGAATGAATAGAGAAATGAAAGGGTGTTTTACCATGATTTTGACCACAGTGAGTCAATTTCACAATGTTTTTAACAGTACGTATAATATTATCCGTGTTATTAATTTCTGGTCTTTGCCGGAAATAGCATGGGTTCTCCCAGTGATTAAGGAAATTCATATCACATTTTTAAGTCATCACAGTGCCTGCCTTTTAACAGAAAGGAAGACGATCAATGCCTCGTGACATCTCCCTGAAACATATTGATACGTATTTTAACCCGTGTCATGCTGCATAAAAAATCTTTGCAAAATTGCAACAAAATCAAAGTGCTCAAAGCACTGGATGTATTAATTTTGAGAAGGTAATCATTTTGAAAATAAAAAAAACCCAAGCTTTTATTGATTCCAAAAAGGAAAGCAGATGGTATAGACAAAGATCAGACTGCACTTTTATGCAGGCTGATCTTTGTCTATAGCTCCTATCAAGGCAGGAATATTGTGAGTTCAGCATGACAAGGGTTAACATGACGATTTAAACATTTGACAGATTTTAAAGTGTGCATTACACATCGAATACCATCTTTCAGAGTTGTATGAAATAAATATATGGATGACTACTGCAGTTAACAAAATATTGAAATGTTGAATGATTTTGAATGATTTTCGCATGAAACAGAATGAGTGTGTGGAACGAGTGTAGGATGAAGTTAAAGAGAGGTAAGCAATTATAGCTAATTTTGTACAAGATGAACAAAATTAGCGATATTTATTTTCCCTCCCTTGATAAAAAATATATTTTCTAAAAAAGGTTTTCTGTCTTCACGAACCAATCGAATGCTTGTAAAATTGAATTATGACAGTAAAATCATGAACTTTTCCTAGTGATTTTACTGTCATAATTCAATTTTACAAGTACATGTTATCCTTATCATTTACTGTAATGTTTTAACGTTTTTCTTATTTTTTTTAATGGTTTGTGTGAGTGTTTGGAATAAATGAACGGAGTGCTGAGAGAGTGATTTAGAATGGTCTTGATCGAAATGAGAGTCAATTTCACGATATAATTAACTGTATTCTTAAACCCTGAATCGAAAGCGTGTATCCTACTAGAGCTTCGCTAGATATTCTTTTTTCTTATAAATCACAAGAACAAATTATAGTAATATTATATTTTTAGGCTGGCAAAAACCATTAATTTCTGTTTGGTGCAGCAGTTTCGTTCGTGTGCAATGCGTGCTTTAATGTCTGAAAAAATAGGATCAAGAACAGATATATTCAAACCCAATCTGTTTGATTAACCCTTTGCTGTTTAATCCCTGCTTTTTACGTGCCTGTGGTTTTATGATTGTGAAAAAATTGTGAAAAAAAGAAGAAATTGCTTCTGACAAGCAATTTCTCCTTTTTCCACACTATTTTCTACCCTACTGAATGGTTATTTTTCAAATTAAATCCACTTTTAATTTTCGTCTGCAAAACCTTTGGATTTGGACAGGTCCAAAATTTTGTAAAACAGGAAAGGGTTAAGTCGAAATAAGGAAACGTACTTAATGTACTCTTAAAAGTGTCAAATCTATGGAAACGTTCAGGGCAAAAAGGCTTGTCATCTAGGGTACTCAAGTCTTGATTACATTATATTGATAGAATCCCAGTAAAGACCGCTATTATCAAGACAGGTATTAATCATATAAAAACTTTGATTCAAAAATATCTGCTAGATTCTATAACATATATTTTACGGGAAAAACTATCCTCGTTTTAAGGTAGAAATCGTACTAAATAGGAAATCTTATGGCGAGGAATCCTAGAAGTTCATTTAAATTATACGAATGAAATGAAATGAGCCTATGTGCGAAATTTCCAACATTTCATATATGTGCATCCGCATAGTCTGACCTGAGTATTTGCTCTGCGTTTAGTAGATATACATTAACCTAGAGTACTTTAACACCATCAAGTAAATTTATATTTACAGTTTACAGCTGTCTAGTCCGTTCAATGTTTCAACCTCGCACACATTTCAAATTGTTGGAACTGGCACGCACAAGCTCAATCAACTAGAATTTCAGAGTTTGAGACAAACTGGCTATAAGCCATTCAAAATCGCTCACTCAGAGTTCCAGTCATCCATTCCAAACACTCACTCAAACCATTCCAAAACGCTAAAAATGTCTTAAAAAGATAAGATCAACAACTACATCCAAAATGAATATACATAGAAATAAATCGCTATTTCACTTACACGTCTCATAGTTAAACGTCTCATAGGTTCTTGAGAAAATAGAAAGCTATTTATAGAGCTGCTTTGCATATCTTATTTAAGGGGGGTTAATAATATCGTTAATTTTTTCATCCTAAACAAAATAAATGATATTAGATTACTTCCCTTAAATTTCACTAAAAATCGTTCCTGTCACTCATTCGATTTCATTCCGAATACATCCAAAATCAGTCACCTTGTCAATTCCACGATGTTATTTACTGTACCTCAAAGCAAATGGAAAAGACCCTTTTTTCAAATCTAGAATGGAGAAATCAAGTAGATGCGAGGTCCTTCAGGCGTTCAGCCCGATTGTAAAGTTAATTTCTAAACCAAGTGTAATGTCAGTGTATTTACGAACTGCGTAGGATTTCTCGGGTCCAACTTTTCGCTGTTGGTTGATTTTTTTAATCAAGAATGATAACTCTTTTTATCTTATAACTGTACAAATATCCGTGTGATAACATCCCGTATGATATTTTTTATGATATCACATAGTTATTTTTAGAACAATGATATACTGTGGTTATTTTTAGAAACTTGCATTTCAGTTAGAAACATCGACGAAAACAAGACAAATAGAGGTTATAAGATAAATATAATGCATACTTAATGTATTGTATTAAAAAATATCTAACTCGGTTGTGATAATTGATAATTGTCTCGGCAGAGCCTCGCCAATTATCGATTCTCCCAACCTCGTTAGATATTTTTTCTCATACAAAACACTAAGTATGAATTATATATTTCTAATATATATTTCGCGTACCAGATGGTTCCTTTACGTAAAGGGTCATGCCATGAATTTATTTCTCCTTTTCAAATCACTTTCGCCTTGTTTTCGGTTTTTTCGTGTATTACATGTTTTCTCTTTCCTTCATTTAATATCGATTACGCATTTCATTCATTCATACTCATTTTGAAGTCATAAGAATCAAAAGTCTTGTCAATTTTAAAATATTACAAAATTGCTCAGATGGGAATTTAATAAACAGTTGATATAAACACCCGGATTTTCAATATTCCAGCGAAAATAAGCATTGATTAGAATAAATTAAATGGTTGTATCTATTTATATAATGGTGTTGCAATGTTAAGATGTGATTCATTTTTTCTGGGAAAATGAAATTTTGTGGTTCTTTTTTTCTGGGAAAAAATGAAATTTTGTAGTATATGAATATCAAGTGTCTTTTACAATTACAGAAAATTGTACTTTGTTCATAGCTGTATTGGGATCCTTTTCTCGGTTCCAGATAACATTTACCATGTAGTTTTTCTCGTGTCAAAGGTGCCCTGCTGCGAAGTATCAATCTAGATTGCATACGGCGATGTATCTACATATATGTGCGGTCTTTGGTTTACTCTGATCGCTGTTTTACTATCCGAATCAACGACGGTTAAGGATCAAATATTCTATTTTATGCTTCTCAGCAAGATATTTCGTCCTCTTGTAATTGAGACTATTAAAATTGGCGTCATATCGTGCTACGTAAATCCAAAGCACAATAGTAACTCTAAACGAAATCTTGAAAAATTCCGACGGACAGCAATCAAAAAGCGAATCTTTAGAGAGGCAGAATGGGAAAATCTGGGCGTAAGAATTTCCATATAAGGTAATATTGAATGGTTCCCAGGTCCCCATGCTCGCCATTCGTAAATTGGGGAAACAGCGATTTAATTTCGCGAAAGTCCGTTGACTGCCGTTATTTTTCGTAAGTTTCCGTAAATTTCACCTTCTAGTTAGTCGCTGAAGGGAGAAAGGCGGTATTTTTCGAAGTAAAACCGCTGTAGAACTAATAAACACTTATCAAGACAAGGGTTAGTGCGTTGATTTTTTAAATTATTTCATTTATATACCAGTAATCTGTTAAAGATCGATCGATCTATATTGAATTACTGAACTCGATTGCATCGTCAATAATTTCATGGGTTTTCGTGCTGTGTTGATTTCTTTTTTATGCCTACCTTCGAAGAATGGGCCTTAGGGGGGTATATTGCTTTGCACTTGTCGGTCCGTCCGTCGGAAGGTCGGTCGTCCGTTGCTCTTTTTTGTCCGGAGCATATCCCAAAAAGTATACAAGCTAAAATTATGATACTTCAAAGGTGGATGGGTCTCATTTACGAGTTCTTAATGTAGTGCAGAAGAACCATTACTCTACTCATATTTTTTAGTCATTGCCCTTTGTTGATTGACAAAATATTGGCCATTTGCCTGCTTTTATGGGGGAGGCATAAAATAATGGCTAAATGTGAAACAGTTGTAACTGCCTATAAACAAAAAGGTAGTTACAACTGTTGTGCACTGAGCCATCGAAATGTATTACAGACATTTCTTTTTCATAAGGGGATCAAGCCAATTTAAGCAGACTTCAAGAAATACCGCCGGATCGCTGGACATGTCAGGTAAACCTAAACTTAATTCTCGGACTACAGGACCGTCTGTCCGGCAAAAAAAACTGGGTACATACCTTTGAATTAACTTAAACATCTGTTCGTAACCTTTCGAAAAAGAAAGTTCTTCTCAGTAATTCCCAATTTCAAGTCCGCAACATTTTGGACATACAGGTGCAACAGAGAGGTTATGCAACCTATGGAACCTCGCAAAACAATCTAATTTTTCCGCTTCTGCGTATATTTCTTCTGTGTATACAGGGTCCAAAGAATCCACTCGTTCGCTCGTATTTACTAGTAGAAAATCACGAGGGACAAGTGAAAATTCTCAGTCAGTGAGTGGAGAATTAATGGCACTGAATAATAATGCCTAGTGTCTGAGTAAATACGGAAAAAAGACAGAAAAGGGGCTACAAGCAAATTAAATGATGATAGAAGTTCGCAACAACTCAAACTGTAGACAGTCATGTTCTTTGATTTCTAAAAAAAAACTTCCGGTATTGGCATGATATAACCCGGTACCTGAACATCATTAATGTTTATCGACCCCAAAAACGTGGAAATCATCAAGAATTCAAAGGTTTTTCACATGTTATGTTTGTATTTACTACTTCTTTAATCGTATATAGGCACAATCTTCGAATTGAACATAAAAAATCTGCAATACCGTATGTTGAAAAATAAATTATTTCCTTCGTCCAATTCATTTACCGGTATTTTAACTCTGAAGTTAAAGTTATTATGATAAATTTTGTCTTTTTGTTTCGTCTGCACTCTAAAATAACATCTACAGATATAAGTAAGTTTTTTAAAAGATCATTGGCCAATCGTAAGGCGTGTGACATTCAAAACAGGACGAGTAACTTTTACAAGTGACTTGCCCTGCATGACGAGTGCTTTTTCTGAATTCTTTGGACCCTGTGTATATCTCTATTTTTAACAATTAGCTAAGAACAGTCTGAGTCGCATATCATTTAAATTGGATCCTGGCTTGCTGAAATGATTAAGTTAAGTATTCAAACAGGCAGATATCAATCTTGGAAAATTCTCGTGGCTCCTGTGACCTCATTCGACATTTGACTAGGAAACCAGCTTCATAAATCAGGTGTTTTTCTACCCATTTTCTTTCTTTTTATGAACCTATTATGTTTCAATTGAAATATTTTGATGGCGCCAAACCAGGCTTGAAAAGAAAAAATGAAACTCAACCGGATTAATAGGAGAATGATGAGAATGAAGAAAACAGTCCCTTATTATTACAAAAAGCTATTGAAGATCAGACTGAAAAAGAAAAAGATGACAATATATTGCTGCTTTTTTTTGCATGATTGAAGATAGAATCTTAATTTTGAATAAAATATTAAGTCACTGTGATTACTAGTCAATTATTTTTAGCTCACCTGAGCACGAAGTGCTCAAGGTGAGCTTTTGTGGTTAGGTGGATGTCCGTCGTGCGTCGTCCGTCGTCAACATTTGCCTTGTATGCACTCTAGAGTCCACATTTTTTGTCCGATCGACTTAAAATTTGGTCAGAATGATTGTCATGATGAAATCTCAGACGAGTTTGAAATTGGGTCAACTGGGGTCAAAAACTAGGTCACAGGGTCAAATCATGGAAAAACCTTGTATGCACTCTAGAGGCCACATTTTTTGCCCAATCAACCTGAATTTTGGTCAGAATGATTGTTTTGATATAATCTCGGATGAGTTCAAAATTGGGTCAACTGGGGTCAAAAACTAGGTCACAGGGTCAAATCATCGAAAAAGCTTGTTTGCACTCTAGAGGCCACATTTTTTGCCCAATCAACCTGAATTTTGGTAAGAATGATTGTCTTGATATAATCTCGGTCGAGTTCGAAAATGGGTCAACTGGGGTCAAAAACTAGGTCACAGGGTCAAATCTTGGAAAAACCTTGTATGCACTTTAGAGGCCACATTTTTTGCCCAATCAACCTGAATTTTGGTCAGAATGAAAGTCTTGATGAAACCTTGAACAAGTTCGAAATTGGGTCAACTGGGGTCAATAACTAGGTCACAGGGTCAAATCATAGAAATACCTTGTATGCACTCTAGAGGCCACATTTCTTGCCCAATCAACCTGAATTTTGGTCAGAATGATGGTCTTGATAAAATCTTTAATGTGTTCGAAATTGGGTCAACTGGGGTCAAAAACTAGGTCACAGGTACAAATCATAGAAAAACCTTGTATGCGCTCTAGAAGCCACATATTATGCCCAATCAACCTGAATTTTTGTCAGAATGATTGTCTATATATAATCTCAGACCAGTTTGAAATTGGGTCAATTGTGGTCAAAAACTAGGTCACAGGGTCAAATCTTAGAAAAACCTTGTATGCACTCTAGAGTCCTCATTTTTTACCTGATCAACCTGAATTTTGGTCAGAATGATTGTCTTGATGTAATCTGGGACCTGTTTCAAATTGGGTCAACTGGGGTCAAAAACTAGGTCACAGGGTCATATCATAGAAAAACCTTGTTTGCACTCTAGAGGCCACATTTTTTGCCCAATCAACCTGAATTTTGGTCAGAATGATGGTCTTGATGCAATTCTTGATGAGTATTTAATTTGGTCCACAGGGGTCAAAAACTAGGTCATTTGGTCAAATCTTAGAAAACCCTTGTATGCACTCTAGAGGCCGAATTTTTTGCTGGATCAACCTGAAATTCCATCAGAATGATTGTCTATATGAAATCTCTGAAGACTTGGAAAATCGGGTCAACTGGGGTCAAAAACTAGGTCACGGGGTCAAATCTTATAAAAACCTTGTATGCTCTCTAGAAGCAACATTTTTTGCCCAATCAACCTGAAATTTGGTCAGAATAATTGTCTCGATGAAATCTCAGACAATTTCGAAATTGGGTCAACTAGGGTCAAAATCTAGGTCATGGAGTCAAATCTTAGAAAATCCTTGTATGCACTCTAGCGGCCACATTTTTTGCCCAATCAACCTGAAATTTGATCAGAATGATTGTCTTGATGAAATCTCGGACGAGTTCGAAATTGGGTCAGCTGGGGTCAAAAACTATGTCTTGGGATCAAATCTTAGAAAACCCTTGTATGCACTCTAGAGGCCACATTTTTTGTTCAATCAAGCTGAAATTTTGTCAGAATTATTGAATTGATGCAAATTTTGATGAGTTTGAAATTGGGTCAACTTGGGTCAAAAACTAGGTCATGGAGTCAAATAATAGAAAATCCTAGTAAGTCAACCTGAAAATTGTAAAAAGGTATTATCAGGTTGTACAGAGGCAGAAGAATATTGAAAAAATTTAGAAAGTTCATTCAGGTGAGCGAATAAGGGCCACTATGGCCCTCTTGTTGGTCTGGTAAAATTAAGTTTGGTCTGGTAAAAATGTAAAGTTTACCAGACCAACTGTCCTGTGAAAAAATTCGGTATTTCATGAAGTCTGCTTATATCAATTTTTTTATGTATGATCCAATCGGAAATTTTGAAATAATCAAAAATTTGTCATGAGATCGGTTCAGGCTGAGACTGGTCAAACCTACAGTAAACAAAACTTCCCATTTGAAAACTTCCCCAATCAGAGCCATAAATAATTAGAAGGATTTATCAGAGGTCAAAATGGATACAGGACTCGTGTTTGACCGTTAAACCAGGGTTTCGATCCCCAAAAATCTTAAAATATATTAATTTGACCCCTAGAAATTTCTACCAAGGGGGTCATTTTGACCATTTTGCCATTCTGATATTTGTCCTGGTATTTACTTGTCAATGGACAAGTCACATAGAAGAAAGTACTTGTCCACAGGTAGAAAAAACCTGTGTCAGGCAAATCGGGCATGGGATTTCCACGCCCCAGGTCAACACCAAGAAATAGGTTTGTGGTAAGTTGTGGCTGAAGCACCTAATTGTGGTAGGCTTACTTATGTTACAGGTACTGAGACTGTAGAATCAAGAAGAGCAGTGACAGATCAAGAGGGGATAGGGGTTGGGGGTCAAGCAGACTCCCTCTTTAGCCTAACTATTTCATTTTCTTGCAGAAGTTCAATCAAAATTCTGAAAACTAAAGAACGAAACACCTATAATTTGTATGTTTGAACCCCTCAAATGAAATCAAGGATCCACACCAAAAGAAGTGTCCTGCTTGCTCTGGCTTTAAGATCTTTTCTCTGGCTAGAAATGCAAGCTACAGCTGAAAATGGACAGGGTACAAGAAATATTCTTGGAAGTTTGTGTAGGAGAGTAAGGAGTCAAACGACTCCCAGATTATAAAGATCAAGGAGTCTGAGCTAAAAATAGTCCTACTTTTCATATTTCATAATTTGGAGTGATCATTGTGGAAAAGAAAACAATTCTGCAATAAGCAATTCGTTCTTTTCCACAATAATCCCCCTTCCCAAATTATAAGATGGGTTTCTCTCAATAATGATCAGTTGATACAAGCAAATGTAATATGCATGCAACATGTCTTGTATTGAAAAGATTTGAGATTTTCACAAATAGAGATTAGGGTTGGAACTTAGGAAACTTCTCTTATCATTTTCTTATTGAAAAAATAAACTCCTTTGATTGCAAAACAAAGGAGTACTGCCCACAAAATAAGAAGTCTCAGATTCCCCTAGTGTGGAACCCTGCAGACTGCTGTGGGAAGGAGAATAGAGCAAATTTTTTCAGCACTGAATAAAATTCTATGTGTTTACAAACAGTTTTAAAATAAGCATCTTGCCAAAATTATTGACACTCAGTACTGAATGTTGGTTCTGTAAACTGTGAAACACTATATTAACTTTGCAGGAGTCCAGATAACAAAGGGTAAGGCCAGTCTTTAATCTTAATTTCCCCAATGAAACCTCATAATGTGGGTGCTCATTTGAATAATCTTGATGTGACCTTTCAAATAAGTACCAACAGCATAGGGTATTAGTAAGGAATGATGAATTTGAAATATTGCAATTCGAAAACCAAAATACCCCCTCTATTGTAGCTCCTGTATGTTTGCAATGGCAGATCAAGGAAATCTGTACAAGGGATTAGAATTTATTTAATAGGGGTAAAGTTTTCCTATTGTTAGTTACTTTGTTACCCTTTTGATTAAATTTTCCTGTGAATATGAAATAATGAAGCTTTAGAGGGGTTTGTTTGAACCCCAAACCCCCTCTAGATCTGCTACTAGTTTGATTGTGACTTGTATTTTAGGGAAAGAAAAAAGTTAGATGATAAAACAGAGAGCATACTGTTGAAAGAAGATGTAAATTGTAGTGTTTATGACATAAAAGAATTTTCTGGTAATCCTGTGGGTTTGGACAAGAACACAAGGTAAAGAGAAGACACTTTTTAGAACCTTCATACATTGAGGCCTTTGGAAGTGCAAAGTGCTGTAAAATAGACATACAAATCAGAAAATACCTTGTCAGACACATTTTGCCTACTTTATCAATATCAGTCATTCAAGAACAGCAGAGAGGAGCACTAGTAGGATAAATATGTATATTATATGCCTTACCCAAGTGTTTTTTCTGTGTTTTACTTTCTAACAAAAGGCTTCTTGTATTTATCATATTTTTGCCTATTACTGTGATCAAGAGGTAGTTCTCACAAAGAAGCTCCATACATGTGCTTAAGTGTGTATGTCCAACTGTCCATCTGATTTTCTTTGGACAAATACTAAAATACATTTACGGATGAATTTCAGGACCACTTGGTACAATTTTCTATTTTCAGAATGCTGCAAGGCCACAGCTAAAGGTCTGACCATCAAGTGTATGCAGGCTTGACAGCAGTAAACAGTCCCGTGACAAACACCTTGTTACTACAAATCTCCAGATTCCATCTCATAGTCTGACTTTTGCTATAACTCAAAAGTTATTGAGTGATAATTCTGAATGTCTTTTCCATTTTTAATAGTCTGCGAAATGTAGCACCATTGATAAGTGACCACTTGATGCACCTTCAAACAAGCCTCCAGGTTAGATGAGTTGGTAATGTAATTTGCTTTCAATTATCTTGAGGTCTTGATTTAATCTCTGGCAAACAAACTTTCATCCCCCTTTTGCCATACTACAATTATTGCCACACATACATGTCAATTGTCTCCCACTAAAAGCTTGATGATAAAGTGCATTATGCTTGATTTTGTGCCAAGATAAAATTTCGTTGTACTGGGTCAAAAATATGACAATAATTTATTGGTAAATTGCATAGACGCCACAATACTATGGCCCATCCAGGCTCTAAAGGGAAATTAGGTTTTATTTGTTAACTCAGCTATATTTGGAGGAAAACAGAGGTATAATCATTACCTTGGTGTTGTTTGCGCTTTCCATTATAAACTGTAGCTTTGGTGACCTGGTCATATGTCTGTTGTATCCTCATGAAAGCTTTCCAGACATTCAGGGGGGGGGGGGGTAATAATATCGTATTTCTTAAAGCTTTTTGAGCTCGTCCATCGTCAGTCATCCATCGTGCGTTGTCCACAATTTCTTTAAACATCTTCTTCTCCTAGACCAGTGGGCCAATCTTGATGAAACTTGGCAGGGATGTTCCTATGTTCAAGATCTACCAAAGTTGTTCAAATAAATGAAATCAACCCTTAACTTTCCCTTTACCCTTAACAAAAAGGGCAAAAATAGGAAAATCTTCAAAAATCTTCTTCTCAGAAACCAGACAGCTTTCATATTTGGTATGTAGCATCACCTAGTGGGCCTCTACCAAGTTTGTTCATATTAAGACCCTGGTGTCATATTTTGGCTTTGCTTGGGCACATCCCTTAAGCTCTTCCGAGCAAGAAGGGTAGAAAAAGGAAAATTTAGTATGTAGAATCATCTAGTGGACCTCTACCAAGTTTGTTCATATCAAGACCTCGGGATCATATTTTTGTGCAACCTTTTTTTTATATAGAATTAAAGAGTGAAAATCTTTAAAAATCAGAGGGCTCACAGCTTTCATATTTAGTATGTGGCATCTAAAGTGGGCCCCTACCAAGCTTGTTCATATAAAGACCCTGGGGTCATATTTGGGCGCCACCCGGCCGCATCCCTTTTAGCTTATCTGAGTATGAAGGGTAAAAAAAGGAAAATCTTGAAAAATCTTCTTCTCTGAAACCAGAGGGCAGACAGCTTTCATATTTAGTATGTAGCATTATCTAGGGGACCTCTACCAAGTTTGTTCATATCAAGACCTTGGGATCATATTTGGGCTCCACCTGGGCGCAACCCTTTTATATAGAATCATAGAGTGAAAATCTTTAAAAATCTTCATTTCAAGAAACCAGAGGGCTCACAGCTTTCGTATTTAGTATGTAGCATCATCTAGTGGATCTCTACTAAGTTTGTTCGTATCAAGACCCTTGGTTCACATTTGGGCTCCACCTGGGCGCATCCCTTTTTACATTAGAATCAAAGAGTGAAAAGGCATATCCTTCATGCTCTTGGCTGAAAACATTCCATGGTAATGATCTTACGTAGAAATTATGTCCTTGTTGACATCTGCCTATTTAATGAATTAATGTCCCTTGGGTCAAAGAGACTCGGGATATCTAGGACCATCATGGCCATCCATTTGACATCCATTTTTGCATTATCCAGCACATGCAGCTAAGTGATTGCACCTGTATGTGATGCTCTTGATCTCTTTCACCTATGTCTGGTGATCTCATGAAACATATAGATATTGAATTACATTTGAAAAAACTAACAATACCCTCATTATTTTTTCCCATATTGAAAAAAATAAAAATTAATATCATGCATATGATGGCTCATAATTGAAAAGAAACTTAAGCATTATTTTTTCTCTGATTTTATTGAAGGTGTTTACTTGATACTTGTCATACATGTTCACTATCAAAAAATTCCTTAATCGTCAAGGGAGATAACATTAGATGAATTTTTTGTAAATTATGCCCTTTTTTCATTTTTTTGATGTTTTATCCACTAATACCACTATTCAGCACCAAACAGCCAAGCATAGGCAAAAAATGGTTCTCTTGTAAAGAGTATGTAACTCTCTGGTGATCTTGCCCACTTGCACAATTTGACTTTAGTGTGATGAATTTTCAAAATATGGTGGATTATAAAAAAGATAATTATTAGTTAATCATACATGAATCAGTTAATTTGAGGTAAGGGTTTAATGAATTATTAATATCTGTTATTTCTTTCATGACCAGTCATGCAAAAAGGAAAATCTAGGAATAATAAATACTTGAAAAAGGGATTTGACCATGGGAATGTCATCATGAGTTGACAACAGTTATATTGGTTGAATATCTATTTAAGTTCAGAAATTCTACCAAAAATGACAAGTTTTCACGTTGCTCAGCCCAGCAGAATTGTTATTTTTTGAATTCCAGGACCAATAAGGTTCATTTTTGCATGATTGGTCAATAGATGTACATGTATATTATTTATATTTATGAGTAGGTCTCAAACTCAAGATTTTTTACACCAATGCCCAGATTAATGAGTGTTGTTTTACAGCTAGAGTATGGATATAGCCATCCTCGGGGAACCCTAGATGTTAAACTTACAACATAACATTGAACATAGGTAGGTAGTATACAGTTTGAATGATTACAGTGTCTATTCTAGAAGAAGAAATATAGGGGTAAAATTCCCCCTTCTTAAAATCTGGGGATTTTTCAAATGAAGGGAGGATTTGTATAAAGCAATGGTTGCAATGCCTAGATAAAGAAAGTCAAGTGCAAATTTGACTCTTTTACCCATTTTATTTGGAACTTTCAGGCCTTCCATTAATTTTTGGTTGATTTCTCAATATGCTCTTCACTGCCGACCTATTCACTTTCCTCCATGTTTGTGGACAGTTACGGCTAAGAAATAATATTTTCATTTGTACCGCCTTTCCGAAGGAAATTCATAAAAAAAAACAATGTATCCAAGGTCCAGGTTGTATCAGCACTTCAACAGTTTGAATCTCAATTTTTTTCCCCAAAATTTAACAAATGAAAATTATAATCATTTAGGACAAAAAATGTGTACCTATAGCTTCAAATAAAGGAAGTATTGACCCCTAGCAGTATTTTACAGTGTAATGATTTTAAGAAACATCTAGTAAAGTGGGGTTTTTTTTGGATTCAAATATATAACGTATTTTGTATAACAAAAAATAGCATCAAGAAAGGTGAGGGGGCGGTCCAAATATTCCTTGGGATGTGAAAAAAATCCAACCTGGAATTACAAGATTCCTATTTTAGGCTTTCCTTGAGAGCACTGCTGTGTAGGTGTCAAAGTATCTTTAATTTATGGCTGGATTTCAAAGTAAAATCACACAATTCTTCTCTTCATATGAACTAGAATAAATTGTTATGTTTCTTACACAAAATATCTTGCAAAGTTAAAGGGGGGTGTATACTGGAGACACCATTTCTGTCCATCCAGCTGTCTGTCCATACAAATGTTGGTCTGTCTGCCATGCTCAATTTCCAATTTCTTGTAGGGTCTGTTTTTTTTATCTTGCTCCAACTTATTCTGGATGATTGTCTACTCCATAGCAAGATCTCTATTGATTTTGGTGGCATCCCGACTTATGCATTGGAAAAGGAGCCTAAAAGACAATTGTTTTGTAAGTTTGTTACCACTCTAGACATCACAATTTTGGCTCAATCTCTGTCAAATTTGCTCAGTATGTTTGTCAGGAAGGGTTCTATTGATTTTGGATGCATTCCAATGTATGTCAAAGGAAAAGGACCCTTATTGACAATGCAGTTTTTACCATTCCAGAGGTCATAATTTTTGCTCAATCACTCCTAAAGTCCCAAAAGCAGCCTTAAAGACTATATAGCCCAAGCATTCCTTTAATTTGATCTGTAACCCTAGAGTTTGTAGGGTTTTACCGAATTGGAATTTTGTGTTAGATGACTATCAATCAGAAAAGTTCACTGGGCAAATAAGCTATCTATATGGAAAAAGTCTAAGCTGTAAAAGCTGTTTCTTTGTAATCACTGGACTGATGAATCATTATTAACTATTTTGAAATATTTATCAATATGGCTTCTCAGTAAGAAATTAATCAGAACATTTCTGTGTATTATTTCTTGAAGAAGGCACTTGCTGAAATATTGAAAAAGAGTTTATAATGTTATAGTGTAGTAGGCAACAATAATGATTTACAGAAAAATTGACCCTTGTCATTTTATTATCTTTCAAGGCAATTCAATTTGAAAAGGCAGGAGTCAAGGACACAAAGGTGAGCGATATAGGACCATCATGATCCTCTTGTTTTACTACAGTGTGGAGTTTCTTCAAACAGTTATGTCTGGTCAACCAAAAAAAAAGTTAAAGGGAGAAGAACAAGAAAGTAGTAAGTACTGCAATCAAAGATTAGATCATTTCTGACTTATAACTATGTCAAATGTTAATATACCATATTCCATACTGATATAACATCAAACATATGTTCAGTTTCAACATTTCTTCTACAAGAACAAAAATAGATACTAAATGTCTCATCATCATGCCTGAAGAATGGCATTTTTATCCACTGCTGTTTTGGCTAAAGGGGTATGAAACTGGTCTCTGTCCATCCTTGGGACATGCTGTCTTTCCATGATGACTAGTTTGTCTGGAACATATCTTCTAAGGTATATATGCTATCTATTTCAAATTTCATAGGTGGATAGATTTCATTTATGAGAAAGTGCATTGCAAGAACCAGCACTCCTGCATTCTTAACTTTGTTTAATTGCTCTTTGTTTTTCAGAAAACTTTAATTTTGCCCAGAGGATATCTCTAAGTTTCCCCCTGTAACTCATGGGTGGAAAGAGCTCAGTAAGGAAAAGTGCATTGCAAATGAATTACAACTCTTGCTTGTTTAACTTAAGAAATTACCCTTTGTTAAATCAAAGATTTAACCTTTTTACAGAGCATGTTTCTGTATGTAAAATTTTATAGGTGGATAAATCTTATTGAGGAGAAGTTCAGTGAACATGAGTCAAAACTTTTGCTTCTTTGACTTTTGGGTGTTGCCATTTATTATTCAAGGTCCTAATTTTTGTCTGGAACATATCTCTCTAAATATACATGTACATGCTTTCAACTT
Organism: Fragum whitleyi; assembly: GCA_948146395.1. NCBI lineage: Eukaryota > Metazoa > Mollusca > Bivalvia > Cardiida > Cardiidae > Fragum > Fragum whitleyi. The sequence goes on from OX411557.1 coordinate 23,372,271, forward strand.
GAAACTTAATAGATAGAAATCATAGAGAAGTGCAATGCACAAGAAGCACAACACTTGCTTGCCAAGTTAGTATTGAAGTTATTATACCCCCCACCAAGAATTAGAGGGGGGTATATTTGTTTCACCATGTCTGTCCATCCATCTGCCCATCCGTCCGTCTGTCCATCAGTCTGTTGGTAGACCTTTTCATTTCCGAACTCTTACTCAAGAACCAAGAAACCTATAATCATGAAACTTTATGCCAATACTGCTCATGACCAAAGGAAGTGCCCTATTGTTTTTGGGTCACATAGGTCAAAGGTCAAGGTCACTGAGCCTTTGTTCAATTTTCGTTTCTGGACTGTAACTCGAGAACCAAGCTTCCTACAATCATGAAACTTTATGCCATTGTTGCTTATGACCCAAGGAAGTGCCCTATTATATGGAGGGTCACATAGGTCAAAGGTCAAGGTCAATTTTTGTTCCATTTTCGTTTCTGGACTCTAACTCAAAAACCAAGCAACCTTGAATCATGGAACTATATGCAAATACTGCTTATAACCCAAGGAACTGCCCTATTGTTTTGGGGTCACATAGGTCACAAGGTAACAGTCAATCTTTTGTTCCATTTTTGTTTCCGGGCTCTAATTTAAGAACCAAGCGACCTACAATCATGGAACTTCATGCAAATGCTGCATATGACCTCAATATCTGTTACAAACACATCCTGCACTTGCATTTTGACAAAGTGCTTGTGGGGGTATAAGTCTGCTCTGTGACAGTTCTAGTTACCCTTTGCTTTCTAAGAGGCTTAAATTTTTCTCTGGGGAAATTCTATCAAAAAGTATAATACTTATCAACTAGAACCACCTTGCGTAGGTAGACCTCATTAAGATGAAGTCGGAGTTGAGTAGAACCATAAGCCTAGCTGTCTTTATTTTGGAGATATTGCCCTTTGCTGTTTCAAAAACCCTAAACTTTGTCAGGAGCATGTCTATGAAAGTATAGTAGCTATCAACATGAAACTCCATATATGGATAGATCTCATTTGCAAGCATGCAATGAACATGAACCATAACTCGAGATTACATAATTTCAATGTTTTCTTTTCTTCTGAGCACAAAGTGCTCAAGGTGAGCTATTGTAATAGTCCAATGTCCATTATCCTTTGTGTGTCATCTGTCACACCTAATCCACAATTTCTTTAAACATCTTTTCCTCCTTAACTGATGGACCAGTCTTAATGAAACTTGGCAGGGATGTTCCTTGGGTCAAGCTCTAACAATGTTGTTCAAATGCAGGAAAATCCACCCTTTACTCTCACTTAACCCTTATCAAAAAGGGTGAAAATAGGAATATATTCAAAAATATTCTTCTCTGAAACCAAGAGGCAGACAGCTTTCATATTTGGTATGTAGGATCATCTAGTGGGCCTCTACCAAAGTTGTTCATATCAAGACCCTAAAACAATAATACCTATCATAGAAAGTGCCCTGTTTGTTTTGGGACATATTTCCAAAATAAACTAGGAAGAACTCCACTTAATATCTGTTCTGTTTGAGCCTTAAGTGTTGTATTTTCAAGTACTGCAAATGGTCCAAAGATGTGGATAAATGCAATTTAAAAAACTTAACTGATTTGTTGTACCCATTTGATATTGCATGCATATAAAAATCATTTGGTCATTCTGTCTCTAAATTTCTTTGTGTGCTAAACATAACAAAAATACCAATGTAACACTGGCACACATAGCTTCCATCAGCTACAAAGCTTTCATTTGGCATGGTAATAGATGAACACATATCTCAATGATACATATCTACTTATATGAAGGTCAATGTCTCCTCACGATGTAAAAGACTGCTTTAAGTATCAAATATTTGCAAAACTTGACATAAAGGTTCACATTGGGATTTCCTTTAAGCCCATAGTATTAAAGTGAAAAAGCTAATAATTTACATGGTAAAAGACATCAATGATACGCATCTACTTATACACAATTCAAGGTAATCTAGCAAGGTCAAGATCATCTCTCAAAATCAAAAATTGGCTTATTTTAAGCAAAACATGAACATGGCCAATTATTTTAGACTATTCAAGATACAAAGCTCAGATTCTGCACAATGAAAAGTCTCAATAATATCTATCTGCTGATAGTTCAGGGTCATGTTATAGGGTTAAAATCAAACCTTGGCAAAACTTATCTAAAAAATGAAATCATATGCCATAGGTTTATATTAAGAATTCTGTTAAGAAATTTTGAATATAAGTTATATGTGTGTATGAAAATTCAGTCACAGGATTAGCAAGTAATTATAATCGTTAATGTACCATTGACTTAATGCTAAGATTTATGAATAAGCTATAAGGCAAGGAGAGGAAAGATAGGTAATGGTCCAGGGACATGAAAACATCTGAGTTTTTGGGAATGACTATAAATTCGTTGCAATCAAACTAAAATGAGTAAGGGAGAACTTAAGATATAAAAAGAGGTTCAAGATCTTAATTACAAATTGCTCTACCTTGATTTAAGAACATTAATTTTACTCACTTAACTGTTATGTAAATATGTATTAATGTTTTGTTTAGCTGAGGTGCCAAAATAGGGAACAGACAGTTGGTATCAGCATGGTCTCTTATTGATGGTAGATATAGATAAACATACACACCTTTTAAGGTATGATTTTGTTTTTGTGCAGAAACTTTTATAAACCAAGAGATCAAATCATTTTTAGCTTTTTAGCTCACCTGAGCACAACGTGCTCAAGTGAGCTATTGTGATCACCTTTTGTCCGGCGTCCGTGCGGTCTATCATGAGATCTATCATCATGCCAAATATGAGCCTTGTATGTCAAATACTTTTGGAGAAAAGGCAAAGGTTAAGTTTGGTTAAGTTTTCGGACAGACGGACGGACAGACAGACGGACATGAGTTAAACAATATGCCCCCGATCTCTCGATACGGGGGCATATAAAGTATCTTCCTAAAAAATCATTGGACCGGGCTCGGATGAATCGTTGTGGTTGTACTGGTGTGGAAAACGCCACAAAACCATGATAAGGAGAACGATTTTTTAGTCATATCGCGGCGGATGGATCATCTAACCATAAATTACATATCTTTGGTTATTTTTGGTGGACTATACATTGTCTTTTGTCAACGATTTCTTCTCCTCATCAGAGTGTATGAACTTTCATCCAATCTTCATAAAACTTAGCCGGCACGTTTGCCTGTTAATTGAGGCGGGTTTATTGAAAAGGGAGCGTTCCTTTGCAAAACGGATCTCAATTATAATTGCTTGAAATTGAGAAAGTTGCATTGGAAAATGTGCATCATAAAACTTTCTCAGGGTGAGTACTGGGTACTCAAAATTACGTTGAAATCTTGCTATTTATGCTGCAAAATAGCTTTACCTTTACATTTGACCTTGAATCTACCATAACAAGAGTTGTAAACAGAAAACATAACTCGCCAAAACTGCAGCTTGTTACACATATAGTCCATATAAGGTAAAGGTTAAAATGTGAAGGCACTTGGTTTCTGGTGAAAGCCCTTCACCCGGTGAGTGCATATGAAGTAATGATGTCCCTAGCAGAAAATATAAGCAAAGTTGAAGATTTTTTGTTAAAGTTTTTAGTTTAAGTTTTTTTAAAAGGTCAAGGTCACTGTCTCAAGGTCATTTTGACATGGGTCATAGTCTCAAATAAAAGTCTATATACCTTAATGAGTGTTTCTGTAAAATACAATGCCTCAAGGATTATTATTGATAAAATAAAATGTGGACTCTAACATCAACGCTGACGTCTGAGGGTAAAACAATAGCACTTCAGAGGCTTTTGTCCAGGGGGAGCTAAAATGGATTGAAAATGGAAAATCCACTCATGAGACCACCTTTTGTAATTAAAATTATTTACAAATCATATCATTAATGTTGGAGCTGTTCTTCCAGATCAACTTAACTAAATATTTGTCCTTGAGCTGTGGCCTTGACATCGGAGTTGATGAAAATTTCATTCAAATGTTCTATAAATCTAATGTTGGTGCATAAAGTTAGTTGTAATTGAGCAGTGAAATACTCCATTATGCCAGCACAAGATAAATTTATCTTTCCTTGAGTGAACAACATAAAAATACAATTTTTGTATTTCTTTTATTTGAGAATTTAAGATTTTCTAGGGTGCCTCAATTTGCACAAGATTATTAGACCACATCATGTTGTCAAGTGGTTACAAAAGTCTGCTCTCATATCATCAAATAAGATTAATATGCACCAAAGCAGGGTATAGTCTTTTTGGAACTTCACTAGTTTGGCAATGAGATTTTGGAGTGATATTCTACTGATGATTCTTGAAAATACAACAGAAGTATTACAAATTTATTATCATTATTATTGTAGTATTCAAGTGTACTTTGCTCATTGACTTTAACTAACAGTTTCATAGTTATTTAAAAACAAGATTAACATAGATAATGGAGAACAAATATGTTAAATACTTGAAAAATCCAATCTTCAATATACAAACTATGTGCCACATTAGCTAAAATTTGAACGTTGGACTCTGATCTTGACTTTGAGCTAACTTGTGGTAGTTCCTGTGTTGATATGAATCAACGATCCAGAGGTCAGGTAATAAACTTGATTAATAGGACAGATATAATGTAATGAAACAAGAAGTCCAAGAGGGTCTCTATGGCTCGACAGGCTTTAACATATTTAGACATGAAAAGGAGATATTCAAAAAAGAAATCAAACAAATAAAGGCACTTAAAGTCTCCAGCATTCAAATGGAGTTCAAACTTCCAAATTGATATTTTTTGTAAGCTATCACAGGTACGACTGATATATGAAATAACATGGTAGAAGACGATTTTATTTTATTCAATTAACTATCAATCCCCCCTCCACTGCCACACCCATATTTGGGGGTCAATCAAAATTTCTTGAACAATTAAAGTAAAGGGTCACCCAAGAAACACCCATGCCAAGTTTCATTGAAATCAGCCCAATGGTTTGGAAGAAGAAGATTTTTAAAGATTTTAACATGAAAAAAATTCCTGGCCTCGCCATGCCCATATTTGGGGGTCAATCAAAATTTCTTGAACATTTTAAGTAAAGGGTCACTTAAGGAACAGCCATGCTAAGTTTCATTAAAATCGGCCTAATGGTTTGGGAGGAGAAGTTTAAAAGATTTTAACCTGAAAAAACACCCCCCTCTGCCACACCTATATTTGGCAGTCAATCAAAATTTCTTGAACAATTTAAGTAAAGAGTCACCTAAGATACATCCATGTCAAGTTTCATTGAAATCAGCCCAATGGTTTGGAAGAAGAAGATTTATAAAGATTTTAACATGAAAAATGCCTGATTCTGCCATGCTCATATTTGGGGGTCAATCAAAATTTCTTGAATAATTTAAGTAACGGGTCATCAAGGAACTTTCATACTAATTTTCATTTAAATCTACCAAATGGTTTGGGAGGAGAAGATTTTTAAAGATTTTAATGTGAACCTCCCACCTGCCACACCTATATTTGGGGGTTGATCTAAATTTCTTGAACAATTTTAATCAAAGGGTCAACCAAAGAACATTCATGCCAAGTTTCATTTAAATCAGCCCAAAGGTTTGGGAGAAGAAGATTTTAAAAGATTTAAATGTGAATAAATGCCCTGCCCTGCAATGCCCATATTTGGTGGTCAATCAAAATTTCTTGAACAATTTAAGTAAAGGGTCACCCAAGGAACATCCATGCCAAGTTTCATTTAAATTGGGCTCAATGGTTAAGGAGAAGTTTTTTAAAGATTTTAACGTGAACATAAGCCAAAGCCTGCCATGCTTATATATTGGTATCACTTTTAACTGCTTTTATTTATTAAAGTAAAAGTTACTCAAGAATCATTTCCAAGTTTCATTGAAATTGGCCTAAATGGTTTAAGCACCAACACAAGGAGCCACACCCAACAGACACAATGTCATGGCAAAAGCCTGCTGGCCTTCAGCCAGTGGAGCTAAAATGAGGGAATAGAATAGTGTTTTTTGTGCAGACAACATCTTAAGATTGTAGCATTTTACATCAAAATTTCTAAGATATCTGTTGGGATCAATTCGATCTGTAGACAGACTGACATTGTGAAACCAACGGTTGCCTTCATTGCACTGGTAAGGGTGTGATAATCTCTTTCTGATGAAGTGTTTTCAAACAATACATATTTCTCACATATTTCAGACTTATCTATTCAAACAAGAGGACCATGATGGTCCTATATCGCTCAACTGAGTATGTGAGTTCAAATTTTTTAGTCTTTTTTTCAAATTTCTCTATGACATATAGTCTTATACTGGACTATACAATACAGAGCTATAACTTCCAATATAAGAATGAAAGGCACTGTGAATTGTTTTACAAGATCATTGAAAAACAATACCACCAATTTTGAAAATTATATGTCTAATGATTTAGAACCTCTTTCACCTCTATCTTTAAAGTGGCCCTAAAGCATAGAGCTTATTTCGATTTTAAGGCAACAATAAAACATTTCAGCAGAAAAATTGAATCAATGCTGAAACAAAATGAAAAGTATCAAGTCTAAATGTAATAGAGGAAAAGATTTTAAGAATTTCTATTGATATCTGTCTAAAGAAAGAATCCAAACAACAAATGCTTAATTTCAATCTGAAAGCAATTTACAGTGTTTTTGTTATGGTAATTCTCTAAGCAAAATTTTAATGATGGATGCCTTGTTGTTTAGAAAAAGATTATTGGCACTTCATTTTTTTTTCTAATGTTATATTAGGGACCCCACAAAACATGGCTTTTTTCAAGTTGGCACACTAATTTCACAATTTCCTACTAAATAGTCCAAGGAATGTAGGTCAAGCCAATTATCGGAGTTCTAAGTTATATGGTTTGAAAGTAGAACATTTATAAAGTTTTTGTTCTTCTTTTTTTACATTAAATCAAGGATTCCATAACATATGGCTAATAAAAAAGCAAGCACAATTATTTGTATTTTTTGTTGGAGGGTCTTGGGTAATTGTGTCAGGCCAAAAAAATCAGTTTTTACCATTCTGGTTTGGAAGTAGAAGATTTTTAACAATTTTTGTGCTTTATTTCTATTTAAAAAGAGGATCCTACAACATAGGGTAAGTTTTTTTATGTAGAGTACTTATTTGAAATATTTTGGTAGACAAGCATTTGGCAATGATCAATACCAAATATGAAAGCTCTTGACCTTACTGTTTGGGAGAAGTTTTTTTATCCTGTTGTCACGGCAACCAGAGTTCTTCATGGTTTCCAATTTTGTTAAATATTTTGAAAGTCCTTGTCTTAAGGATCATTTCTGAGAATTTTGGTTGAAATCTGATGGTTAGTTTGGTAAGATAAGATTTTTATAAAATTGTGGATGGACAGACAGACTGATGGTTGGATGCAAGACATTGGTCAATCACAATAGCTAACTTTTAGCACTTCATGTCCAGGTGAGCTAAAAAACAAGTGGAACACGATGATCCTATAGAGCTCACCCATGTCACCTTGACTACTTCCTAATTTTATTTAATTGACTTAAAAGATAATTAAATGACAATTAAAGGCACATTTTCAGTAAAATCACTTTTGTTACCTAATACATTAAAACATCAAATCTATTTTCAAAATTTCAAAAGTGTCTTTTTCGAGAAATAATACACTGAAATGTTCTTTTTACAAAAAAGCCTTTCTTTTTACCAAATTAACCTGTAAGAATGATAATTCATGATAAAATCTTTCACAAAATTCATATCAGGTTATGTGGGGTAGTTATAGGTCTCAAGATCAAATAAAGGGAAAATCTTGTTGAAAGACTTTTGTAATAAGGATATTGCCATTGAGACTCTTTTTCCACTTGACATACCTGAGAATGCAGCTAAAATCAATAGGGTCCTTCGATATGACCAGCCATTCAATTTTAGCAAGTTTGAGAAAAATTGTGCCAAAGTTGTGACCTTTAGAATGGTTTTAAAGAAATAGTCTTTAAGGTTCCTTTTCCAATGGCATGCTTCAGAATGCATCCTAAATCAATAAGGTCCTTACTTTTGCCCAGACAACATCTTGAGCAAGTTTTAGAGAGATTGAGTCAAAACTGTGACCTCTAGAAGGGTTATAATGACATTGTCTATAAGGCTCCCTTTCCTTTGACATACTCAAAATTGTCTATCAGGCTCCTTTTCCTTTGATATACCCTAAAATGCAATTAAAATCAATATGGCTCTTGCTTATGACCAGACCAACATCCTTAACTTTTAAAAAAGATTGATCCAAAATTGTGACGTTTTGAGTGGTTACAAGAAAAATGTTTAAGATGGTGCTTTTCCCATAACATAAGTCAGAATGCCGCCAAAATCAAATTGATCCTTCCATAGGATAAGACCATCTTCCTGAGCAAATTTGAGAAAGAATGAGCTAAATTGTGACCTCCTGGGCAAAAATTATATTTGACCTTTTGACCCCTTTTTAATCCCATTTTACAATTTTTTGACCTATGACCCAAGGATCAGATCTGTCAAGTTTGGTTAATTTCTGACTCATAGTTTCATATAAAAGATTATCTAAGTATTTGACCTTTTGACCCTTTTTTGGCCACTATTTTTGACCCCATCTTGACTCGGATTCAAAATCTTTGAAGTTTTTTGTATTTACATCACCTTAGGGTCTCATCTGTAAAGTTTGGTTGTATTCTGCCCAGTAGCTTAGGAGCTGATTTTTTTTCATAAAATTTTGGACAGATGGATGGACAGACAGATGGATGCCGGAAATTGATTGATCACAATAGCTCAACTTGATAATATACAACAGAAATTAAAAGATGATACATGCAATAGATTGTTGCTACATGGAACAACTCAGATGTCAATGATTGAGCCATTTCTCTATGAAGCCATATTAAAGAAGTTTACCACAACAAAATTTTAAAATTTATCAAATTTTCACAAAAGTTCGCACCTGGTCATACCTTAGGCCTATTTAGATCAATCTATCCTAGATTTTTTGGAGAAAAGGCAGTTTCTAGTTTTGTTTGATATTTAGAATAAAAAAATCACATCTTTACACTGCACCCAAGTATCATCAAAAGGAATTCATCCTATTGTTTGTTCTATTGTAATGTGTATAATGTTACAAGGATTAACTAATATCTTTGAATATCTCCTGTTGAATCTTTTTCTCCATGACAACAGCATTCCTTATTGCACAGTCCATAGTTAGGAATTGAAAATATATCCTCAGTGTTGTTTTAATTCTCTGAAAATATAAAGTAGATAATGCATGTATGTTTTTTTATCTGTTTTCAAACACAGGTTCTCTTTATGATTTCAATATGAAACAAATGTATTGTGTCATATTCAATATTAACTAATGTGATGGACCAAAAGATTTTGGCTAGTGCTACTTGTCAGATATCAATTGAAATACAAGTGATGATGTATATTCATACCCAATTAGTGGTGTACTTTTCCTGTAATAGACAGCACAGGAGGTGGTATAGACAGCACAGGAGGTGGTAATGTTTCAAAAGCATAAAGTTACTGGTCCTTAGAATGGGTTCAAATTAGTATATAGTTTGCCATGCGTTCCGAAATGACTCGTCTTAAATTGGAATAGTGAGGTGTTTTCATCTGATGGGTTTGCAACCATTGAAACAAAAATTTCTGTTTTATCAAAAATTGGTTTTAAAAGCAGGGGGGATCACATATCCAACTTGCTCATAAGGAGGGCTTATTTGGGGAACCAAAGTTGTTTTGCAACCCCTTTATAAATGTAGGAGATATGCTCTACACAAGACCAATTTTATCTATGACCTTTATAAATGATTGTTATGTATGAATATGTAGGCCTCCAAATAAGGAAGGAATTGAAGACTGCCAAAAAACCATCTTCCATTCTTTTCTGAAACTTATCCCCAGAGGGTCAGTGGGACTCATATCAAATTATTTTTAGGGTCCTAGCTACATAATGGCGAGTCTCAGGTTCGCAAAACCTGTGTCCCTTAAAACCCTGCATCAATAGATGACCTTCACCTTGTCCCATGACCTTGACACTAGCAGATTTGTATTATTGAGATCTAATCTATGGACTTTGTGTCTTGAATAAGCTTGAGGAAATTGGCAATTTTAAGTTTTTAGTTATGTTTTGCAGATAGACGAACAGACTGACAGATAGACAACAGTAAAAAAAATATGCCTTTGATCTTATTTATGCTGGGACATTAACATGTGTTAAGAAATTGCTTAAACATTGTCATATGATGCTGAATAGGCTGAGAATTGTTCATACAAATAGGAAAACTAACAATTAACTTTTACCTTGAAATCTGTTCTTTTGTTTAAAAATAAATTTACCCATGAAGGAGAATTACTCTTAAAATTCACATTGAAATACATGAATCATTGTTAAATCATTGCTCTTTATATGCTACATTTTACAATTCTGTCATTACTGATAACCTTGAAATTGAAGCTATCGCAAAGAAAAAATGCCTTTAGTAAGTGTAAAATGTGTAATCTGTCCATTGAATTAAGTAGTTCATGTATATTTTAGTTAAGATCAATTTGAGCATTTAATCTTGAGCTGTTACCTTAACCGTTCAGCACTTCTCATTAATGAAGGTATTAGCCAGATCATTTTAAAATCTAAAAATGTGTGTAGCACCTAGGCTTTAGAAAAGCCCTATTCTAATATTTGACTAAATTCTGTAACATTGACCTTGGAACTTGTCAAGAAGTGTACCACAAAAACTCCATTCAATATACTACAACTCCCCTGCTTAGAAATAGATTTTTTATGGCTGTCATCTATACACAGGTGTGACTTTTCAATTTTTGTTTTTTTTCCTAATAAAGACTGCAACGCACATTTTTTTTAACTTTGCTCAGCACAAAGGTTTCATGTATGAACTCCTTGCTGTTGCATATCTAAAAAGAATTAAGAACTGTTCCTTTGAAATACATCCATAAAGGCAGGAGAAATGAACTAGACAAGAACAATCTAAACCTTTGATCTTCTTCCCATGAAATTCAATGATCATAGCTTGTTTATTTAAGAGATAAGCTCCAGATAAGATCCAAGTAACAACAAACAACTTACTACAAGGGCATTAACTCTAGAAAAAGCCAGGTAGAGTTACGGTTCTTGTACATTGCACACAGTAATCATAAGAAGAATGTAACTGCCAAATTTCAAGTAAAGTTGACAGAGTTATGCTCTGGATAAAAAAGTGGACATGGTGCCCCGAACCTCAGACTTCACAGGTGATCCCACAATATGTTCCATCTTGGATGGACATATTAAAAAAGCTAAGGATCATGATTGGGCAGGATGGCTATCTTCTTAATCTAAACATTACCATAAGAATAGTATAGTGCTTTGTGTGACCATCTATTATCTTCCTGTATTCTTAACACTTCTTTATTTCTCATATCTTTTCAAGTTGTTATCTTGAATAAAATCTCTCTTCCTATCTGTCATCTATAAGAATCTTGTCATTCTGAAACATAATCAGAGCCCTGTGAATCACAAAATCTATCAATTCTAAATGCATTATGAGACATGATGATAAAGTAGTTTGAAAATAAGCCTAGAAATGATATAAGAATTAAATCTTCTTAATTTTTTCTTTATACTGCAATGAAGAAATATTTAGGTTAATTTCTTAATTTAAAGACATGTATGGTAAAGAGAAAAGAGAGCGAGAATGGCCCTAAACTGCTCACCTGCCATGCAAATATTTGAGGGTATATCAAAATTTCATGCAAAAGTTTTAAAAAGGGTCATTCAAGGAACATTTCTGCCATGTTTTGATTAAATCTGCCCATTGGTTACTTGGGAGACCTATAAAGATTTAAGGGGTAAAATAAGCCACAACAAACAACTCCCAAATTTTGGGCCAATTTAAGGTTCACAAACACTTTTTGTAAGGGTCACCCAAGGTATGTTTCTGCCAAGTTTGGTTGAAATCAACCAATTGGTCTCTGAGGAGTTGTTTTAAGATTCAAGGGTCAAAATAAGTTCCTCTCTACCATGCCAATAGTTGAGGGTCAATTGAAATTTATTTACAATTTTTAAAAAGGGTCACACAAGGAATACTTTTTCTAATAAGTATGTATGAAATCTGCCCATGGGTTACTGGGGAGGTGTTTAAAGATTTAAAGTTCAACATAAGCCCCAACCTGCCATCCCTATTTTTGGTGGACAATCAAAGGTTCGCAAACAAACTTTGAAATGGTCACCGAAGGAACACTTCTGCAAAGTTTGTTTGGAATCTGCACATTGGTTACTATGGAGGAGATGTCTAAAGCTTTCAGTGTCAGAATAAGCCAAACCCTGCTATACCCAGAACATTTCATTGAAATTGACCCTGCCGTTCAGGAGGAGAAGAAGTTTAAATGAAATTGACATTAAACACACAATGTTCAAGACACGACAGACTCAGGGTGATCCTAAAGTTCCCCTTGAGCATGTTCTGCTCTGGTAACTTTAAATTAAAAAGGAAAAGAAAAACCTAAATATGTAAGACAACAGCAAATTTTCCAAACTTTTGACCGTATCAGGTGATCTTGACCTTGTCACATGACCTTGCCCTTGGTATCTGCATGAGCTTATCAATGAGGCCTATCATCATACCAAATATGAGAATTGAATCTTGAATCGCTGTGAAGTAATTGGCAAATTTTAGGGTTTTTTTTGTTAAGTTTTGATAATAGAACTAATAATAACAGAACTTTGATAACAGAACTAAATCAATCTTGAACGAATATTGTATGGACAATTTTATTGTAGACAGACAGATGGATAAATGTTGTAAGAGTATTTTAGAAACAAAGGGAACTGCACTACTCCTTGAAAAGATCTATCTTCCCATGAAGTTTCATGATCATGCTCAGCGCAAGATCCAAGTATGTAAAAAAGCCCAAAGGATAATAACTAAAACAAAAGGGCCATGCTAGCCCAAAAATGCCTTAACTTCATTAAAACTGTTTAATGTAGTTTTTAAAAAAAAATATGAATGGTCACTAAGCTAAAGGATGTTCTTGCTTCTATACAACTAGGGTGTCCTTTTTGCAAATTTTCATGTTGATTTGGCAAAATATATTGCTACTAGAAGGTTTTCTAAGATTTGACTCTTGATTAATTTTTTGACCCAAGTTGACTCTATTTTGAACTCATACAATCTTGCATCAAGACAGTCATTCTGACATTGGTCAGGCAAATAATCTGGTCCTATAGAGTGCATATAAGGTTTTTTGTAAAATTTGTCCTATGACCTGATTTTGGACCCCTGTTGACCCAATGTTAAACTTGCCCAAGATTACATCAATATAATCATTCAGACCAAATTTCAGGTTGATCTGCAAAAACTGCACCTCTAGAGTACATACAAGGTTTTTTTAAGCATTGACCCAATGACTTAACTTTTGACCCCAGTTTACCTAAATTATAATTTTAAACATGTCTGAGATTTTATCAAGCAAATCATTCTGACCAAATTTCTGGTTCATAGTGCAAAATATGGCTCCTAGAGTGAATACAAGGGTCTTCTAAGCTTTGATCTTGTGAACTAGTTTTTGACCCAGGTTGACCAAAATTCAACATTGTCTAAGAATTCATCAATACAATCGTTCTGACCAAATTTCAGGTTAAATGGGCAAAAAATATGGCCTCCAGAGTGCACACATGGTTTTTGTAAAATTTGACCCTGTGACCTAGTTTTTGACTCAAGTTGACCCTATTTCAATTATCTTTTAGTTCGAGATCACATCAAGACATATCATTCTGACTAAATTTCAGATTGATTGTGCAAAAAGTATGGTCTCTAGGGTGCATACAAACTTTTCTAAGATTTGACCCCTGTGATCAAGTTTTGACCCCAGTAGATCCAATTTCGAACATGTCCCATTTTTCATGTGACAATCATTCTGACAAAATTTCAGGTTGATCGGGCAAGATAGGTGGTGGCTGGCCTCTAGGGTACATAAAAGGTTTTTCCTAAGATTTGATCCCATGACCTTGTTTTTGACCCCAGTTGACCTAGTTTTTGGACTTATCTGAAATTTCATCAAGACAATTTTTTTGACCAATTTTCAGGTTGATCAGGCAAAAATTGTGGTCTTTAAAGTACATACAAGGTAAATGTTGACAACACATGGACAACGGACATCCACCTAACCACAAAAGCTCACCTTGAGCACTTTGTGCTAAGGTGAGCTAAACATAAGCCAGCTAAAGTTATGTGGGTTTGTTTGCACTGCACTTTCCCTTGATGAGATCTGTCTACCCATGAAGCTCCATGATCATAGCTCATGTACTTTTAGAGATATACTCCAGGAAAGATCAGAAGTATGAAAAACAACAAAGAGCATGACTCAAAAAATCAGGAGTTTCATGATTCTATGTCATTTGGTTCTCCATTTAGAGTCCAGAAAGGATTCTGAATAAAGTTCAAATGTGACATTGACCTATCTGACACTTAAACAATAGAGCACTTCCATTGGTCAAGGGCAACAATTGTATATTGTTCCATGATTCTAGGGCATTTTGTTCAATTTTTGGACAAAGTACAAACCATTGGTTCCTAAAAAGAAAGTCACCTTGACAGATGCCCTTGTGACATGATACCAACAGATGTACAGTATTGAGATCTTTCATCATGCCAATTATGAGAAAGGTACCTAAAATATGCTTGAACTAATTGAACATGTTAGGATTTTGGTTAAGTCTTGAAGAAGTTTGACCTTCATAGATAGCCTTGACCTTGACCTTGGTATCCACAGCTGCACATTTTTGAGATCTATTATCTGGCAAAATAAAAGGCTTGTACTCATAAGATAAAAGGCTTGAAGATATTGGCAATGTTTAGTTTTTGCTTAAGTTTTTGAGAAGTTTGACCTTTACAGATGACCTTGACCTTGTCACATGACCTTGACTTTGGTATCAGCAGATGTGTATAATTGATATATATCTCCATGCCAAATATGAGGCTTGTATCTTGAATAGGCTTCAAAATATTTGCAATAATAAGTTTTTTTGTTAAGTTTAGTTGTAGACAAGGAGATGGATGGACGGACAGAAAGACAATGGTAAAACAATATGCCCCTGATCTTTTGATGTGGCAGCATTAAAAGTGTATGGACGAACAAAACTGATAAATGGAAAGACATGGTGAACCAATATACCTCTCTCTACTTTGTAGCTAAGGGGTATAATTATGCAAAAACACATGAGTAATGGGATTGTTCATTTCTGTTCCATTTGATCTTTACAGGTGACATTGAAACCGAGGCCATCCAAATTCTTATGTTCCCACCATTGGGGGTATAATTATACAAAGATGCAGAAGTACCCTGTATCATTTGATCTTCAGTCATGAGACATTGAAACCGATGCTATCCAAATTCTTATGCCTCCACCATGACGTGGTGGAAAGCATGAAACTAACCTCTCTCCCCCCTTTGTGTATAGATGTGTTGGTTTGTTTAACAGGGAAGTTCACCAAGGTAGTAAGAGCAACAACCAATTTAAAATCTGTTTCATACAGGACAGCTAGGAGCTAAAGAAAAAGAGTACTTTGAATGGGTATCACAATTTACACCCTGGAATATAACAAATGTAATAAATGGCACTTATACCAAAGAAAGCTATTGTCAATTATAACAAGAACACCGCCTACAGTTGCAACGTTCAGCTGCAGGTGCTAGATAATGCAAAACATCTAAGTAAAAAATTGGGCATATAACTCTTACAGAAATGCTTCAAGAGTTATCCCCCTTAGAGCCTAGATAGCTCTTGTGATGGTGAACTCACTTCATTAAACATGCTAAGTTTCATGAAGATCTTCAATAACCAAATTTATAGTTTGTCACACCAATGCCTTTACCAACGCAAACATTGCCAAGATGATCACAATACCTCAGGTTTTCTCCGAAAACAGCCAAGCTATAAATGGTCACAGCTGCTTAATCTTCAGTGTGAAAATTGAAAGAAAGGATTACTGTGTCATTTACTGATAGATTTTCTTTCTTTCTACGGTACCAATAGCAGCAAATTTAGATATAAAATTTGCGCACATGCTTCTTGATTTCAAATCCCAGGACAAGTATTGACTGTCCTACAATTTGACAGTATGACAGAAGGCAAACATGGGAAGCAAAATTTCTTTTGAACATGGTAAAATACAAGAGCCATCAGAGACAGATTATGCTCCTCAAATAAGGCATTGTCACAAAAAAAATGTATGCAATCAATGAAAATTCACTGCAATGAATCTTAACTGTTTTACCCAGGACTCTTTTTGAAAGGCAGTTGTTATATGGTAAAGGGTTGAGAGGCAGTTGTAATAGGGTAAAGGGTTGAAAATTTCACAATGACATCACATTTTCTGCTCAGTACTGAAATATGAGACACAGAGAGCTAACATAAAGCTTAAGGTAACAAACATTTAGCCCCCTTTTTCCATGATATATTTTTTTATGAAATTTTCAAATTGTTTATAGTAAAGGGCATCTGATCTGCTACTCAAATATGAAATTTCAGTAAATTCTGACCAAGAAAATTTGGGAAAAACTGTACTTTACTCTAAGTCCCCTTTTCCCGTGATGAGGCCTCTAATCCAAGACAGATGCATCAACACTATATCATGGGAAGTTCACATGGAAAGTTTCATTTGATTTGGCCCAAGGGCTATGGAGAAATCGCTAGGGAAGGACGGACTGATGGATGGACGGACGGAATTACAGATGGACAGACAGACAAAGTGGCAGCTATATGCTCTCCCTTCGGGGCGCATAAAAATCACTAATTATTATGTATCCTTTAGATAAGGTCCATTTTATTTTCTGAATAAAGTAATTCTAAGTTTTAATATGAATTTTCATAAATGACTATTACAATTTGATATGCTTATACTATCTTTTTGTGTTTTGTGTACACATCACATATGTTTCTTACAACTTAGCTGGTTGCTAAAAGAATTACTGTACTGTAATAGAATTATGCATTTAACCCTTTTCTTCATAACATTACCATTTTCCTATTCTGATCCACTTTAGACATTTTTACAGTGAGATGAGATCATGACGACATTTCTGGTATTCTGTTTCTAAAAAAGCACATGTATGTTTTATATGAAAAGGATAAAAATGAAATAAAAATAACTTAAGCCTTAAGGTAACCTACCAATTTTGGGAATTATGTGTGTCATACCAAAAACATCTTATCAAAGATTCTCTTCAGTCTTCACATGCCAAGGTTTTCAATACTGAAATACCAAAGAATAATTAAGCAATCTTAAACTGAAAAAAAAACCCAAAGACAAAGGGTACAACTTACAACTCATTAACCACTTTCATGCAGAATGAATTATAAGTTTTCTAGTAGAAATTTATAAATAATATGTATAAATAAGAAAACCAGGTATATAGACTAAGATCAGAATGCACATATGTGTGGGCTGATCTTGATCTATACCTCAGTCTAAAGCAGGAATATTCTAAGCATAACAAGGGGTAATTGCCTTCAATTTAATCAATTATCTTGAATATACATGTATTTCTAACCAACTAGTTGTAATCCTTTCATGAAACTGGTGTCTTTGATTGCAGTGATCTTTTAAGGAATCAAATCAGTGGGGCCAAATGGCCTATCGAGTTTGGAAAAAAAGGGCCAATTCAGAAATTGTGGGGCCTTACCAATATTTGCAATAAACAAAAGGTTTCTAGCGAGAATTATGTCGTCATAATTTTTAACCATTTACTTTACTCGCAGCTTGACATATTGGTCATTGGTATTTGAATAAATATATATACTTCAAAATAATGAACAATAATTTTGAATTGACTAAAAGTAATATTTAGGCTGGGGTTTTAATTGGTAGAGTTGTCAATTAACCCTAATGACAGGTCACAATTATGTTCACCCTATATTTCTCTTTGTTATCAAACCATATTCAAATCACTTTGTAATTAAAAATCGTGGCTGCTATATTTTTCTGATCAGTTGAGTTATTTGATTTGAGGTGTTCTTCCTTTGGCCTAGCACTGCAAAGTTTTTACTGAGACGGATTTCTTGAGAATCTGCGAGATTGGATGGTAATGAAGCATTACCAGTATTTTGAGGATTCTATCCAGGCTCACAAGAATCAACTTCATCATAAACATTCTCTCTTTTGGTCAAGGTCCATATGAAACAGACAAAAATAGTCCTATGACACCCAAGGCTTCTAATATTATCCATTGCTCAGAAACATGAAAACACAGAATGGAGGGCCCTGACCTATTTTTCTATTCAAGATAATGTCTAAAATGTCAATTTGACAGCGTGGAACGCGGTATCATGTTGATTTTTATTTTGGAGTAGGCTCAAATCACCATGAGAGTGTCAAAGAAGTTGTTTTTCTGCTGATGCTGTATAAATAAAAATTCAACAGACTGTTTGGCCCATATCTGTTTGATATTTTTTGCCGTTTGCTATCTTCTAACTGCATTCACGCGATGGTTAAGCCTGTGCAGAACTCTGGATTGAATACTTACTATTACCCCAAATGTGTTCAGGGGACTAGCAGGGCTCTAATTGGAGAAAATGCCTATTACCCAAATGTTAAATACTGAATTTCGGCAGTCCTGGCACCAAAGTAAAAACTGTTTGTCTTTTCTCTGGTCATTTTCGAAATTCATATTTCTGACCTCCTAAATTTTTATTCCAAATAAGGTGTTTAATTCTCTGTTAAGCGGTTAATTTCCTGATAAACAAATCTTAGGTGTAGCTGGCAATGGAGCAGTTGAAATATAAATAGAGCAGTAAGTGTAAGGTGTGGCCTGAGTTACACATCAGACCAGAAAACTTTGATTATGTATGAGAAATCGCTGCTCATATTAATCATTTGAAACCTATTTAGATTGTAAAAATTCTGGATCCCATTCCCCTAAACAGGGATAATTCTGGCTCAGAATTTCATGTGCATAAAATCTCATTCAGTCTGAACTTATGAGAAATACTGAGTTTTAAATCATAGGCACTTGGATGCGGGATTTAATAACATTTTACCAATATCACTAGTCTATAATAAATAATACAAAAGGTAGTTCAGCCGCTAGGGGTGACTATTGAGTTCAAAATTAGTATCACGATAGTATTGCGATAGTTAAGTTGCTATTGGAATAGTATTGCAATAGTTAGAAAACTATTGCAATACTATCACAATAGTTGTTTTTAAAGAAAAAGTAGATAATAATCAATGTTAAAGCGTCCACCTTTTATTAGGCAGTAACTTTATATTGTTCTTGTAAGATGCTGTTTACCTTGTTAATGGCAAGTAAATGATCAGATAAGTTAATTACAGATATTCCCTAAAAAAGAATTGGATTTGATCTCATTCTCTGATGAAAACATGCAGAAAGGCAGCATTGTTACTACATTTAGTTCTTCTTTCATTTTCAAAAAAAACTATTGTAAACTATCGATAGTCAGAGGAACTATTGCGATATCTATTGACTTGAAAAAATGCTATCGACCTATTGCTATTGCGAGGTAAACTATCACGATACAGCGATAGTTCGACCTATTGTTACACCCCTATCAGCCACCATGTTTAAGAGAACGGATGTTTTTACAAGCAATTTTGGCTTCCGTCACGGCACGTGTTTACTCTTGAGAATCGAGTACCAAATTGCATGTAAAAACATCCGTTCCCTTAGAAAATGGCGACTGCACTACCTTGTGTAATATTTATTAATGTGAACTTATATATTTCAGTTCTTAAAAAATCCTGAAACCATATGCCTATGTTTTAAATGGCAAATTGAACCAAATCCCTTGTTTGAACATATTTTGCTGTGAGATTTTTCTCTCATTTAGCCAATTTGAATGAGATTTCTGGTAGAAAAATGAGAGAATTTGCACAGATCACACCCAATAATGATCCCTGCCTAAAAAAGGAACGGCATGCTTATCCGGCTTCTGCTCCGTCCGATTACTATTTAAGTCGTACGTTGGATTTGGTTCTAGCAGCAATCAATATCTCTAACAATTTAAAAAATTTATTGAATAATGGAGGCTATTTTTCATTATAAGTACTTACTCTATGTAACATGAAGCCGTAAATATACGACTAGGCAAAGTTTTCCAAGCGGGGAAATTTGATTTAAAACCGCCCGTAATTAAATGTAAACCATATGAAATTATGACAAAAAAGAATTCATTTTCCAAAACAGATATTGATTTTCGATTCATCCGGACGATTGCAAGGTATGGCAAGATATCTAACGATGCTCTTTTTTGAATATTCATCTTAAACGTTTACGTATAGCATCAGGCAGTAATGGCGGCTGGAATAAAATGATCGACAATTTCCGACAATTTTCCGATTTACTGCGCATGCGCACTCTTTTCTGTGCTGTGATTGGTTACGCCCAGATTTTCCCATTCCTCAAGTGGAGAGTTAGGAAACGGTATTATCCGCTTGCCCTCGAACATAACCGAGTCAGTGCCGATGATTTTTTTTTTTTTTTTTTTTTTGTCTTTTAATCAAATTGACTTTATTCGACTCAAATGCGATTGTTGCATAATCCGACTTTTGTCTTCAACGATCTTATTTATCAGGGGTTTTGAATGGTTGGAATGAGTGATTGGAATGAATGAATAGAGCGTTGAGTGAGCGATTTGGAAAGGTTTTGTTTCGGATGAATGTCATTTTCACGGTGTTACTTACTGTATATTCAGTATCTCAGTATAAGATCACTTCATCGCCAGTATCGAATCTAGGGAAAACTGTTAATTCCATTATTGTCAAAATTTTAACAGTAGTGTTGACTTTACGCCGTACACAATTAAGTTTATTTATTTATTTAGATGGGATTTTACACCGCTTTCAACATTTTTTCAGTTATATTGCGATATGAAGGCGGCCGTTGCACTATTGAGAGATATATGTTTAACAGGCGTTTAGAAGTAAGGAACTTATCTCCGACAACATGGTCATTTGACAAGCATAAATCTGTCCAAACAGCCTTTTCATTCAGTTTTCTAACCCTATGAGACAACTTCGTTTTCAAAAAAAGTACATGACGCCAAATAATCTGACAGACCCGTATTTGTCTTTCTCTTAATCTTCAGGCAATGGATTGTCACGTTTTACGAAAGGATTGACACGCATTTGGCAACGGACAACAGTTAAGAACGCTATCCCGTCAATCTTTGCATAAAGATTTAACTCAAATGGATAAAGAATACGGTGAAATGAAAACAGGCAACAGCCGGTAGTAGCTCAAGAAAAAGAACAAAGTGGGACAAAGTGAAGTAATAGGTTATATATCTCCGATGAAATAGTAATATGGTACACATGTAGCCATAAATACGCCAAAATATATAATAGTTCTATTTTTGTCTTACATAAAACCATGAGGGAAGGAATGCTCACATTATATAAAAAACAACATATTTTATCATATTTATATCATCACATGAATCAGACATCATTTGGCTTTCTATGTCTTTCTTTAACCGAAAACTGAATTTGGATAACTAACGCGTCTGCGATTGTATTACAAAACTAAATGGACAGCAGAAGACGTATAAAAAACAAAGACAGATATTGTGGTTTGAAAACGAGCTTAAATAGGATAGAGTTTCAAATATTTTTCGGGGGTTATGCCTAAGAAAAGGATGTCAAACGACTCGTAGATACTAGACAATAATCTCTCACAACACGGTCATTTGAGAGGCATAGTTCTGCAAAACAACCGATTACGTTAAGCATTTCCTAATACTAGGCATTTTCATCTTTTCAGCTTTACTGGCTTTAGTTAACATACACAATTTTGAGGACGTCTCAAAGTTCAAATGAGTGCAAACTGTCCTTGGCAGATTAGCCACTAAATCAATGAATGCTTTCGCCATAAAAAGCAGTTTTCCCGTAATGTTCCATACCGATTCAAGGAAAACGTCCAGTTTTTTGACCCCGGACGTTTTACGAATTTACCTAATAATGGATTTAAAGCAAGTCCACACGTGCAAAAAATCGATAATCAAGGCGATCATACATATTATAGCTGACCAAAACAAGGCATGTGTAACGCGCGGGGTAAAACACTGTCGCTAAATGATTACGCAATCTTGTCGGGTTAGCGACGCGTCACTACCGCTTCTGTCATTCCCTTTCTTTGTCGGATGACAAGCAACCTTTGATTGGCCTATTGAAACAAACGAAATTCAAATCAGGGAATTATTCGTAAGATCAAACGTGATTCATACAGCTCTGACCGATTAAATTTTGCAATATCCCTTTCTGAAAGTCTTAAAATAGATCTACGGGTATTTTATCCGAAGTGAAAATAGACGCTACCGGAAGACATTTCCCAAAGGTCAATCGACTATCCTCATTTATAAACGGCATTTTCAGAGAACACGGGGAAATCCCAATGACGCCATATATTATAAAGTGTCTGCAACAATATGTCTGACGAGAGATTTGAAATGGCGAGGTTTTCCTGTCTTCTGTTATTCCGAAAATTCTGCGTAATCTTAAATATTAATTACGTTTAGAGCATTTATTTGCACACTACAGCTAAGAATATCGTGAAATTTACAAGGTGAATGATTTTGGGATGATTAAGGAATGAAATTGATTGAGTGTGTGGAGCGAGTTTTGAGTGAATTTAATGGGAGGTTATCCTATATCGAACATTCTGTTAAGGATGAACAAAATTTACGATAATGATTACCTCCCTTTTATAAAAAAAATACAAACAATTATATACATAGCTTCCTATTTCTTCATGAACCTATGAGACGCTTGTAATTTGAATTATGTCAGTGAAATCGTGATTTTTATCTATCAAAACTTTCTTTGCATTATCTTGTTGATTCTATGTTGATTTATTTTTCAATGGGTTTGAGTGTTTTTGAATAGTTTGAGTGAATGTTTGAAATGAATGATTGGAGCGCTGAGTGAGCGATTAAGAATGGTTTCGATTGAGGTGAATGTCAATTTCACGATGAAACTAACTGTACCTAGTACGTTCGTCACCCTTGGAACGGCAGTGCAATAACAAAAAAGCTGCATTAATTATCAGTTTCTGTAATATCGCCAGATGCCAAAACATCGTGACTAAAATTTGAAAAAGCCGCATTTCCTAGACCCGACGCGCAAGAAACATCTTAGGACCGATTCCAAATTGAAACTCCACAGTTTCTTATATCAGATCACATAACCTATTTAATGAAAGCACGGACCCTAAATATTAAGAGTCCCTGATGAAAGTTATAAAAGGTGATTTTGTAACCAAAGCTCGTTTCTACATCTAAAAGTTAAAGCTAGAAGTTTTAACGCTTGGAAGTCGTTCAATCTTAAAGAACTACCCAGAATGATGGACTTTAGGAGAAAATTAAAACTTATTTTTAATAAGGAAACAAGCATTAACAAAATATGCAGGTAAAGGAGGATTCGGTGTGTCGGGGTGGGGGTTAAAAATTCCTTACTTTATAAAAGAACATCCTGGAATTCCAACATGGAATTTCAAAAAATCCCTGATTTTGGCCCTTATTGAGATCATTGTATGTCTGCAGTTTCACACCCCCCTTATACTTTAAGCTCGAAAGGGCAAATTAGGCTTATGGTAAGCTGTGTGATCATTAGATATCACTCGTACGTCGTTCGTCATCAACCATCTTTAGTGTTTATATTATAGGGGTGATAATTCATGAATATTTGATAGTAATGTTTGGCAGGTCATTAAGATGAACCGTATGAATTAAAAATTGAAATAATCCGTATGAAAACACGAGGAAAGGATACCTGTTGACACTTTCTTTGTTTACATTCTAAGGGCCATACATTTAGCGCATTTATGATGAAACTTGTTCAGTATGTTAGTCAAAATGATAAAACTTTCTAAAAGAGCAAAATTCATCTGAAAATACAAACGTGGGGACATGAAAATTTGGTTAACCCGTGATTAACAATGACCAGAATACTTTTTATGTCAGAAGGGGACTCAATTAGATAATGAGAACTTTTGAACTGAAAAAAAAAGAAAGAAAAAAACTCGGGATTTATTCGAAACATTTCACACTCACGATTGAACAGTGTATTGGAATTTGGTTTTCCAAGGATGTCACATGTGTGTAAAGTAATGACTGTGCTTGGCAATAATTTTCAATGTGCACACTACATTGTACGGTCACTTGGATAAACTATATTCAAATAAGAACTCTTTCGAAAGTATGGTTTTAAAATGAAGATTTCTAAAATATCTATGCTTTGCTAGCTTTCGGTACTTTCAGTGCTTTGATTCTATCTTACTTTTACAATCCAAGTTGCGTTTACGTGAGACATTATTAGAGATTGATGTTCAATAGGCCTAGAGAATCATGTGATTTATCTCTGATGACATGGTCATTTGACAGACATAAATCTGTCAAAATGTCTTTTTATATTCAGTTTTCTCACTGCACGAGACATTTTCATTGCCAATATTTTTACACCATTCCAAAGGAATATCACAATTCCTTTTTTGTCTTACTTTGTTACTAGAGGGAATGGATGCTCACGTTTTACGAACAGACTGAATAATTATATTATCAACAGACGTGAATAAGACATCTTTCGGCAATCTATTATCTTTTAACAGAAAGCTAAATTTATTTTATCTAAATGTCTGGGACTTTTAGATGAAAATATATAGATAGATGGTTTGCGTCTTTTGTGCGACAAACTGTACTCAAACACAATGAACGCAAAGAGAATATTTTCAGTCTACCGTAACACCGTAAAGCTCTTCTAAGAAGTTCTTTTATCGAATCAATCGTTCGATTTTTGACATGATTTTACTACAGGCTACAGGTATTTCCTCATCCAAAGCATTTACTACTTGTACATCTATGTGCGTTTACAGTTAACAACATCGTGGAGTTTACAAGGTAAAAGATTTTGAAATGATATTGAATGAGCGTGATGAGTGAGCTTAAAATTTTCTTTTTTTAGATGTTACAAATAGACGCCTGATAGATAGATTTATTTCGGTAAAACAGATCATACAATAATCAAGTAGTACAATAAAGCGATAAATACGATGATGCAATCACACTTTAAATGACGAATTACGTAACAATATTAAAATGCATACGTAAAAACATTGTTACGATCTAAAACTTGAATAAAGAAACAAGCTTTTCAAAGAGTTATACTACCCATTAAATGACCCCAAACAAAGGATAACACGATAAAGTGACAACTCTTATTTCCATCGTGGTCCTAATAACAATAACAACAGGGTGGCATGACACAATGAGAGGCTTGTTCTGGAAAGTAGAAGATAAATAATGTTAAAAAAGTAAATTGATATTTTAAAAGTTAATTATCACAGTAAATTGTGGCAGTACTGCGAAAATACCGCAATAGCAGCTCATACAAGCCAATATTACGAGAATTCCACAGGACGACGTCAAAATTATCACAGAGAATTTTATCACATATCACCTATATAGAAAGGCCTCGGTCATTTGTTAAAAAGTGCTTTACCTTTTGCTTAAAAGTCCCGTAATTTGAAAGGTTTGTTATTTCAACGGAAAGATTATTCCATAATTTGCAAGCGTTGAAGTAAAAAGATTTAGACCCAAATGATTTGACTTTAGGCATACGGTATCCCTGTTTTGAGCTCAGCCTTTTGTTGTAATCATGAACAGATGCCTGTGAAACAAAGAAATGTTTCAAATACTCTGGTGCCAAATTATAATTGATTTTGAATAAGTGACACAACATGATCTGTTCAACTCTACTCTGTACAGGTAACCAGTTTAGCTTTTTGAAATGTTCCATGGAGATATTCGTTATTGCGTCTAAATTAAGAATAAATCTGATTAACTTATTTTGGGTAGTCTGAAACTTAGTTTTTAACTTTTTATTAAGACTGTAAAACCATATGGAGCAGGCATAATCATAATGACACTGTATAAGAGATGTTGCTAGGATTCTTTTTGTATGCTGGCATAAAAAAATCTTTCTTTCGATAAAGGAATTTAAGTCTAGCATTGGCTTTCTTTAAAACAGACTCAGCTACTAGGGATGTAAAAGATAAAGTTTGATCAACGTTGACACCTAAATACTTAACCGAGGAAGAGTGACCAATAGGAGTTCCATTACAAGACACGTTGAGTGTTGGTTGTGACTTCAGTTTCTGCCTGGAACCAAATAATATTGACTCTGTTTTACCTAAATGTAGAGAAAGTTTATTGTCAATTAGCCAATGACTAACTTCTTGGAGATCATCAGACAATGCCTTTTCAACCTCTTCGGCATTTTTGCCGGAAACTAATATAGCAGAGTCGTCGGCATATTGCACTAATTTGTTTTTTACAACTCCTGGCATGTCGTTGACATAAACCAAAAATAATAAAGGGCCAAGTATAGAGCCTTGAGGAACCCCGCATGATATAGGGGAACTGGTAGAAAAAGTTCCAGAAACATCAACAAGCTGCCGCCTATCGGCAAGGTATGACTTAAACCAGTTACAAACATTGTCACCTAAACCACAGGCTTTAAGTTTCATCATAAGAATTGAATGGTGGACTGTATCAAATGCCTTTTGCAAATCTAAAAGAACCATTCCGATAACATTACCTTTATCTATTTCTAATCTAATGAAATCTGTTAAATAAATAAGACAAGTGTCTTTGGAAAAACTGCTTCTAAAGCCTGACTGGAAATCATACAATACACGTTTGTCCTTAAAATAGGATTCAACTTGGTAAAAACAACCTTTTCAAGAACTTTTGAGGCCTATAATTGCCAACTGATAATCTATCGTTCTTTTTGAACAGCGGAACTACTCTAGCAGACTTCAGTTCCTTAGGCACAGTGCCTTGATACGTAGTTTTATCTTTTAACTATACAAATGTCCGTGTGATAACATCCCATATGATATTCTTTTTTGATATCACATAGTTATTTTTAGACCAATGATATAATGTGGTTATTTTTAGAAACATGCATTTCAGTTAGAGACATCGACGAAAGGACAAATAGAGGTTATAAGATAAATACGTCCGTGTCAAATCATCATGTTTAATGTTTAATCATGACAGATGTTTATGGCCTAAATCACATCAAATGTCAACGAAGTAACAGTAGCCAGTGAGTCGATTGCTACTAAACGTAGTAGAAGTGTTCCTTGGGAGACTTGCGAAGTTTGCCTGACCCATTCAAATATGAGCATTGGCAGGACGACGGAGGTTTTTCCTTTTTATTTAAAATCTGGAAATGTATTTTTCTAAAAAAACAGTTAAGCGATTTCAAGAAAATTCTTCATTCATGTTTCTTGGGTGACACTTCTCAATGTTTGTTCGCGAAATATTGATTGACCTAAATAATTGTGCGTGGCAGTGTTTTTGACTTATAAATCGTTAAACCTCTTCTGCTCTCCAACCAGTCCATCGAAATGAGATTGAACGTTGCTTGGTGACCCTTCTAAAACTTGTTTCGCGAAATTCCCGTTGGCCCATTTATATCGATTTGGCAGTGTGGGACCATTTCTCACTATGAAATCTGTTAACAACAACTCACCCGCAACCAAAGAACTATCATGTAAAATCGCACGTAAAATCAAAGCTCCTTTGGTAAGGCATGGAATGGTCGAACCAAGTCATAAAAGCGAGACATCCATGGAAACGCTTAGGGCAAAAAGGTGAATAATTACAATTAGGGCTATTTAATATCTTTCTATGGTACTCAAACTTTGATTATTTTGTATTGATAGAAGCACAGTAAAGATAGCAGTAATCAAGACAGATCTTCATCACATATTAACTTAGATTCTAATAATGTGCTAGATTGTAAAACATACAATGTACTGGAAACATTGACCTTGTTTTAAGACACAAATGTATAATCTGTAGTTCTATCGCGTCGTGTTGATTATAAAAGTCAGATGGCTGGTTAAGGTTCATGTAAAGTGTTTGAGATCCAATTTTAAGGGCACTTCATTTGCCAAGAAAAAGCAGTATTTCCAGGTATATTATATATCAAAATGAAGTTTTTATAAGCACAAGCAGTTAAGCAACATAAGACTGTCGTAGCTTTAGCGGTATAGCTAAACATTGTGGAAAAGGGTCATTTTGTCCAGAACAAGCAACTTCATGACTGTTGGATAAAAATGGCTCATATTTTAACAAAGTACAGTCAAAGTACTAACCAGGTACTACTACAACCGTTGGTATAAAACTCGGACCCAAAACATAGTTAGGCAATCAATTTATTTTGATCTATTTCATGAACACATATGTCATATATGTCAATCTATTTTCGTAAACGTGTAGATTAATTTAAGGTATGGTGTGTTGGCACAACATACACAGACATTAATAGTTTATACACCTGTAAGGTTGTTTAGCAATATATCAATTTCTATTTCACAAAATGATAAATTTAGAGTAATTCATTATAGATCAATGAATTCAAAAACCTTCAATTTGAAATAAATCGCAGAAAATATTTTACAATATTATGGTGTGATGTTACACCATACGTAACATCTATTTTAAAAGCAGACCAAACCGGTTTGCCATGTATGCTGATAAAATAAATGGAAATTGATTGATTCAAAAGAGCCTTTTTGAGACTGAGATTTATATTTAAGATTGTAGTAGTACAAAGTAGGATCATTTGTCTACATTCTGATCAAATTTATTTCAAATATTATCCAGCCGTAATGAAGTTGTTGGTTTTGAGCAAAATATTCATTTTCCAAAAGGATTTGGCAATTCTGTTATGAGATAAGGCCTGTAATGTTGTGCAACTGCTTGTGCTCATCTACAGCTTCAATTTGATATACTGTTTAGCTGGGAAAACTGTCTTTGTTTTAAATAGAAGCAGCATCAAATTTGATTCAAAAACTCTTTACATAAACCTGAAAATAAACTTTAAGTAAGGTTCAGGTAAAGTGTTTGAGACCCGATTGTAGGGGCACTTCATTAGCCGAGAAAAAGCAGTATATCCAGGTATTTTATATATCAAAATGAAGGTATTCATGAACACAAGCAGTTAAGCAACATAAGACCGCCGTAGCTATAGTGGTATAGCCAAAACAATGTTGGAAAGGGTCATTTTGTAGAGAACAAGTAACTGCATGACGGTTGGATAAAATAGCCCCATATGTTAACAAAGCACAGTCTAAAGTACTATCCATGTAGTTTATTTTGTCAACATAAATGTCAAACCGGTCTGTTTTCAAAATAGATGTTAGGTATGGTGCAACATCACACCATAATTTTGTGAATTATTTTCTGCGGTTTATTTCAAATTATAGTTTTTTATTCAATGATCTAAAATAAATTACTATATATTCAGAATACTGTGAAATAGAAATTGATATATTGCTGAACAACCTTACAGGTATATAAACTATTTATGTCCATTTATGTTGTGATAACACACCATACCTTACACAGAACTACACGTTTACAAAATTAGAATGACATATGTGTTTATGAAAATTATTTCCGATCCCTGTTTATTTTTATTTTTTTTTAATTTTTATGTACACTGTTCAAAACTCTTAAGAGTGCTGGGCGAGTGATTTTGAATGGTTTTGATCGAGATGAGAGCCAATTTCACGATGTGATCAATTGTATTTTGAATTTTTGTAAATACGTGGTGGCTGTTAATAGGTTCGTTTTGAACAGTGTACATAAAATTAAAAAGAATGAACAGGAATCGGAAATATTTTTCTTTGATCTAATAAAACAGGAATCATTCGAGTGTACCCTTTAATTCGTGGAGGTATACCACGGTTAATTTGACCCGAATTTGACCTCTGTGGAAAAATGCTTAAATAACAATTACCGACATGTTTTATTAACTAACAAAAATATATAACATTCAATACCGTTTGCTATTCATTCCTATGAAAGCACGTGAAAAGTCGAGTAGGAATAGACAGATTTTTATTCATCTAAATAGCATGGGTCAGATTCAAGTCAATAAAATCGCGCTATATGAAACTAAAAACCTAATAATACTCAATGAATACCTGAAGTACATTCTTAGATAAGAGCGGTTAGGTTTTCAGTTTCATACCATCGTTAATTGTAAAAAAACAACAGATCTTCATATTTTTCTATGTATGATTTAGAATCCCAAAGCAAAATAATATGTCTTGTAGCTTGTACCGACCCTTCACAGACGGTATGGAGTGACCAAGTAACCAAAGCGCGTGCTGAAGTAGCCTGTTCTTTAGCTGTATAATCTACTATTTTTCCCCTGGCAGGGCGGAGCCTATGTTACGGGGTCGATGCACTTACGATTAAAGTAAATAAGCCCTTTTTCATTATTATTTTACTTCTAATATAATCGACATAATTAGCTTGAGACCGTTAAGCGTAAGTTGGTATTATTTGGCTAATTTCGCCTGAGACTCTGTGCATATTCCGTATATCTTCGGAAGATCTCCGAGTTCTAATTATACAAAACGTTTGATTATAAAAACGCAATTTAAACAGTGAGTTAGAGCAAGAAAGATTAGCTCAGTCGGATAAGGTGTATCGCTTACAATCTCACATCTGTGAGTTCAAGTCTCCGAGGCCCTTATTGTTTTATTTCATTTTATTTTCATTTTCTCATACTTCGGCCCTATTACAAGTTCACACTACGGGAATATTATTTTTGTTAAATTATTAAACGACCACTTTCTGCCGATTCATATCGCGATGTCCAACAAGCAAAGGATCTTTTATTGTTGTATAAAAGTGAAAAATACACTGCACTTATTTGTCTTAAACCACGAGAAAAAGATATTTCCTAATTTTCAGAAACAGCAAAATTTCCCCCATTAAGCCTAGTTTCGAACCTATTGCAAAAAGCCAAAAAGAAAAAAAAGAAGCGTTACCGAAGTTACCACAATGGCACATTACATCAGCAGAGCCAGCTCAATAAATAAACTCAATATATAAAAATATGGTTTCAAAATTAAAAGAAAGTAGATAAACCCCAATAGACTCTCCTTCTAAAAAGAACATTATGTGATTGTAAGACAGATTTTTTTTTAGAAAACTTGATGCAGAAAATTATACTCTCTCTTACTCGGTTTGAACTTGGGTTCTCTTGTATCAGAGGCGGACGACTTAACCTCTACACCACAGGTCTGAGTAATAACTACGTCCCAGTAAACACTTAAACCTTAATGCTTATTGGCGGAATTCGTTGATCATCGGTGATTTTCCGATTTCATTCCGGAAAATAAACAGAGTCTCGGGCGAAATTAGCCAAGGAATAACCCAACGATGAAGTGTGTTCACTTTCTCTGAGCACGTGAACCCTTTTGATTTTATGATACAGTTATTTGCACGCGTTCACGATTATTGTCGAATGACTGTTCAATGAACACAAAATATTTAAAAGTTAACTCGCCAAATTACGTCATGGATAAGCCCCGCACTGCCAGTTCATTGACAACGCAGAATATTCATTATGGATATTTACCTTCCTCCTTAATTATCGTCAGATTATTATTGCCCATAACTGACCTCTGCTAGATAAGTTTACGTTTTGGAATGTTGCTTTACGGAGTTCCATTGCGTCGAAAATTGTTTTTAGAAGTATGATTCGAAGAGGTCTTTGGCCTTTCTGTGTCGGCGTTTATTTATTCATATCTTGTTTGCACCAAGAGCGAATTACAATATAAAATGACAATATGACGTGATGTGTGCAAATTTTCTCGACAATCTGTTTTATTGTGATAATGCATAATGCTTTGCACGTCATATTTCGATATTTTGGAAAGCGTGACAGGGGTAAGTCTGCACATTCGCAATATCGTGCCTATGGAATATTCTTTGTTTTTATATTCTTTGATTCTAACGGTATAGTCTTTTAAGACGGGTGGTGGACATAAAGCCTTTAAATCTCATTATTTCCTACTACTTGTTAATCCTTTACCATTTGGTTAAAATTTTAGGCATAGATTAAGTTCCTA
Organism: Fragum whitleyi; assembly: GCA_948146395.1. Taxonomy (NCBI): domain Eukaryota; kingdom Metazoa; phylum Mollusca; class Bivalvia; order Cardiida; family Cardiidae; genus Fragum; species Fragum whitleyi. Next base: position 23,404,235 of record OX411557.1, read on the forward strand.
CAATTTGCAAACGGTAATTTTCAGTTATTGAATTTTTAGAAAAAGTTTGTCTTTCAGATAAGAACATCGTGAGATCGACACTCATTCCGATCAAAATCGTTCTAAATCATTCACTCAGCGCTCCGTTGATTCATTCCAAGTCCTCACCCAAATCAATCAAAAAACGCTCAGAAAACTTTATATAACATTTTGAAATCGTTCAAGATGATCAACATTTAATACAAATCGATCAGATTATCTCACGATTTTATTGGTTTGTGTAGATTTAGGCCTACAGTTAGTTACATTGTGAAATTGACATTTATCATTGTGAGTTGAAAATCTGTGAATACGTGGTGGCCGTTGAGAAGTTCGTTTAGAACAGAGTTCATGTAGGTAAAAAAATGAACAGGGATTGGAAATAATTTTCTTTGTTCTAATAAAACAGGAATTGTTCGAGAGATCCCTTTAATTGAAGGTGGTATGAAACAAAAAACATAATCATACTGTACGAATACCTGAGGTGGATTCATAGATAAGAGTGTTTAGGCTTTCATTTTTATATCACCGTGAACTATAAGAAAACAACAGATATTCGTATTTTACAGTGTATGATTTATGACGACAAAGCAAATAATATTTTTTCCTGTAAAAAGACAAATCTTTTGGGATTAATTTGTACCGTCCCCTTGCAGACGACACGGAATGACCAAGTAACCGAAATGCTTGCTTAAGGTAGTGGATCCGTAATAGTTCTGCAACATTTCGGAACGTATGCTCTTTCAAAATGATGACCGATGTTTCCTAATGAAATTCATTTGGAAACCTCGGCCAACACTGTTAAAGTTCATTACCTCAGAAACCCTGCGTTAGTACGGGCCACCTGCCTTCAAGAGCCTATATATGAGACGCTAGCAATTTCAATTATGTCAGTGAAATCGCGATTTTTTCTGTATCAAAATTTATTTTGAATGACGTTATTGATTCTATGTTTTTCAATGGGTTTGAGCGTTTTTTGAATTTTTTGAAAGAGTGTTTGGAATGAATGAATGGGGCGCTGAGTGAGTGATTCAGAATGGTTTTGATTGAGGCGAAAGTCAATTTCACTATGTTACTAACTGTACTTGATAATCCTTTACCACTAGGCTAAAATTTTAGGCCTAGTTAAGTAGGGCCGTTGCAGTTTCGGGGGATATCCAGATATCCGCGAAACAGATGTATATTTTAGAGCATTCATATGCACAGATATATTTAAAATATCAACATAGCTTTCCACGCATATATTGAAAATGTTTACATTTTTCTTAAGGTGGCCATGTTTTCGAAAATATCAAAGAAAACTGTTTACTACACCGTCCAATCACAATACTGGTGTACTAAAGCAACGTATTTTCGTAACCACAGATATGGAAAACATAAAAATACAATAAACTTTCTATTAAGGTAGTGGACCCGTAATAGTTTTGCAACATTTCAGGAGTAATGAACTTTAACAATGTTAACCGATGGTTCCAAATGAATTTCATTAGGAAACCTCGGTAAACACTGTGAAAGAAAAGTGGTCCAAAATGTTGCGGAACTATTACGGTTCCACTACCTTAAGGGTATAAATATGTGACACGTGGACATTTTGCTTTAAATGCTCCTCAAAGATTAAAAGTAAATAATTTTTGAAGGCAAAAAAAGCAAACACTTATATTAAATGAAATCGAAATATGTAAGTAGAAAATTAGCTCAACTATCGTATAACTGAAATTAATAAAGAAAAGTATATGTATCCAGGCACTTTTAGTCAATTTCATAAGTTTGAAATACAGTACCCCCATAATTTATTACTCTAATTTGATTTTATCCAGATATTGTTACGTCCCCTGATTTCCCAACCAACAATAAAAACCATTTGAAGTTTTGATACACTTGGTAACGCCTATGGCAGTTGTAGGATTTCTGTAACGGGGTTTAAACTACAATTAAGGAGGGGGGGGGTAGTCATTTTACATCATTACCAACGTTTTGCCGAATTACCAAGTGAAAGACTGAACACCCCATTCCCTCTGAATCCGCCACATGCACAGCCATGATCCTGATCAAAACATGAGGGTTTCCTCCATAAGCTCATTTTCTATATGAGGCAATTACATATAGATATAATATGTCATTTCAGTTGCCACGGAAGATAAGATGGTTTATTACTCGATTGAAAAAAAAACCAACAAAAAAACATGACTTTCGATTGATGTAAAGATTTTAGAATCCTTTGGTTATGTTAATAATTTTAACCTAATATATTTTACAATGGTTTGGAAACAATTTCCGAAATTTTGCATTGATCCCTCTCGATTCTGTGGATTACAGAAGAGTTCATCAGTCTATGGGCCAAATAAAGGAAAAAAGTGCAATCGCCGGTATCTATACCCGATTTCGGGACTTCTTGGTCAAGGAGCACTCTTCGAATAATACGAAAGCTTTTTGAAATCATTGCTTATTGAAATATTCAATGTTGGCAAAGTTATTGGTGGAATTTTAATAATTGTTATCAAATTATCGTTTTAACTCTCACACAAACACACATAAAGGGAATGAAATAAAGAAGGAAATTTAGAGAGAAGAAATGAATTTTTGATAAGTTGAAATTGTCCTTTTTCTACGTAGTCTCCTTTTACGTTTTCACAACGTGTAAAATACGTAATGAATGGGATCTTTACAGGCAAAAGTAACATACCATTTTGAATATTTCTAAAAAGAATAGTGAAAAACGAACAGACAGTAAACAGTGATGAAAATAGAACTGAAAAGGGGAGAAATCGCATCCAAGTGGCAAAATCTTATTGTTTGGGATATGATTCGTCATCCCGTATCAGTTTTAACCGAAGTCGTAAATAAAAAAGCATATTTTTCTCCTTCTCAAGCAATGTTCAAATAACTGAAAGATGACTACCATTTACGATCATCCATTTATGAAAGATTTATGCTTACAACGATATAACATGAACTCAAACATTCCCTATCGGTGATGAAGAGAACATGCCAGCCCTGCGTTCAGGACAACAAAGCGAAGTAAACGTTTATCTCATGAACTTGCGAGCAATGCAGGGTATAAATAGAAAAAATGTTTGCTCCGTTTTGTCATCCTGAATGCAGGGCTAGTGATAGGTCTATCAACGTCGCCCGTGCTTCGGTGGAATAACGAAGCACAAGTGTGAAACACTCATTAGATATACTTTATACGATAATGCAGACTATCATATCTCGGATGATCGTTTGTGATTCGCTATTCTAAAAGCATGTACGGATTTCATTTTGTCCCTCGTAATAATTGTCAAACCCTGCAGTTCAGGATGCAAAAAACATTTGCAAACGTTTAGAAAGTGAACCTATCTTAGCAGTCTTATGTTTCTGAAATGTTTCGCAAACGTTTTTATTTTGAATTCAGGAAATCGTTCGTGTAGGTTGACAAAATTACGATTGTTTGAAAAATAGCCTTCCACTGTGCACGTGCAACTTCATATAAAGTTGATTTAACAAGCTCCCCCCCCCCCTCCCCCCTCACAATTTTTTTCTAGGCGAGTTGTCTCCCCAAAACTGCAACGTCCCACCTTAAGTTCCAAGAATTTGCAGACGGTAATGTGTAGTTATTGAATTTTTAGAAAAAGTTTGTTTTATAGATAAGAACATCGAGATCGACACTCATTCCGCTCAAAAACATTCAAATCATTCACTCAGCGCTCGATTCATTCCAAGCCCTCCCTCAAATCAATCAAAAAGGCTCAGAAAACTTTATAAAACATTTCGAAAGCGTTCAAGATAATCAGCATTTAATTCAAATCGATCAGATTATCACACGATGTTATTGGTTAGTCTAGATTAACAGTTAGTTACGTCATGAAATTCCAAAAGCATTCACCTTTCTTATTTCACGATGGTGTTAACTGTAGATGTATCTGATAGATTTTTGATCGTTCTTGAATGGGTTGAGTGAGTGTTAAGAACGAAGGAATGGAGCGTTTAGTGAGAGATTTAGAATGTTTTTGATCGGAAGGGGGGTCAACTTCACGATATTTTTAACTTTAAGCTGTAAGTACGACATGTTGGTCACCTAAGACGGAATGTACCTTTTTTCTTAAAATATGATTATAAAAGCGAGTTCGGAAATCAAATTTCCGTCTTCTATTATGTGTTATTTCTGTATCATGACTTTCATAAATTTGTTACACTGAGTTCAAATGCGGTTTATGTGGCTATTGCACCCATTTACATTTTATAGCCCATGCAGGGAAATATTAACGAATATTAACAGAGGAATCTAAATTGTTTTCGCTTGTTTTTGGGTCGATCGTGGATGATAAACGTGCAATAGCATCTAAAATTGTAAAAACATCCCTGTTATATTCATTTGAAACTAGTTGAAACTAGTCAAGAATATTATTTTGCTTCTACAGTCCTCTTTGTAATGCGTTTAATTATATCAAAGTGAACTCTTTTCATTCTGCAAATAGCAAGATTTCAAGCTTTATCAGATTTGTTCAGTATTTATTCGACGTTTGATCGACTTGTTTCTTTTTCTTTGCATAATTTCTTGCATTTTACAATCAGTTTTTCCTTTTTTCTCAATGCTTCCCTTTTACTTACGTTCGGTGCATAGAAATTTTGCTTTATATTAAAAAAAATAAAAACATGTATAACATTAAAATTTATTTTTATTATTGTTTTTGTTTGTTTGTTTTTTTCTTTGTGTGTGTGGGGGGGCGCATTCTTACTTTATATACGAATTACGTATATATAGTGCATTTTTTAAAAAAACATCCCTTTTTCAGTCAAATGTTGATTCATTCGTTGCTTCAATCATTTATTATTCAAGCGAGGTCTGGGGTTTTATGACCAGCGAAATCATAGAAAGAATGCATAGGAAATTTCTCAAAAGAACACTTAATGTAAAATTATCAACATGTAACGCGGCTATTTATGGAGAATACGGTAGATATCCACTGCATATAAATATGAAAATTAGAATAATTAAATACTTTTTAAATCTTTTTTCAACTGAGAAAAGCGGCAACTGAGTTTGAAACAATATTGGGAGAAATGATAAGTTTAAACAATAAAAATCTGTGGACATTTAAGGTAAAAGAACTTCTACAAAGAACCGGTTTTTACGACGTATGGTTGTTTCCAAATTCTGTAAATCCAAAAGTCTTCATACCATTAATTAGAAATAGAATGATTGATTTATATATAAATGAATGGTTTCAAGATATAAGTAACCGCTCTTCATTGTTCATTTATAAACATCTCAAAGACAGTTTTTCATTTTCCATCTATTTAAGTATAATGAACATTGTCCCATACAGAAATGCCGTTGCAAAATTACGCCTTTCCGCTCACAATTTATACATTGAATCTGGACGACATAGAAATATTTCACGGAGTGAAAGAATTTGTTCAATTTGTTCTCTAAATGAAGTCGAGGACGAATATCATTTTTTGTTAATATGTCGTGCTTATTGGGAATTTATGAAAACATACATTAAAAAATACTATTATGAGAAACCAAGTGTAAGAAAATTAATTGAACTCTTAAACTTGGACAACATTAGAATCTTAAACGGTATTGGTATTTATTACACAAAGGCTAGCGAAAAACGAAAACAACATTTAAATATCATTAATGAATGATCAATTATTATCCTCTTAAACATTTGAGATTACGTTTCGGAGAAAACACAATTGCTGCGTCAGTTTTGTTCGGAGAATGCGTAACTACAGCTTGAATTAAGCCGTGGTTACGGGGTTTCTGAACTGGGTTGACAATATACTGTATATGGTTACTAGTTTAACTATTATAACGGGGACTCTACGAAATTCATTATTCTCACTTTTACATTGTCACATAATATATTGTTAATTATGTTCATACCCATGTATGCCATGTAAACTGTTTTGTATTTCGACGATGAACCATAATGTGTACAAGTCGATATTCTAAATAAAATATCTGTTCTTTTCTGTTCTGTTCTGTTAATTAAGTTGTAATTTAGGCGGGTTTTACCGGAGAAATGATCAATAACTTGTGGCACTTGTAATTTATGGAATTTGCGATATGTGGAATTGATAAATTAATTTTTGGTAAATTATTCTTGTTCATCCGAAGCCATTGAACACTTACACTATTAAAGCCAAATTTTGAATCAAATAAATTGCAATTGATCGTAACATTTTAAGAAGTCTGAATATTTTCCTTCCGTTGTCAACATATACTTTACAAAAAAAAGTACCACAATACCCTTAAGGTACATTTTAACTGGGGACACATGGAGGGTCATTTAAGGTCCAAATTTTAAATAGTCTGCAAATCTTGCTTAATGCGATAAATTGAACTTTTAAATATCCGCGTTCATATGTCGGTCATAAAAAGGGATTCCACAACGTAGAAATGACGTCATGACGTCATCAAGGGGGCCAATCCCTTTTTAGGGACCAAATTCAGTAGTTGTCAATTTTTTCCCTGAAATAATTAACCGGTTTTTATTCCGAAAACGCCATTTTCTTCGTAAAAGAACGCACGAGGTTGTTTTTTGTATGATATGAAGATATAAGTGTAAGAAATACAATAAGGTGTAACGTAATATATGTAAATGCCTTCTGCGTTGCTGTTTTCGAGTACAGCTAATGAAAATATTGACTTTTTTCCCGAAATTTTGTCCGGTGACCGATGCGGAATTCCGATTCTGATTCCACTAAAATTTTTGAAATAAAAACCATATGTCTTCGGGTTAGATTTTTTGTAAAATTCGATTCCGCGAAGGAATCGCAAATCAAAGGATATTTCAACGTCGAGTCAAAAGTTCACAAAAGCTGTCTTTTAAAACGGATAAAAAATATTTTATTTTTTCTTTTTTTTTAAATCACTTTCAGATTTAATACTTATATTTTACATTAAACCTTAATTTCCGATATTTTAGAATATTTTTGCACGAGGATTGGCGTCAATAAAGCATAGTAACGATGGTTTTGGTGCGACGTCGAATTCGACGAAAAAAGTTGCAATAACTTCAAAAAATCGAAATCCATGAAAAATTTAATCCGAAGACAAATAATTTTTATTTGATAAATGCGAAGCATATCCATTTCGCTACAAAATAGCAAAAAATCAGCATAGGTCATCGGACAAAATTTTGATAAATTTCTGTACATTGACAAAAAAAAAGAATGAAAAATGGAACGAAAGATCTTAAAAATCGCGAGAAAGATAGCGTTCCAAACCCTTTTTTCTGTTTGAATGTGCTCAGGAATTAGACGACTAGCTTTGGCGTTCTTGGACCTTTGAAATGAAATTCTTTTCGTTAAAATCGACCGATGAATTAAGAAAATATTTGCAAATACTGATTTAGGCGGGTCGAAAAGGGGTTGGCCCCCTTCATGTCGTCACGACGTCAAATGAACGGTCTTCAAATCCTTTTTATTCCGTTTAAGCTAATGCCCAGACTTCAAAAATAAATCTCTGCAATTATTGTTAGATAATAAGAAAGTCGAACATTCGGCAATGTTACATATCCGCAGTTACCTTAAACCCCTTATCTTAATTTAATTGGTCCAATGGATCTCATCAAAGTAACTTTCTGGCAAACTTAATCATTCATAGTTGCCTAATTCTTGAAGAGAAGATGCTATTCGAAGATTTCAAAGAATTCAAAGTGACAATAGACCCTGCCCATCCATTCATTACTGGGAAGATTCAAGATAAGCCCGTTATCCACCCCCATTAGCAAATCAGACTTTTGCTGATAATTCTTTTTGAAAAAAGGTCACCAAAGGAACATTCTGGTAAAGTTTCATTGAAATCGACTTGTGGTTCAGGAGGAGATGACGTTTAAAGAATGCGGGCTCAAAATATGCCTCACGCTGTCACGCCCATATCTATGGACCAATCAAAATTTTGCTAACATTTTTAAAAGGGTGGTTCCGGGTTCGATCCCCGACGGCGGCACTCATTCTTTCCGACTATTTGTCTCTCACCAATGGGTTGATAATCGTAGACCTATGTGAGATAGTAGCTGGAGGCTAGGAAAGAATGTAATGGTTGTACTGGTGGGAGAAATACCAGGAATCCATTGTTAGGTGCTCCAGCCGCCGCGATATAACTGAAATAATGTTGAAAGCGGCGTTAAACTCCATTCAATCAATCAATTTTAAAAGGGTGGCCAAAGTAACATTCTGGATACTTTTATTGAAATTGGCCCAGTGGTTAAGGAGGAGATGTTGTTTTAAGATTTTGGACCCAAAGTAAGCCGCGCCCATATCAAAAGGCCAACCTTTAATCAACCTTTAGCGAACAATTTTCAAAAAAAATCATCAAAGTCACATTTTGGTCAAGTTTCATTAAAATTAGCCCAGCGGTTCAGGAGGAGATGACGTTCAAAAATTTCGGGCTCAAAATAAGCCCCGCCCTGCCATGCTCATATTAATTGGCCAAAAAATTGTGAACGATATTTGAAAAGGGTCAACCATGGAACATTCTGGTAAATCTTCATTAAAATTGACCCTGTTGCTTCAGAGAAGAAGAAGTTTTAATTGTTGACCATAGACGACGCACGACGGACGACGAACTCAGGGCGATCTATATAACTCCCTTTGAGCACGCTGTGCTCAGGTAAACTAGAATATAAGGGACCAAAACTTCAAAATTCGTTCTTTACGACTGGACAGTATTTCGTTTGCACTTGTGAATATTCTTTATTATAAATTCTTCCAATTTTACGCATAACTAAGCAAATGTGATTCAAAATTAACCAGGAGCAAGGACAATTATAATCCAACCGCCTTAAACAGAGAGAAAACTATTTTTCACCTTTACATCTTAAGCTTGAATGTGAAAATCATGTGATCTTCATTCTTTTCCTTTCTGTATAATTGGGTTTTGGACCATTCTTTTCGAAAAACTTGACAGGAAGCGTCATTCTTTCTGCAAATAACAGCTCCAAATACAAATGGTACGCTTAAAGTCAGGCAAACACTAAAAAACGTGGTCGGTTTGTTAAGCAGTACACAAAAATTGTTTTTTAAACCTTAAAATGCTTCATCCGGACAAAATGTGTGCGTGACAGGCAAAAATATGTATACTACGGGATGTTGTTGTTGGTAATAGCCATAGCCTTGGTTACTTGGGTTAGTGCAGTCTTCCCGAGACGGATGTAAGACTTCAGAGATGCAATAAGGAGGTAATTAACGAGCAAGAAAATCAAGAACTGGCCTCAGGCGTCCTGTTTCAGCACTTACAGACTATCAGTACGACCGGTTTTCGTGAAATTGTAACAATTTTTGAGACTTCTCTAAATAACGGACCATGTAAATTTGGCGTTAGGTTACTACACCTCTATTCTTTTCACAGACGGGTCCGTATTTTGTTTTGACTTTCAGTGCGACAGCAAACGAGTGAGTTACAGGCCGAGTGAGTGTTTCCATGAGTGTTGTATTCTATTAATCGACCGATCATTTACTTGCATATTTGATAATAGTGCCTATCATCGACATTGTTGGCCACTGAGACCTCTGCACGATTGACAGAGTAACGCTTACTGGGGAATATTTTTTAGAACGAGATATCCTCTTCCATTTGTAAGAGCTGCCGTCATAGTGCAGTTGGTAGATAATGATGAGATGAAAGGTATCCACAGCTACTTCTACTGTACTATTAATGACAGGTAGCTTCAGCTATGTAGATCGAGATATTGGTGAGAGGAAGCCGCAGCAAAACCACTCTTAATCACTCGCTCAGAGTTCCTGATAGATTCAGAAAAATCATTTCAAGGGTTCAAAATGCTCGGAAATCGTCCAGAAAACTTCCAAGAATCATTCAAAGTGATTTTAACTCAAATCGATCAATTCTTGCCATGATTCAGTTTGCTTGCGTGGCAATGGATGCAGCTAATTGGTCCACTGAAGACACACATATTTGTGACCCGTCACGGAAAAAGGGACCATCTGGGAAGAGCGTAAAGTGTCGACCCTAGTCAGACTGCGCGGGCTGCGCAGACTGACTAGGGTCAAATTTTTTGCACCGTGGTTATTTTCTGAATCTAGAATGATCAATCTATCTTCCAGTGAAAAAAATTTTGACGTGCGACTTGTGGTTGACCTATGCCTGATCAAATCTTCTTTTCAGTAATTCATTTTACCGAATTCCTTGATGGTCCCTTTTCGCGTGACGGGACACATTTATAAATAGAAGATAACGTAGAGAACATATCCATGGAGGTAATGAAATTTTGCTAACTTCGTTCACGTGAACGAAATTAGCGATATTGGAATACCTATTTTGAATTACATTTAAAGCTCGCTTGTTCCACTCATTCAATTGCATTCGAAACCATTCCAAAATCATTGTCAATATCAGGATGTTAATAACTGTACTGGATAAATGCAAGGCAGATATTTTGCGATAATATATTTTGTACAGATTGCTATAGATTTAATTTAGGTACGATTTATTACGAAATAAATAGACGAATTAGTAAATTATTAAGCTTTTATGATCCAGTGAAAATGCAATTAATCAATTTAGGACCAATTACGCCGAGGATAAACAAATTTAATCCTTTTAAATTGCTTAGGTGTATAGAAATTCATACATAATCAAAACAAAAAAGTGTTGCAACCACTTTTTGCCTCATTAGACTTTTTGGAAAAAAAAAGACTTGATACATGCACGGAGAGGATAAAAATACGTTTATGGATATGCCTACATGAAGTCTTTAAGCGCACCAAAACGCTTGTCCTAAGCATAAAGTAAGAATCTGTTTTCATCGGACTAGTAGACTCTTCGTCATGACTTTAAATCCTATCCGTCAACCTATTGCATATTAATTTGCAGTAATCCAGAGGTTTTATATTATTTTCGGGTCTTTGCAGACTTAAAACCAGTTGATTTAAAGATTCTGTGTTGCATTGTTGATTTTCTGATAATCTAGCAACTGCTGGAATTTAAACTTTGCGCGGAGAAGAAGTTTGACTTTTATTTGGTCGAATCAAAACTACATCTTGCCTCTTTTTTTTATTTCACCTAGTTTCGCTAATGGTATTCGTGTTGTTGGTTCCTCGATGTTCCTGTTTGAACAAACATATTCGTGGGGAAGCTTTTTGTGGTGAAATCGTACTCGACTTTCTTACAGATCTTTGTGAAGATCTTGCCCGCTCTGAGTGAGCAAGTAATATTTTATTCCTCTATAGATGTGTAATCGGTACCATCGTAAGATGGTTAGGAAAACAGGCCCTTGTTCGATTATTTAAATTGATACGAGCCAATGGTGGTTGATTTTGAATGATTTTTTAATGAACTTGAATGGTTAGGAGGAGTGAGTTTTGAGTGAAATTAAAGGGGTGTAATCCAATATCGCTAATTTTGTTTCTGGTGAACAAAATTTGCATTATTTATTACCCTCCTTAACAAAACATGCATACAAGTTCTATGAAAAGCTTTCTTCTCTTCATGTACCATCCACACGCTTGCAATTTCAGGTATGTCATTTAAATCGCGATTTTTTTAGCTATATATTTTTTTGAATGTTGTTATTGATCTTATATTATTTGTCATTTTGGAGCGTTTTTTGAATGGTTTCAGTAACTGTTTGGAAAGAATGTTTGGGAAGCTGAGCGTGTTATTTTAAATGGTTTTGTTCAAAATGACTGTCAATTTCACAAGTTGATTAACTGTAGCGAAGCATTTTTTTCGTTAGAAATCTTCATCGTTAACATTTATATAACCGAGTATTTTTGTTTGAATGGGTTTTACCTTGAATTTAACATTTCTAAGTCATATCGGGGAGACGGGGGAACCTAAAATGGATTCCTGGTGTTTTTAATTGTGCGGAAACACAATTAGAGCGGTTCTGCCCGGATTGCATCTAATCAAAATTTGCAAAACCTACCTTTTTCCCAGTATATAACCATTTTGTAAACAATTTGTTTAAAAAAAAAGCTGGCATAAATTGTGTCTTCAAGGACTAATCCGATGCTTTAATCAAAGCGCTTAAAGCACCAAAGGCCTGGTTTAAAAAGAAGCAATGTGACATTTGATTGCATGCACTCCTGATTTTGGTAGTCATAAGTAAGAAAATATCTTGTATACATATTAAGGTGAATAATCAATGTTATATTCCAGAAAATTGACCTCGTGTGTTGTTTTGCTCTATACAGCTCTATCACCGTCAGTGCTATCAGTACTTTGATTTTAGCACAGCGTAGTGATATGCAAGCACTACATTGAACACACAATGCTCTTCGTGTCGCACAAACGTTGATGACGTATACAAGACTATTTTTGTGAGCGCGGAAGCACAAACAAAACGTAGTACAGACGATGGTCGGTTTTAACTCGATTATATTTAGACAAACCTAGACAATTTCCAGGATATAGGGTTGTTTCCTATGGCCTGCTAAACCAGGCAAAAACACTATAGTCTAGTGAAATCATGTAATTATTTGACCAGTTTGATTAAAATGCTGAACATTTTGCAAGTTTTCGAAGCGTCTTTGAAGAATTTCGGAGCGTTTGTGAGTGATTGAGTGTTTGGAATTGGAGCGCTGAGCGAGTCTTTTTTATTTGTTTTGATCGAGGTGAATGTAACTTTCTCGATGTACTAACTGTAGTAACAGAGAGAACGTGCAGTTGTTTCGAAGAGATGATTTGAATGAGATAGAGGTTAGTGCACCCATTCTCGTTTTACGTGCACACGGGGGAATGCTATTGAATATTAACAGAACAAATTCAATTTTTCGGTTGATCATGAGTGATAAATGAACAAATAACATGTGCAATTTAGGATGCATCCCATTAATAACCTTTCCGAACTAGCCCGTTGAAAATCGCTCGATTTAAATTGAATAGTTTGCGTTTGTATTTTGAGTTCAGATGTTATGTGTTAATATTGTTTGCAAAGTATATGTTACTATCAATTGAGTATTTATTTTTTTCTTTCGAAATGCTATTTTTTTTTTCAGCCAATCACGTGAGAGACAAAATATCTCTCTGTCGGTTCGTCTGTCCGATCACCGGTCCCTCTTTTGTTTCCGATTGTTACCTTTAATAAATTTGGCCGGTCTCGCAAAAACGGAACGTTTGTGGGGGACCCCTTGAAAAAAAATGAACTAAAAACAAAAATGGTTCCAGTGGATCTCAACTGAAAGTTTCAATTCCAAATTTCTGACACAGGAATGGTAAAAGATCTTTCTATATTAAGAGAATCAGTCAAGTTTCGACCTAAGTCAACATGCGCATGTTGATATTTTACACTTAATGTCATCTTCATATATACACTCATCCCATTCAAAACCAATCTAAATCGCTATCTGGAACGGTTAAAATAATCGTGAAATTCACATTCATCTCCATCAAAAACATTCTAAATCACTCAATCATCGCAACATTCATTCATTCCAAACACTCACTCGCACTATTTAAAATCGCTCGAAATGACTTAAAAAAAATAAGATCAACAACTACATTCAAGATAAAAAATAGCTAGAAAAAATTGCGATTTCACTAATATTATTGAAATAGTAAGCGTCTGATTGGTTCTTAGAAAATAGGAATATAATTATAAAACTTGTATGCATGATTTATTAAAGGAAGCTAATAAATATTGCTAATTTTGTTCATCATGAACAAAATTAGCAATATATATTAAACCTCCCTTGAATTTCACTCTAGACTCATTCCTCGCACTCATTCAATTTCATTCCAAAATCATTCTAAAATTATTCATCTTGTCAACTTCACGATGATATTAACAGTAGCTCCACCTGGTGCATTCAAAACACTCACCCCAACCATCCAAAACCGCTCCGAAATCGTTTGAACGACCTACAACTTCATTCAAATTGATCAAGTCATTACTCTATTTTATTGGTGTGGATTTTAAACTTCGACGTCTACTAACGAAAACAACAGAAAAGTAAGTAGATTTTATAAAAAAAAAAGGGTAACAATATATCGAAATTACGAAAATAAGCGGTATTATAATATCTCCCTCTAATTTAATTCAACACCCCCCCCCCCCCCCCCCCCCTGCAAATCATCCAATTTAATTCCTAAATAATTCTAAAAACATTAAGTATTACAAAATTTAATTTTATTTAAAAATGACGCTCATCACACTCTAAATGTTTTACAGTAAATAAGTAGTTTAGCGCTACTGCTTTTTCAAATCGTTCCACCAAATCTCATCAAAAAATCAGCTTTATCAGGACAAACAGTCAATGTAGGCAGAAAAACACGAGAATAATATAAAATACCGAGAAATACGCAGATGACTTAGAATCTTCCTGGCTGCCATCTTCGAATCGAGAATAAATGTAACATTATATAAGATTTGACACTAGCCTGATCGGAAGCATAAATCCACTTGCAAAGGTTTACTGAATTGGCACTAAAGCCCTATTATAGGATTCTTGTGTCGTCCAGAAATGCTTTAAATGTCATTTAAGAATTTGATTTGGCAGCCACCTTGACTCTAATAATCATTTTTCATGTGTAAGTATGCATTTATTTATTCATCTACTTAAATTCTCGTTCTTAAAATCAAATAAATCGCAAAAAATAGATTTGACAATGATCTATCCTGAAGGGTTCCAAGTTTTTTATTGGCTTATTCTTGTAGCCAATACCTTCCCTAATAAGGATCTAGCTAGTGTCATCATTGAGCATTTTGAGAAAATCGAGATGACAGCCAGAAATATTACGCCAACAGCTCCGTAGAGCATTATGACTTGGCAAGCTTAAGATTGATTGGCCATATGGTTTTGGAGGAGAAGATGTGTAATTAAATGTTTGACGATAGATCGGACAGACAGGCAGACGGACGGACGGAAGATGGACGGACAACAACCGGTGAGTGATAATAAAAGCTTCAATGAAATTCATATTTAGGTACATGTACAATGTATTTTAACAGCAAACAAGGATTTTTTTCAAGAATTAATTATTACATGGAATCCTTTTCTCATGAAATTCTTTGTAAAGCTCATATACAATAAAAATATTGCTCAAATTGATAGCTAATAAAATATTTAAACGCGCGCGTCTATTCTAATCAATTAGTTGCAAGAGACACAATACATTTGCAACATTTATTGTAAATAGGGGATTTTCAACTGACTATCTCAATTTTAATTATGCAACGTTAACGAGACAAAATGGGCGCCATGCAGTGTTTGAATAATATATTTAATATGGAATGATTTCTTCAAGGGAAGCGTTTTTGAATCATCTTTTGCTTTTGTCTGAACAATAAGTTGTTGAAAGGAATGAAGCATTACGTGTCTACGAGGACACTTCAAAATCAACACCAGTTGTGAAAAATCGCGAATGATTCTTGGATATTTTCGAATAACATTTTTGAACGGTGTGAGGAAGTGTTTGAAGAATTAAAGAAAGGAACGTTGAGTGAGCGATTAAAAAAGATTAAGAATGAGATTAGTGTCGATTTGACTTTTTACCAAACTTATATAGTTAAATACATCGTGAAATTGACATTTAACTCAATCAAAACAATTCTAAATCGCTCACACAGCGCTCCATTCATACATTCCAGACACTCACTCAAACCATTCGAAAACGCTCCAAACTCATTGAAAAACATATAACAACAACTTCGTTCAAAATGAAATATAGCTGGGGAAAAAATCGGGATTTCACTTAATTAATTGAAATTGTAAGCGTCTGATAGGTTCTTGATGAAATAAAAAGCTATCTATAGAACTTGTATGCATATTCTATTAAAGGGAGGTAATCAATATTGCTAATTTTGTTCACACTGAAAAAATGTTGCAATACTGGATTATCTCCCATTAAATTCATTCAAAACTCGCTCCTCACACTCATTCAATTTCATTCCTAAATCATTCCATAATCATTCACCTTGTCAATTTCACGATGTTATCAATTTCACGATGTAGTCAATTTCACGATGTTGTCAATTTCACGATGTTGTCGATTTCACGATGTTGTTAACTGTAAGACCGAAGCGACGACAAATGGTTCATCTACTTTTCCCTAATAGCTTTACAATTTAATATTCCAACTTAAGACCAGAAATCCGTTCAGTGTGATACAACGATGCAAACCTTTTGCTAATATATCCCGCTTTACACGCAAATGCATTTGCATAGCGGGGTTTAGTTTGCAAATAGTTTGCACCGTTTTATCATTATAAACGCAGGGCTCTACTGTGCCCGAAGTGAAAAAACTCGCGCAACGTTTGAAAAAATAATATGTTTCCCTTTTTGTACGTGCTCTCAGGTGCGAGCGGCGTACAAGTGTTTAACATTCGTATTATTTACCGCACCCTGAAAAAGGGACAGAGAATATTTTAGTCAAACCTGTATTAAGCAAGCACATACGAGACATTCCAAAAGTCTTTGCTTAAGTCAGATACTTGCTTAATACAGGTTAATTTCAGTGCAATTTCTCCATTTGGGAACTCGGTGGTCGATTGCTTAGAACAGGTTGCTTGCTGAAAACAGGTGGCCACTAACTCAAGTCTGACTAGATATTACCTACAGTTAACAACGTCGTGCCATTGACAAGGTGAATGATTTTGGGGTGATTTAGGAATGACATTGAATGAGTGTGAGGAGCGAGTGTTGAGTGAATTTAATGGGAGGTAATCAGGATGAACAAAATTCGCGATATTGATTACCCCACTTTAATAAAAAATACATACAAGTTCAATACATAGCTTCCTATTTCTTCAAAAACCTAGGTTGCGCTAGCAATTTGAATTATGTCAGTGAAATCGCGATTTTTGTCCATCAAAATTTTTGATGGACGTTGTTGATTCTATATTTTTCAATGGGTTTGAGCGTTTTTGAATGGTTTGAGGGAGTGTTTTGAATGATAGAATGGAGCGCTGAGTGAGCGTTTTAAAATGGTTTTGATGGAGGTGAATGTCAATTTCACGATGTAATTAACTGTAATGATCATTTGGGATGTTAGTCTTCGTAGGCCGAGGAATGGCTGATGAAAGTTGCACATCCGCATCTTCTATCGTGTAAGAATGCTCGTTCATCTTATTTCACGTGAAAATGTGCACTAGCGTTTAAATAATTTTATATTTTGCCTATTATTTCCCGTTTGAACATGAAATATTGTATTTGAAAGTGGTAATATTTTGTTGTTGTTGTTGTTTTCGCCACTATTGACGTTTTTCCAGAATTTCTGGATTGAACAACTATACATGGAATCTTTGCACTACATTGCACTACAGTTAAGAACATCATGAAGTATTTGAGGATGGTTTTGGAATAAACTTTATTGAGTGTGTCGAGCGAGTTATGAGTGAAATACAGTGGAGGTAATCCACAATTGCTGATTTTCAAATGAACAAAATAAGCAATATTTTTACTTCCTTTAATCAAAATATTAACAAAACTTCATAAAAGTGCCTTGTATGATTTCGAGAACCAATCAGACGCACACAAAATTCAAGCAATTTAAGAAAATGTGGCTTTTTTTTATAGCGATCTATATATTGTGAGTGTAGTTGTTGATCTTATCATTTTTGTGTGAATGTGTGATTTTGGAGCGTTTTTTAATTGATTTAGTGTTTGGAATGAATAAATAGAGCGTTGAGTGAATATCGAATAGTTTTGATAGGAATCATGGTCATTCTATGTAGTTAATAACTGTACAATATCCTTCCTGAGCCCCCAGCTGCTCATCCCATTTTTAGTGAACGAAATCTTCGTTCACCAGTGTTACTATATATACTACGTATGGAAAACCCTGTAGGACCTTAATAGCTTCGAAATAAAGTAGCACCCCTTTAGATTCAATTTAGTAAATCTCAAGACTTCTCTCCGCAAAATCACTGTTTAATTTGTTAATGGTGTGATACTAGAATTCTTCATCAAGTGAAGATAATGAAAATTACCCTTTAAAAATAAAAGAATTATCTTGAAATGTTTTGCCGAGCGAATTGATGATCGGCGTAAGAGTGTCGAGACTTGAGAGCAAAAGCAAAGTTTGTGTCTGTACACTGTAAAGACAGATACTATGTTTTTGATTTAAGCCTTCGCTGTTGCAACTTGTATTAATTTGCCGGAAATGTGTGTTTATTTAGATCGTGAACTCTTGAACTTCTACAGACTTCTGATTGGCCATACCACACGTGATGACCTACTACGATTTTATCTGCCTTCTTGTGAATGAAATCTGTACCAATGAGTTAAGAAAGGTAAAGTTTACAAACCAATGGAATATTCCTACATTTAGCCAAAATTCTTATTAAAACATAAACACGCACCACTTGACCGTGAAAATTTTGACCCATTACCAGACAACTTATGTTCTCAACTGACCAATTTACACCTCTTGCTTAAATTCCGTTTATATCTCAAACCTTGTTGTATTCTTGTGTAATGTAAATATCTTCGGTTACGGGTATTTTGTATCGTATTCCCCAAATCTTTTTCTTTGTTTTTTCGTTTCGAACAAGGACGAAAATCGGGGGATATAGCTATCTCGACACGATTTACTGAAAATATATGAATGTCGTTGTTATTTTGAATTAAGAATAAATAAATAAAAAAATTCAAGAATAAACAATTATCCAAGCACAATAGATCTTATTTAAAATGTTAACATCGAACGGAGACTGAAACGTCGTAAATATAGAATACTTAACATCTAACTGCGATGTTGAAGTCCCCACTGGCATTTTTTGTCTCCTCATTTTAAGGTAACTGCGGACACATAGAGTGCCATTTTAGGTCCAAATTTCAAATTGTCTGCAAATCATACCTAATGCGATGAAACTGAACTTTGAAGTTCCCGCTTTCATATTTCGGTCATAAAAAGCAGTTTCATAACGTAGAGTTGACGTCATGACGTCATCAAGGGGCCGACCCCTTTTTTAGGGACCAAATCAGTATTTGTCCATTATTGTTGGAAATAATAAACCAATTTTTATCCCGAAAACGCCATTTGCTTCGTATTAAGACGCCCTATGTTCGATTTTTATTCGTATGAAGAAAAAAATGTAAGAAATAAAATAAAGTTTTACGTATTTAATGTTAATGTCTTCTGTGTTGCTGTTTTCGAGTACAGTTACTGAAAATATTGCCTTTTTTCTCGAAAATTTGTCCGGTAACCTTTGCTGAAATTTAGACATGTTGCTACCAAACCATTCCGCTGGAGATTTTTGAAATAAAAACAATATGTCTTCGGGTTAGATTTTTTGTAAAATTCGATTCCGCGAGGATATCGCAAATCAAAGGATACTTCAACGTCGTGTTAAATGTTCACAAAAGCTGCCTTTTTACATGGATGAAAAATTAAGTGAATTTTTCTATTTCTTAAAAACACATTCAGATTTGATACTTCTGAATCCTATATTTCACAATAAACCCTAATTTCAAATGTTTTAGAATGCGTTATTACACGGAGATTGGCGCCAAATAAGCATAGTACCGATGGTTTTGGTGCGACGTCGAATTCGACGAAAAATGTTGCAACAACTTCGGAAAATCGAATTGAATAAAAAATCTAACCCGAAGACATATCATTTTTATTTGATAAATGAAAAGAACATTCTTTTCGCTACAAAATAACAAAAATTCAGCATAGGTCACCGGGCTAAATTTTGAGGGATTTCTATTAATTTACAAAAAATGAAACAAAAAAAGGAACGTCAAATTTTAAAAATCGCGAAATAGATAGCGATTTGGGCCCATATTTCTATTTAAATGTGTACGGAAATTAAATGACTAGCTCAGGTGTTCTTGGACTTACTAAATGAAACTTTTTTCGTAAAAATCGACCGATCAATTCAGAAATTATTTGCAAATAATGATTTTGGCGGTTCGAAAAGGGGTTGGCCCCTTAATGACGTCACGACGTCAAATGAGCGAGCTTCAGACCCTTTTCATGGTATGTTAGCTACTTCCCGCACTCCAAATTTAAATCTCAGCAATTATTGTGAGAATTAAAGAAAGTCGAAATTTCGACCATTTTATCTGTCCGCAGTTACCTTAAACTGATCTAAACTATTCTTCTTCAAAGTACTTAACATAGTTACTACAACTGTATAGTAGCACTTCTATCCCTTGGATGAGTGTAAAATTTCACCAATCCAACCATTTATCTATTTGTTTTACCGGTTGTACTTAAAATATTACAAAAAAATCATTAATGTATATTGTCCATATCGTACCTCATTGTACTTGGATGAAAATAAAAGATATGTTTTGTTCTGTTCTGTTCCTTGTACCCGTCCACTGACATCTGTGGTTTATGAATCGGGTTTTACATAACCTTTCAACACGCGACCGGCAGGCTCAAGGTTGATTTTGAAAATTATCCGACACGTGTTTTAAATGTAAAACCTTTCATGTACTTTTTGTTTGAATAGTGATGAACACCGCTATAAACAATTTTTCTGTAAAATCGTGGTGGCTGAAGTACAGGCCATCTTTTCATAATCTGTGTTTTGCCATATATGTTGATAAAAACTAACCTATAAGACGAAATTTGGATTGTGAATCAATCGCCTGTGGACTGGTGCACCTAAACATGGAATCTAGTATTTCTCGTACCAGAACTATTATGAGCATACACCCTTACATAACTGCAATCCTTGACCCTCTTAGGTTTACGATTATCAGCCGATTTGTTGTCCTGAACAATAGAATCTAAACTACGACTATTTGGACAATCCATTAGCTGTACGAAATACTTACCTACATAAATCGTATTGAAAAGAATTATTAGTCTAGACAGTATAGTTGCCTATTTTCTTTTCTCTACCGCCCTCTGTCTCTCTGTCTGTCTTTGTCTATCTGTCTGTCGCTCTCTCTATCTTTCTTTTTCTCCCTTGCTTTTTCTTTGAATTTACAATGAAATTGCAGAATTGCCGAAATTTTGCCTTAATTATATTTTACATTTATAATTTCTCTTTTCTCGAACGAATACAATATATCACTCTAGAATGGCATCAGATTCGTTCACCATCAGTACTTTCAGTGCTTTGATTTTGCCGATTATTGTGGATTGATGGCTGCAAAGAAATTTCGTGAAGATTGCGTGACGCCGTTTGGGATCCGGCTTATATTCGGAAAAGTCTAAACAATTTAATCAATTATCTATTTACATATTAGTCAATATAACGCTGTAATATAGTAAAATTCGTTAATTCCCAGTATATCTACGAAAACTTAAATGCACATGTACTGTTAACAACATAGTGAAATTGACTTTCATCTCGATCAAAACCATTTTATATCACTTGCTTAGCGCTCCATCCATTCCAAACACTCACTCAAACCATTCAAAAGCGCTCCAAACCCACCAAAAAGATAGAATCAACAACTGCATTCAAAATAAATATGAATAGAGAAAAAACACGATTTCACTTATATAGTTATAATTGTAAGCATCTGATTGGTTCTTGAAAGAAAAGTAAGATATTTATAGAACTTTTATTCATATCTTATTAAAGGGAGATAATAAATATCGATAATTTTGTTCATCTTAAACAAAATTAGCGGTATTGGATTACATCTCCTTAATTTCACTCAAAATTCGTTTACACCCTCATTCAATTTATAAAATAATTCCAAAGTCATTCACCATGTCAATTTCACGATGTTGTTAACTGCACAATATAAATGACAGAAAAAATAGCGGTATTGGATTGCAACTCCTTAATTTAACTCAAAATTCGTTTATCCACTCATTCAATTTCATTCCAAAATAATTCCAAAATCATTCACCATGTCAATTTCAATATGTTTTCAACTGTAAAAGAGAACGCAGTAGATTAGGTTCGATAACGTTGGGTAATAGAAACCTGTGTCGTTTCAAAAAGAGAAAAGCGTTACTTTTAATTACGTTTTATATTAGTTTCTTGTTCGGCCTTGGATTATATTAACCGAGAATTAACTAAATAAAAGATCTGAATTCATGCAATTAAAAGTCAGTTGATTTGTTTTCAGGATGAACCGTCTCAATTTTATTTTAAAATTAAAAGTACATTTTGCATTTTTTGTTTAATTTAAGAAATTATGGATACAGCTAGTTTCATCGCGAAGTTGTCATTTGCCCCGATCAAAACCCATTCTTAAGCATACGCCTCGCCCAGTTCTCAATTCAAAGCATAAAACAAGAGGCCCAAGAGGGCCTGTATCGTCCAGCTTGCTTTAACAGCTTTAGAATTTCATTAAATAAAGCTTACTTTAAATGAATGCATTTACACTCCGAAATTTCTTAAGACCTATTTTAAAATGATTAACTGGTTCTGGTCCATATTGCACCAAAATACTCAATCACAACGAACCTGCATCCCTTTACCCATCTCATTAAAACACAAGATTCAAAAGAAGATGTCGTTCAAAGATTTCGGGCTCAAAATAGGCCCCGCCCTGCCAAGCCCATATTCATTGGCCAATCAAAATGTTAAAACAATTTAAGTTAAGGGTCACCCAAGGATTATTCTGGTAAAGTTTCATTGAAATTGGCCCAGTAGTTCAGGAGGAGATGTCGTTCAATGATTTCGGGCTCAAAATAGGCCCCGCCCATACTTATGGGCCAATCAAAATTTCTTGAACAATTAAAGTAAAGGGTTACCACAGAAACATTTTAGCAAAGTTTCATTGAAATTAGCCCAGTGGTTCAGGAGGAGATGTTGTTAAAAGATTTAGGGCCCCGCCCTGCCACGCCCATATTTATGGGCCAATCAAAATTTCTTGAACAATTTAAGTAAAGGATCACCCAAGAAACATCCATGCCAAGTTTCATTAAAAAAATTGGCCTTGTGGTTTGGGAGAAAAAGATTTTTAAAGATTTCAAAGTGAAAAAAGTGCCCCGCCTTGCCACGCTCATATTTCGGGGTCAATCAAAATGTTTTGAACTATTTAAGAAGAGGGTCACCCAAGGATCATTTCTACCAAGTTTCGTTAGAATCCGCCCATTGGTTTCGGAGGAGAAGATGTTTAAAGAAAAAGTTTACGCACGTACGGACGCACGACGGACACTCCGCCATGACAATAGCTTGCTGGCCTTCGGCCAGTGGAACTAAAAACAAAATATATAGGTTCATGAAGAAGGCGACGTGACAAGAGACTGGACGAGGCTGTACGGAAAGAGCTCAAGAGAGCTTCGTTACACATCGTTAATTTTGTCCTAATTGTTTGTTGGTCTTCGCGGACTAATCAAAAACTTTTTAAAAAGTTAGGAGCTTTTTAATGTAAATAAGCGAGTATTTGGAAAGAGCGATTTGAGAAATGAGCGAGTGATTTTAAATGGTTTTGATCGAGGTGAATGTCGATTTCACGATGTTATGAACTTTAAAACCAAATCAGCTATTAACGGACATTAGACCTGCCCTGCTTACACGATGAAAAAACGATGCAAACTGTTTGCAAATTATATCCCGCTTTGCACGTGTACCTGCGTGCAAAGCGGGATATATAATTTCCAAACAGTTTGCACCGCTTTGTTACCCTGTTTTAGACATTGGTACTTTTTCTTAATCAAAAATTTTATTTATCAGGATCAGTATTACAATAGAAATGATTGATTGTATTTTATTTCAAAATGAGTATTATTTAAAGATTGTTTTAACATTTGTTAGATATCCAAACGGGCGGTCTCGTTTGTACTGCAGATTTATTTCAAGCAAATAACAAAAATTTCCACTTTTGATTGGATACTAACAAGTTCGTTTCTGGATCAATGAACAGAAGTTTGTGGTCACAAGCTATTAGTGAAAATAGCAATTAAGTCAAGGAAAACATCCAACAAGCGTCGTTAAAACGTGATAAAGGTCACTCACGGTACAATGACCTTATAAGGAAGTGCAGTTGTTAGCCGCCAGATATACATATTTTTCTAGAAACAATGATATTTGAATAAGAGATGTAAAAAAGCCGTACCATACTGCCTAAATGAAGAACATGATGAAATTAATAGTAATTTCGATCAAAACAATTCTTATTAGCCCACACAGCGCTCCAACCATACAATCACCAAAACCATTCAAAAATTTGATTGGGTTTTACGCCGCTTTCAACAATTTCGCAGTTATATCGCGGCGGTCGGAGCACCTAACAATGGATTCCTGGTATTTCTTTCACCTGTACTACCATTTCACCCTTTCCTAGCCTCCGACTGCTATCTCACATAGGTTTACGATTATCTACCCATTGGTGAGAGACTAACGTCGGAAAGGATATTTGCCGCCACCGGGGATCGAACCCTTCCAGATTAGAAGTCTTATGCCTAACCAACTGCGCTATGGTGGCGGCTTAAACCATTCAAAAAGGCTCATCGACTATTTGTCTCACCAATGGGTTGATAATCGTAGACCACTGTGAGATAGCAGCTGGAGGCTAGGAAAGGATGTGATGGTTGTACTGGTGAGAGAAATACCAGGAATCCATTGTTAGGTGCTGGTGCCGCCGCAATAAAACTGCAATAATGTTGAAAGCGGCGTAAAACTCCATTCAATCAATCAATCAATCAATCAAAAAGGCTCATAAATCACAATAAAAGATAAAACCAATAACTATAGTCAGAACATTAAGTTAAGCGCCACTAAGTTTTAAGTTAATAAAATTTCTATCAAAAACTTTAATAACGTATCTATGTTGTCAAACGGTTAGAACAACCTTGTAGCTTTTGATTAAAAACGTTTCGGATGCACGTGCATATTCAGCAAGTTTCGTGCAATGACTGTACAGCCAGGGCTCGTGCAAAGTGGAAAATCAGCCTTTCTGTCAGAGATACTTACGTCGTGTAGCTCGTGCAATTGTTTACATTTCGATTTGAAACTCAGTCATGGCAAGGCGTAGATTGTCTTCAAATGAAAGATGGCGAATAATTGGAATGCGAGATTCTGGAATGTCTTGTAGAGCCATTGCCAGACAGCTGGGGTATCACCACAGTGTCATAACAAGTTTGGTACAAAAACACGCACAGACAAACGACGTTAAGGACCGTGTCAGATCTGGACGCCATAGAGTAACGTCTATTCGAGAGGATAGAGCACTTTTGCGTCACGTCAGACGTCTGCCCTTCACCAGTGCGCCTGTACTAAGGGACAACTGGAATACACACAGACGGGTCTCTATTTCAACAGTGCGAAATCGACTTCGGATGGCTGGGTATAAGGCACGAAGACCCCTCAAACGTCCAAAGTTAAAACAGAGACACATCAATGAAGGTCTAATAGGGTGTAGAGCGAGGGCACGTTGGAACTTGGCATCCTGGCGTCGGATCCATTGGTTAGATGAGTGCAGGATGTTGTTGCATGTCACCGATGGCCGAATTAGTGTTTGGAGACAACCTAACACCCGATTTGCACCAAAGTACGTCCAACCAACCTATCAGGATGGCGGTGGCTCCGTTATGATACGGGGTTGTGTCTCCTACGGCTGTGAACTGGACCTAGTGACAGTTCCAGGAACATTGACTGGCGATAAATATCGCGATAACATCCTTTTTCCTGTGGTAATTCCACATTTTGACAATCACCCTCTTCGAACAAGACCAGTGTTCATCGATGATAACGCCAGACCCCACACAGCAAGAGTCGTGGCGGACGTTATGCAACGTGAAGCCATCACCACCATTCCATGGCCGGCTTGTAGTCCCGATCTTAACCCCATCGAGCACCTGTGGGACATTTTAGGGCGCCGTATACGTCGGAGAGAGCCTCCTGTACAAAATGTGGTTGAGTTAGAAGCAGCACTGCACCAGGAGTGGCAGCAAATCCCTCAACACATCATCCAGAGGCTGATTCGCGGCATGCCGAGGAGGGTGCGTGCAGTGATCAATGCTCACGGATCTTACACACGCTACTGACTACAAAATGTAAGATGTGACTGGAATTAATTGCATTTGTGTTATCTGACTTCTAAAACCAAAAATTCGTCCATAGACAACACCGTAAGTCGGCTTTGACAATAGTTTTTCATGTTTTTAAAAAAGGTGAAAATACATCATTTACATTTCAAGGTACAAAGCCAATAAGATTTATCACCACCCATGTATTGTTGTGAAATTGTTAAGTCAACATACCATTTTCAACATTGGAACTTTATATTTACATCTCTGTTATTTTGAATTAATGAAGGCTCCCTGCCTTTAAAAATCTTCTGTCTAAAAACTGGTGGCGCTTAACTTATTGTTTTCCCCGACTTTAACAGAATTTATAAGCGTCTGAATGATTCGCAAAGACATAAAAAGTTTTTTAAAGAACTTAAATATTACCTGCCTTTAAACTATCTTTAAACTCACCACTCTAGCTCAGTCGATTTCATTTCAAGATCATTCGAATTTATTCAGCTTGTCATTTTAAACGATGTTCATAGCTATGCGATTAGGTTCGTCCCCTCTCAAGTACGAGTACCCCTTTCTACAGCGAGGAACACCGTTGAATTGACAATCAATCCGATGAAAAGAAACTCAATCTAAATTGCTCGCCATTGATTAGATGCAAAAAAACGCTATCGTTCAAATCGCTCTGAAATAATAGAAAACTCATCACATCTGTACGGAACGATACGCAGCTTCAATGTGTTGATACTACAAGGATCTCACTTTTGAAAACACACATTTTAAACATTAAACCGATGAACCCGATACATCGAATAAGCGATTAAGTGTCGAACAAAAGTCTTCGGACCTTTTACATTTAGAGACCGAGTAGAAAAAATCTCGTTAGTTACACTAAAGCTTAAAGTTTCAAAATTTATTATAGGAAATGAAATACAACGAAGGCAATAAATTAATGATATGTGGGAGTGTGAAGTAAGCAGAAACCGGCAAAACTTAATTAGATATACTACATTTGAAAGGTATTATATTTAATTAAGTTTTGTAGGAGGTTGTGCTCGGCCTTGGGTCATATTAACTGAAAATTAACTAAATAGAAAATCCAAATTTGTTCAATTAAGATTCTGCGTATTTGTTTCCGGGAGGAATGATCTCAAAATAATTTGGAAATTAAATGTACACGCTGCAAGATTTTGTCCAACTAAGAGATATATTAGAATTTGTTGATTTCATTGAGGTATGAAATAAAAAAAATCCATTCACAGCGTATGAATACGCGTAAGGTTTTTAGTTTCATATCTCCGTGAAATCAACAAATTCTCTTTTCATAACTTGTAATTTGATACATTAAAGGAAAAGTGAAACGATTTCTCGAAAATGAAACAAATTCCTCATGGATCTACTTTACGCGGAAGCTTTCGAAATAGCTGCATGCTCAAAATTGTTTTCATTGGGAAATAAAACCACGCGTATCTCTTTGGGCTTTACAGACGATTTAAAACCCAAATATGATTAAAAAGTCGTGCAATGATTTGAACGATTTGAATGAAATGTTGAACGATTTAAAAGCGTTTGTGAATGGTTTTCGGAGCGCTTTTGGGTGTTTGGAGCGAGTGTGAGAAATGAATGATTGGAGAGCTGAACGAGTGATTGATTTTGATCGGAGTGATTGTCAATTTGCTCGATGTACCTAACTGGACAATTAACTTCACCCTCGGATCCCAGGTAAATCATTGGGCTACTCTCTGGTCATGTCGTTTCTATAGTATGATTATTTATTCATGAGATATGTTTACACATTTATTCCCCCCTCCCCAACCCATAAACCTTTCGTATATATGTTGTTTCTACTACATTTAAGTCGCCTAACGTTATCACTCCACATCTCCGTCACCCAGAGCTTCAAAACAAATCTTACCGAAAAAGCAAATTATGCGTCATGGGTTATTCAAATATAGCAAGTTTAGCAATCTAAACTTCGTATATTGGCGGAATTCAATTTGTTTCTTATTGATATAGTTATTTGATGCTATTTCGGAATGCATTCATTTAAGTAACTACATTTAGAACATTTGTTCACATTTACAATGGGTCACCCGTAGGATAATTCCAATTGCATCATTACTATTGTTATTTAATTTTTTCGCGAACGCAAACAATCTTCATATTGGAGAAATTGAAAAATGTGTGATTTAAAACCTTAATTCAAATTCAAAAGAAAAAGAAAGTGTTTATTGTTCAAATAATTTCATTTCCATCTTGGTTATTTGATCTGCGTTGACAGGGTTAAATGATTGAGAAACAAATTTCACATATCAAGATGTCACTTAAATCTCGTGAGTACTGCTTGAAAAAATTCTTTGGTCACACATCGCAGATATATAATTACAAAACATTTCTTTTTAGAAATTGCAATCTTTGCGCACAATGAGGACCGACAAAGTAAACTGAACAAAATGGATTAAGTTTATTTATGAAAATGCCAGGAAGCACGGATAAGACACCTAAACAAAATTCAGGAAATAATAATTCACACTGTCTAACAAGAACTGTGTAAGTTTAATTCCTGTAAAACGTCCCTCCATACTGTTCAACCTGAAATTGAATAGATCTATTTCTGAACAAACTTAAAATGAAATATAATTCTTTAATGCTTTTTCGTGGTTTATCGAGAAATATCGGAAGATTATCACTTGATAATTTCACAGCAAAAGCAGTGAAATTATCAAAAACTTATACCCTGCTTTTGTGCATTTCATACTATCTGACGTCATCTATGCGGGGCGAATTTAGTGATGTCACAATGAACGTTGTATAGCAATCACGTGCAAAATGACGCGCTTTACGAAAATATGTCCTAGAAATTTCTCATTTTATCTCATTTTTGCAATAAATAAATAGAATAAAAGTTTGTTTTTTCGAGTAAAATCGCTTAATATTTCATTTCACGAACCAAAAAAAGCTATATTTTCATTCGTGGTTCCACCACTCTTGAAAATATAGCTTTTGTTGTGCACTCGATCTTACTCTAAAAAAAAAAGGATTACTCGCTCTCTCTCCTTCTCTCTCTCTCTCTCTCTCTCTCTCTCTCTCTCTCTCTCTCTCTCTATAGTGTTCAAATTAGTGAATAGCGGTCTGGTCAACGCCCCAACATACAAATCATAGACCCAGTTAAAACATTACCTATGGACCTTAAAATTTGTTCTTTTAATATAAAAGGCTTATATAAATATATAAATGACCCTGAATTTAATACCTATTGCCAATCTTTTGATATTGTATCGCTGGTATATATATATATATATATCTATATATATATATATATATATATATATATATATATATATATTATATTATATATATATATATATATATATATATATATATATATATATATATATATATATATATATATATATATATATATATATATATATATACAGTAAATATATATATATATATATATATATATATATATATATATATATATATATATATATATATATATATATATATATATATATATATATATATATATATATATATATATATATATATATATATATATATATATATATATATATATGTTCAAATTAGTGAATAGCGGTCTGGTCAACGCCCCAACATACAAATCATAGACCCAGTTAAAACATTACCTATGGACCTTAAAATTTGTTCTTTTAATATAAAAGGCTTATATAAATATATAAATGACCTGAATTTAATACCTATTGCCAATCTTTTGATATTGTATCGCTGGTTTAAACATGGAAAACAACTGAGAAAAATTATTCAATTAATCTCGATTGTTTTACCGAGTTCAATTATATCAGAAAGAAAAGTAAACATGCAATTAGGGGATCAGGTGGAATAACCGTTCTCATACGTAATGATCTGTTAAAAA
Source organism: Fragum whitleyi (assembly GCA_948146395.1). Taxonomy (NCBI): domain Eukaryota; kingdom Metazoa; phylum Mollusca; class Bivalvia; order Cardiida; family Cardiidae; genus Fragum; species Fragum whitleyi. Next base: position 23,433,943 of record OX411557.1, read on the forward strand.
GTAAAGTCATTCGTCGAATTTGTACCGAATTATCTGAGGCAGATGTATTTTTTATAGAGAAGAAACATTTTGATGTTTAGTTTGATATTTTTTTAATGTTTCTTTATATTTCCCCTGAATATTCAACATTTTTATAAAGACAATGAAAATGGTATTGAATTATTGAGTGAAAAGATTATGCACGTATCTTCGGTTTATCCAAATGCGAGATTATTACTTGCAGGTGATTTTAATGCACGAACAGGCTGCATTGATGACTTTATAGAAAATGATTATATCAGTCATGTTTTTGATTGTAATGTTGATTATCCATCTGATATATTTAATTTGAAGAGGAAGTCGAAAGACAATACTGTTAATAATTACGGATTATCCATGATAGATATGTGCAAAACCTTTAACATACATATTGGTAATGGTAGATTGGGTAAAGATAAGAACGGAGAATTTACATGTACGGCAAATGATGGGAAAAGTATTGTAGATTATTGCATTCTTTCGCCAAACATATTTCCGTATGTATCTAATTTCTATATTGACGACGAAACCTTTTCCGATCATTTCCCTTTAGTATTACACATCACATTAAAAAAGATTGATTTTGAATTACTTGAAAATAAGCATGATAATGTCACTATGTCGAAATACTGCTTTACAAATGGGATGAAAGTAAAAAAGATGACTTTCTATTTAAATTTAACGATCATCTTACACGTTTCTGTGATAAACTTGAGACAGATAATTTAGATAATGTGAATCAAACTCTGAGTAAATTTTGTGAGATTTTCAAGCGTTCTGGAGACAAAATGAAATGTAAAGAATATAAACATTTTGATAATTTTATCAACGGTCAACCAAAATGGTGGGATGAAAGTTGTTCCAGATTAAAAATTGATAAAAATTTAAAATTACGGAAATTTAGAAATTCAAATGTTAAAGACGACTTTCTGCATTTTAGATCCGCTAGAAACTTATTCAAAGCAAAATGCAGAAGTAATCGACTTAGATTTGAACGAATGAATAGGGATAAATTATTCTCGGTAAGAAAGATCCTTAGGAGTTCTGGAAAACTATAAAATTGAACTATAAAACCAAAGATACCGATTATAAAAAGATATCTAACAGCGAGTGGTTTTCATACTTTAAAGGACTTTACGAACAAAATTCATTGATTCAAAATCAAAATATATTGTCTCATATTATTTGCATAAATGATTGCACTGAACTGAATAAAGAAATAACATTACAAGAAGTTATCAAAAGCGTTTAAACAATTAAATTCTGGTAAATCACCGGACCAGATGGCTTATGTTCAGAAATGTTTAAAGAAACCTTTTCAATTATTAGCCCGTTCCTCTGTCGAATATTCAATATAATATTCAATAGTGGCGTATATCCAAACAGTTGGAGTAAAAGCATTATAGCACCAGTTCATAAAAAAGGCCCGAAAGATAATCCAAATAACTTCCGAGGCATATCTCTTACTAACAGTATCAGTAAAATATTTATAAGTATTCTTAATGAAAGGTTAAATTCATGGGTCGAAAAATACAAAGTTATTCATGAGGCCCAAGCAGGGTTCAGGAATGGGTACAGTGTTACCGATAATACGTTTACGTTACAATGTTTAGTTCAGAAATACCTATCAAAAAGAAAGGGCAGATTCTATTGTTTATTTGTGGACTTTAGTAAAGCATTCGATAGTATTAATCATGATAAATTATGGGACTCTTTGGCTAGAAAAGGAATAGGCGGACTATTTTTAAATATATTTAAATCCAAGTACGCACAGTTACAGTCAGCAGTTAAATCACATGAAAATTATCTTATAACACAGTTTTTCTCTTTTTAAATAGGTACTAGACAGGGTTGTCTGAGTTCACCCAAAATATTTTCTCTGTTTATTAATGACCTTATAAAGTTGTTAAAAAATCGATGTGGATCAGGAATCTTCTTAAATAATGAAAACGATGACATTTTAGCCTTATTATTTGCTGATGACGTTGCAAGTGTATCTGATACAGTTAAGGGACTCCAAAAGCAAATAAATGTCATAGGGGAATTTTTGTGACGCAACTGGAATGCAAATTAATTTAGATAAAACAAAAATAATTGTTTTTAGGAATGGTGGTATAGTTAATAAACATGAAATTTGGCACTATAAGGGTATCGAAATTAACACAACGACTTACTACAAATATCTAGGTACAATCTTCAGCAGTCGTCTGTGTTGGTCTAAAGCTTTAGAAACACAAGCCTCTCAGGCTAGAAAAGCATGCTTCAGTATTTATAGTTATCAAAGAAATTTGGTTATTTTAAGGCAATTGATGCATTCAAACTTTTTGATGCCATGGTTACACCAATACTCTGCTTTGGCTCAGAGATATGGGGCTACCGTTATTATGATATTATTGAAAGAGTCCATGTCCAATTTTGCAAAACGTTTATGTTGCTTTAATAATAACACAGCCGATTTTCTTTTTCTAGGAGAATGTGGGAGATATCCACTATCTATTCACTATATTACACGATGTATAAAATATTGGACACGCTTGATATCTATGCCTAATCACCCGAAACAAAGTTATAACATGCTGCGTTCTTTAGAAGAAGCAGGGAGAAAAAACTGGGTTTCAAACATCAAACAATTGCTTTTCGAAAATGGTTTTGGACACGCTTGGATTACCAATGAATTAGGTGATACATGCGCATTTGTTAAGCTATTCAAGAGTAGACTTTTAGATATTTCATTACAAAATTGGTTCTCAAAAGTTCGATGTTCTTCAAAGG